>WAAD01007391.1:8620-42831 GCA_013389945.1 Fregata magnificens
TGCTTAGCTCTGCTGTTCCTACGTATTGCAGATCTTACTGTGTACTGATAGAAGACCCTATCAATACTGAGGCACAAAGGTTTGAACTACAAAGGAAAAAAACAGCTCTTTAATGATCAGTTCCTTTGCTCTCATGATTTTAAGTGAAGCCCTTAACAACATCAGTTTGTTTATTCTTAAGAAAAGCACATCTGGTCTAGAACACTACAATTAACACTGGGCTTATTGTATTCTTGGAGGGACTAGGCAGAAAGAGAGTTGTGGCTCTCGGACAGCTACATTAAATGTTGGAGCATATCTGTACCAGCAAAGGCATCTCAGTCCTGCATGTCATGCAGAAACTTTATGCGAAATGTTTTGTTTCCAAACAAAGGCTTTGCTGGTTTTGCTTTTTTTCCTTTTTAAAGTATGTTACAACGCATTCTCCAGGCAACCTTTACCATATAAAGATAAAAATTCCACGTGAGCTGTAGCTGATTACTAAGATGGTTTCTAGTTCAAACTTAACAATAAGGATTCATCTCAGAACGGAGTCTAATTTTATGTTATGCGTGAACTGCAAAGTAAAAGATATATATATCTTTTGCTCCTCCTTCGTCATGTAAGGAGAGACACCCATAGTTTGTTCCCTGTTTACATACCAGGCATATCACTTCTTCATTTTCCTGGAGGACTGCAGCAATCCGAAGGACTGCCATTTGGATTTTGCAAGATAGGCAAGTTCACCCCTCTGGTTTTTGGATGCGAATATATTAAGTTCTTTGGTAGGCATGCTAACTTTTGACTATGATAAAAGTAAACGTTGTCTGGAATATTTCAAAATTACCTAATCTTACAAACATACAGATATGTTTTGTTACCTTTAAAGTAGTGGCTTCAAGAACAAATGTATTTCTAAAAATAGCACTGTTACTTTTGTTCATTCTCTATAGTATTTTTATTTGAACCAAATGTAGTCTGTAACATTCAAAGGTAACACTTTGTTCTGTTAATAGAGACAGGTGAAAGAGACATTGGATTGGATAATAAGCCTTAAACTCTGAACGTGTCTCACGTGCAAACTGGACGAAGCAGCAGCAGTGAGGTGGTTCACTGCTTGTCTGATTTGTCACTATTATTTTGAGGTTATTATCTTAGTATCAGACTGACCTAAAGATCAGTTTCCTGCCCTCCAGACAAATTCAATAGGTACAAATTTGAATACTACACAAACGTGAAACAGAACACACTAATAGTAACATCATTTGCATAATTATCTCAGGCATTTTAAAGAAAATGTCACAATCTGTAGCAATTGTGAGAAAAATTTGTGGTAAGTACATTTGTGATGAATAGCCTTTTGTTCAATAAAGCAGAAAAATTAGCAAACAAAAGTTTTCCTAGGCATTTATCAAATACTTCAGACAGCTGTGCTAAGAAACATAAGCAATTAAAATAAGCTACTGCTGTCACTTACAGGAACATTTTAGATTAAAGTTTTTCACTTGACCATCTTTACGAGCATGGTTACATTTCCCACATTCAGGGCAATACATGAAAGTAAGAAGCAGTAATCTGTAAACTTTACATAAATTTTACATGGGTTTCTCCTTTCACTGTCTAAAAGCAGAAGTGATGAACCTAAAGTTGTAATATGGCCAGCTTTAAAGAGGAGGAACTACCAAAGAGGAGGAACTAGCACAGAGTCTGCCTCTACATCACCCAGTAGTCAGCAGGAAACACTTTCCTTTCTCTCTTTGTTCCATGTTCCTTTTTTAATCTTCATACATTTTCTATAAACCTCAAACTGTCAGAAGTTCGAGACAACCTATTCCTTCAGAATCCCAAATACTTGAACTCTTCCTCCTACATCCACTAAAAATGAGGTCAAGTTACACTTTTTTTTGTTCTCATCAAAAAGGCTGCTGCCTACGATGCCCCAAGAAGTCCGATTCAAACCTCTAAGAACTAGCATTTGCTAAACTAATACCATGATTTGTATTTTTGCAGGTGACTAAATAGGAATATGAAGACAAAGAGACATAGTAAACCACAGTTCGCCTTCCCTGTCGTGATAATCTTTTCTTTATATTTGCAAACAAGTGCAAACCATACCGATTATCCTAGGGTTATAAATGAAACCTGGAATTCTATCAGCCAAAACCAAAGTGGAAGCCAGAACATAACAGAAGCCAATACACATTCTCCTCTAAGCATCAATTTCAACAGCAAAACGACTACTTTTGAAATGCAGACAAGTACCCTGCAATCCTTATCTTCAACAATGGCCCAAAATTCAACATCTTCCCCTGCCAGAAGTGCTGTTTCTGCCACTGGAGGACGTAGGAATACCAGCAAACCCAAGAGTACAATCACAAAAGAAATATGTGAAGACAATAAGTCTCTTATACTCATTTGCTTCATTATAATAGCAGTACTTGTGCTTATCTGCACCTTCTTATTTCTGTCTACAGTCGTAATAGCAAACAAAATGTCATATCTCAAAAAAACTAAGCAAGGAAAACGTAGGCCCAGGAGCAATGGCGATATTCTGGCGACTAACAGTTTATGGCCAACTGCAGCAGGAACATGGCAGAGGATGCCTAAGGAGACAACTGGAACCGACTTGATAATGCAAGACTTAATATCAGGGAGAGATGCTGCAATCCAAAGGAAAATCGAAGACGAAACTACTGAGAAACTCACTAAGGAAATAGAAAATGAACAGAAAAATAAAGAACCATCAAAGTCACACAGACCCATTTTAACCAATTTTGTAGTTGAGATTTAATTCATACTCAGGTAAAAACTCATCTTCTGCCTTTTTTACATCATCAATATAAGGCAAAAACTTAGCTTTCAAGGAACAACATAAATTTTAACATGGGAAAGCTAAATTCAGATCTTAGGGTTTTTCCTTTTGTGATAGTGGGAATGCTGTAGCAACTTGTAGATCTAGAAGGGAATGAGATTGTATTAAATAGCTTCCTATAAATAGTGTCAAGACCGGTTTTAATCCTTTGACCAGAAATCATGGTGACAGGAGCTGAACGGNATAAGGTGCTGCACAGGCATAACCAAGTTGCTTTTTTAAGGAAACCATAATTCAGTCACAACTTTGATGCAATTACTGAATCAGGAACTAGTCCCTCTCAAAACGCCCTTTCAGGTTTTTCATCAAGAACTTCTTAAAACAGGTTAATTGCTTTTGAACCAGATTGAGATTTGAGTCATATTTACTGTGTTTCAACTTCATGTATGAATATACGAAGTTTGTATTATATGTTAGAATATGAGAACTGTTTCAATTTATCTCCAATAAACTAGCAACCTCAGTTTTTAAATAACTTATG
This sequence comes from Fregata magnificens, assembly GCA_013389945.1. Taxonomy (NCBI): domain Eukaryota; kingdom Metazoa; phylum Chordata; class Aves; order Suliformes; family Fregatidae; genus Fregata; species Fregata magnificens. The sequence goes on from WAAD01007391.1 coordinate 11,953, forward strand.
TGACACTGTTTCTCTAAGTCAAAATATTACAAAAAATATTACACAAGGTATTTTGGAATATTATATGCCTATAACATTTCCTGAAAGTCAGTAAAGGTCTTCTCTGATGACTAGCCGTCTTGCATCATGGAAATACACTCCACTTTGTCCTAATACAACCAATTAGAGCATGCCAAAAATTTCTTCAAAGCCACCACAACTTTTAGTTTCTTTATTCTCACAGAGATCTGATTTTCCCGTATTTCTGGGGAGATGTCTGTTCTGGTCTCACTACAGCAGAGCTTTGTTATTTTAAGGAAACACGAGAAGCTTTTCACAGGCTACTTCTTGGGTTAAAGAAGATCCATTGCACCATGGTTACCAGTGCTAAAACTGCATAATGGCAAAGCTCTAAACATCCTGTGCATCTGTAATAAACATTTTTGACATAAGAGATGGTTGTATGAGTTTGAAAGAATCAGGACATAAGACTGAATCCCCCATTCACCTTCTGTCACATCACCCATAAACTTATCTGAAAGGGCAGGTAAAGCAGCAACAGAGAAGCAAGAACGCAGTATCATGGAAGCCAAGAGAGCGCAAGAGCGCAAAAAAATGCAACTGCCTGTGTCAAAGGTGGTTTGTATAGTAAGGAAGGTAAGGTTGGAAGGAGTTTGCAAGCTTGGCCCAGAACTGAGAGTCATTAGAAAAGAAGTTCATTGGAGATGGAAGAAGAAAAAACCCACAACCAGAGGGCAAATTCCAATGAATCTGCCATAAACCACATATTCAGACCTTAGAGCTCAAAGGGAGGAGGCGCAGCACAACACACAAGTAGAATGGGAGGACAGGGGATTATGTCAGGCATTTCTAAAACATGAGGAGAAAGGCCAGAAGAATAAGGGCAAACTGTGACAGATTGGTGATGACAACCTAGTACTTAGAAAAGATGAACTGAGAACATCTCACATTGGTGACAGGAAAGCTGAAGGGCAGGGCTGGGGGATGCTGCATTGCAGTTACCTTCTCCTTCCCCAAAATGACCAGAAGCACACGAAGCAACAGCAGAGGCTGTGCAAGTACTAAAAAAAGAATCTGAGATAGCAAACGTGGGAATCTAACCTGGTGTAAAACTGCTCACAGCTACGAAGGTAACAGAACTAAAACAGGAGAATGAATCTGTAAGAGTTAGCCAGCCTGCATACAGGAACAGAGTAAGTTGTTAGTAGGCAGCAGATTACAGGGGTAAACCAGCAGTGTCATGAAAAAAACAGGCAAAAAAGGGAAAGAATCATGATCATATCAGTGGAAGGAAAAACAGGAAGGAAAAAGAGCTGTCAATGAGGTGGGAACTGTAGCAAAAGACAGGTGGAGACTATGAGGGTTGAAGAGAATGGGGATAAGATGAAGGAATCGGACAAGAAACTATGAGCTATAATGTGAGTATGAGATCAGGATTTGTGTTTGCTGCAGGAGTAGGGAGAGTCTGAAAAAGAGAACTAGTGCAATCAGAAGAGAGGCACAACAGGAAAAGCAGGAGGACATGAAGAAGCTGCAGAATGATCTGACAGTAGCTACTTAGCACTGGCAGAACACGCTTGCAAAATGCTGCGAGGATGTATTTGTGCAGGTTTCTTTTTGTCAGGCAGCCTTTCTAGGCAGAAATGCTCAAGGAGACAAAAGAGAGTAGTTTGGGTTACGCTAAATGGTACAGACAAAAAACAGACAGTGGGGAAACAGCTGCTCAGAGAGCACAGCCCCCCATTAATGATGGCCAAAGGTACCACAGTTGTCCAGCCACAAAAATGACATGGAGAGTCGGAGACAGGAGCAGGGTGAAACCTATAGTTATTTGCCTTTTAATGCAACTACACAAATGAAGAGAGGTAAGCAAGCCAGCATCCTGTGATCAGATAGCTTTCTATGACTCACGGTAATGAACCTAAGGTTGCTTTTCCACTAATAATCATGACAGCACACCAAACCCATCCCCTGAAATTAAATCAGTAAGATTCAAATCCAATCCAAACTTGCATAATTTTTGACTCACACAGAAGTAAGTATAACTATTTTCAACAGAGACAGGCAAACAAGTATTAATGATTTTCTACATAATAGGCACATACTGGACAAAACCCACAAACATGTAAATATTTGAGTTTTATAAAAACAACAGAGCTGAAAAGTTTGCTCATAAAGCATGCAAGCTCTGAGATAAGACTCTTAGTAATCTCCCTACTCTTGACACTTCCTGCAGCAAGTGTTGGTAAACTTCCTCTTCAGCCGCAGAAACCTACTTCAACATAAAACGAGCCATTTTAAGCTGCTTGACTTTTGGCGCACAGTCTGTCTTCCTAAGGCTTCAAACAAAAAAGTAAGATGATGCTTGCTTGGTAGAAGATCAATGTGCAGGTAAGAATCAACTTCAAGATGGAAAGGCTTAATATTTGTATTATTTGGTTTGAAATGGAACTGCACTGCATACAGCACTGTGTATGTCCCGACTTCAGGGTGTATTCAAAGCTCTTGTTGAATGTCTCTATCTTAAAAGTATTAGGGTTTCAAACGTATGTCATTTGATGTTGTTACTATGAACTATCATGAACCCTACATGTAAGTGTTATTTGGCTATATTTTGAAAAGAGGGGAGCAGAAGAAAATTAAATTGAAACATTTTTACCTGTTACAAACCTTACAGAGTTTAGATCATAATATTCTCAAGAAGCATTAATTTACTACACACACGTGTTTACACTGTTGCACCTGAAATTTAATTCTGCATATTTGTAAACCCACAAAGATTTATGCATATTAATTTCCCAGGAACAGCTTCACATGACTAGCATTATAGCAACCAATAAATTAGCTCAAACTGCAGGAAAGTTGCTTCAGATATAAAAAAGTTATGTAGTGGATGTATTTTATGATTTATTTCATATGGAGATATTCAGAGAGCTGAACTCTAAACGGTACAGGGGATAAAAAAAAAAATCTGTTTCATGCCAACAACTTAATATTGACACAATCTCCTTCACTACAAAAAGTGTTCCACATGCAGGAAATTATTTATAAAAAGGGTTTAACATTCCATTACATTACAGCATCAGTATTTGGAAACTTTTGAAAAGTTATTACGCTGTACCCTTAACTGATGGAGAGAGGCAAGAACAGGAAATAAAAGTTTAAGAGCCTTTTACTTAGGTCTTGGCTTATATCCATCAAAACAAGACAATTTTCTTTACTCGTGACAATCCTGTTTGTCAATACTGCTGCGAGTGTTTCATATTTTGTTCCAGTCCACAACCACTTACGTGATTGATAAATGTTATTTTGAAACACTCTTAGGACTTCTCTGCTGATGCCTTTTTCTGATAAGGTGAAAAGAGATAATAACAACCAAGACAGTCTCTTCAAAGTCACTTAATTAGGATGATCAGTAACGTTGAAAATCTGCCTGTTGTTTGTAAAGTCAGTGACAAACCTGCTGATTATGCAAATGGGAACAGACATGAAATTTTAAACACAGAGTCTAATATTATTTTCACTACTGTAGTATTAACATAAAATTGTCTGGTGTCAGTAAAGTGTAACTATACAACAAATGCAGTTCTCGAGTTAATACGTTATATTTCATTCCTGCTATAGGAGAGGACATATTTAAAGAGGCTGCAGGAAAATGGCCAGCCACCAAGTAATACTGGTCCTCTTCTATGGAGAAATCTGGAAATCACTTTCTACAGCAACACCTCAAAACATTTCCATGAACAAAAGAAACGCACACGCCAGTATCAGGAGTCCAATAGAAGACAAAGCTCCTCTATATCAATCGCAAGCAACTGGACCCAGTTTACACAAATCTGGGAGAGCACTGACTGTTACGACACCACCTCAGTTCCCCAAAGCATATGCAGAACCTAGCAATGGAAGCTGGATAGCAGCACCGATAATTGGCGTAATTTTGATTAGTATGATAATGGCTATTATTATAATTCTTCTGTGGAAATGCTGCAAGAGGCCAGTTGTAGTTGATTCAAATTGGGCAGGTCGTTCTCCATTTGCAGATGGAGACACACCAGATGTCTTTATGGACACTGACCAGGCTACCAAACGTTCATCAGTTTTATTTATGTTGCCTTGGAAATTGAAACAAGACACAAACTTACAGCACCATCCCACCGCATCAGAGAAACCACCCAACTGCACTACCAGTAACGAAAACAGCCAAGTGCCTCCACCGGCCCAAAACTGCTCTGTAGCCAGTACTTCAGTTTCCAACACGGACGCATCTCCAGCTCCCACCTCAGAAGCAGCAAGCTGTGCATGTAACTCCTGTCCTCACCCAGAGGCTTTACCCGAATCCCCAGATCTGCCACCTCCACCTGACTGGCTCAGGGAACCAACTGAGGATCACAGTTCAGATCTCAGCAAGAACCAGGAATTTCACTCAGAAACAGAGGAACAATTGCCCCCACCACCTGAGCTATTTATTCAAGAGATTCATGAACCACTGCCCCAGCTGCCACAGCCAGAACACCCTTTGTAGACTGCCAAAATTGATTTCCAGCACACTTCACATTTTTCTTAAATGAAGTATTCTTCAAATAAGTGAAAAAAGGAGAAGTTGATGCAAGCAAGAACAGTGAGACCACAGCACGGGCATTTCCCCAGAGTTTCTTAACTTCAGCTTTCACAAAAGGGAACAACCTGCTTCTGCCTGAAGCAAATCATTTCAAAATACAGTACGGATTGTGCCCACTATTCATCTATAACTAGTGATTCCAGATTTTGGAGACTACAGAAAACAGAGTATGCATACCTTTGTGTGTCAGGATATACATATATGTAACATACACACAGACATGGAGCTTTCAGGGAACAGCACAGCTTTAGAGGTACTTGGAACTTCTAAAAATTGTTGTACTAGGCTGTATAAGCAAATGCAATGAGTTCAAGTTAATTTTAATAAAGCTTTCTAATTCAAAGATGTTTTGGTCACTTAAAGCACAACTGAGTATTTGCTTAGATACAGACCTTCGAATTCAAAACAAAGTCTAAATGCCTCGACATGCATACATACCGCCTTTCATGCAAAGGCCCAGTTTCTGCATATGACTGGATAACAACCTGGCAACAAGGGATCACAGGTATCTGAAACAAATGCTCCTAACAGCCATCAGTTGTTCTTTACTAATAGCAATGAGATTTCCTTTAGGTCAAATATTGCCAAAAAGTTTAGTGGCGTAAAACCTCCACTCACTTCACACTGTTGTTTGGTAAAGCAGAGAACAGTGCGAATAAGCAGTTAATATAGTGGTTACTAAAAAGCTGAAATGGCTCCGAACGCTTGAAGAGAAAGTACAAACAGGCTTTCTTTTACCTAGACACTTTTGATTTTTATGGATCAAACAGAAACAGTTTGCAGAACACCCAGGCAAATGATTAGCAGACAGTGGTGCGCATTCACTAATTTCTTCCTGTGAAGCAGTATCTTCAGAATGCACTCAATATTACTAATATAAACTTTAATTTAATGTTGTGTGGATGCCAGATTCCTTTTAACTCAAGGTGACTAAGTGTTTTACAGGTTCCTTCCCGGGCCCTGAGTACAAGTGAAGCTCACTGTCCTGTCTAAAACCACGCATTTTGATAAGCTAACTTTTTGGTGGCAAGTAGGAGGGTGGCCTCAGAGGTGATTTTTTTTTTTTTTTTAACCAGTATTGAATGTTTAGATTTATAAAAGAAGCTGCTAGATGCTGAAGCTAGCTTTCCATGACATCTCTGCAAAACAGCAAAGAGTTTGCAGTTTTGAGTTTCCTTGGGGAGGGTATATATTTGTGGATGTTGCACAGAGCACATGTTTGCACATATTATAACAATAAACTTGAAAATCTTTAAATTACCCCTAAAAATTGAAGTCATAAGTTATGCAAATGCAGTTCTAGGCTGCTGTGCATACAATGGACATAAAAAAAGATATTTACTATTTTTTCTTACCATTTATATAAGCTGTATGATTGTGTACGCCTAAGAATAGCATTCCAATTACGCAAAGATTTTTTTAAGGCTTGTTGCATTACACCATGTTAAAAGTAACAGCATTATAAACTATATCCACTCTTACCATATTGTTTGGAGAAATTCCGACAAAGATTTCCTGTAGAAATCTGTAAAATCCTACAAGCTGAGCTATATTATACCTGACAATATAGTGATAGCCTGATCTGAGGAGTAGAAAACTGAACATTTTAAAATTATGAAAAGATATTCTGGCAGTGTAGCTTAAAAAAGCTTAAGATGGGAAGCCTAAATTAACATGAACCTTTATTACAGGACGAGAGGTTAATTGAAGGTAAAAAAGAACACAACTTAACATGACTTTTTAAATAGGAACATTTAAATGGAATCATAGCTTAAGCTAAAATAGCCGACAGAAATTTCACTTGGTACTGTCTACGTAGGCAATCTTACATGTTATATTTTGATGCATTAACATAGCATAAAATAGAGATATGGAGAAGTTAACGGATTCAAATTATAAAAACCAACTATTTTACTGAATACGCTTGCTTTGCAATAAATTTGAGTCAGCACCAACGACAGCTCTGCAGTCCTCCAATGTAGTGCAGATCAGGTGGTTGCAGAGCCCCAGCTAGCAGCAATACAATGCAGCTGAAGAGGCAAGCACAATCCACAGACAGCAACTGTAGCTACTCTCTAGAACGAGACGACCTCTAAGCTTAAATCTTTCACAGAAATGATGTGCTGATATCACAGAAGAGATTACGGTAAGTTTGTGTTTTTTGTTTTTAATCACAAAAACCTACTACAAAACTAGGGACAGAAATAAGGATGAAAATATTAGTTGATGACAGATGCTTGCACCAGAAATTTGCTGCAGTGTCAGAGATTTCTTACTAACATTAATTCAGCTTTCAAACATGTGTTACCAGTTTTGAGAATGTAATTAACACTATAATAAGGAAAAATAATGATGTGCATGTTAGCATGAACATAGAATTTAGGTTTCAAACTAAATTCCTAACAATTTAAGATGTATTTTAACCAATTCTACTTAAGCAAATAGCATGCATGTATGGGGGGGGACTGCTACATTGCTGCAGAGATTTGTAAAGCAGATCCAGTTGACAGCCATTTTTTCATCCTGTATAAAAGAACACATTATCCCAAACATAATATAGGCTTGAAATCACTAAAAACAAGAAGCAGACATTGTATAACATTTGGAAGAGACTTGCATTTTCGGAAGAAAGCCCTCATTTGAGCTTGAGGGGGAAAGGGAGGTGAAAAAACAAGTCTCATTCTGCCAGACAACATGACAGTCTATGAAGGGATGCTTTGTAAAGTCTCTCTTGAACAATTCTAAAAAGGACCATGCCACAAAGGGGTTTATTGATATTTTTACTTAATTTCTCCTGCAAGTGGTCATTGCAAAGACAACCCTTATAAAGAAATAAAACATATTACATGGATTTAAAGGGTGTCATTTTGGTATATTTATTTCCAGGCAACAATGGAATACCAGATGTTGAATACATCTACCTGCCTGCTGGTCCTTCTCTTTTTCATACCCACTGGTTTGGGTATCTGTCCTTCTAACTGTACATGCTCAGGAAATGACAGGAATGTGGACTGTTCGGGCAGAAACTTAACTATACTGCCACATGGACTTCAAGACAACATTACATATTTAAATCTGTCCTTTAACCAGTTCGTAGATCTCGATCATCAGCTAACGAGATTCACCAATTTGAGGACCCTTGATATTTCAAATAATTGGCTCAAGAACGTTCCTGCTCATCTGCCCAAGTCCTTATGGGAATTATATGCCATAAACAACAACATTAAAGTTCTTCAGAAACTTGATACAGCTTACCAGTGGAATCTTAAAGTGCTCGATGTTTCCAGGAATCTGGTGGAAAGAGCTGTTCTGATCAACAACACACTGAGCAGTCTCAAGTTTCTCAATCTCAGCAGCAACAAACTTTGGACAGTTCCAACCAATATGCCCTACAACATAGAGACGGTGGATCTATCCAATAACTTCTTGTCCCAGATACTTCCAGGAACGCTGGTGAGACTACAACACCTTACAAGCCTCTACCTGCACAACAACAAGTTCACATACATTCCTGACAAAGCTTTTGACCAGCTCTTTCAGCTACAAGTAGTAACACTATATAACAACCCATGGTCCTGCAGCGATGAGCAAAATATCCTGTATTTGCTAAAATGGGTGCAGGGAACAGCTGCCAGTGTTATAGGGGCTCCCTGTGCTAGTCAATCTGTGCTTTGGATGAATGCCACACCAACTTCAGCGGCCCCCACAGTTATAGACTCTAGCTTCATGATTAAAGGAATGAAGGCACCAGACAAAGCTACTTCTCCATTGGCAACTGAACCAACGAAAATGACAAAAATGCATAAACAATTTAAAGCTAAGGAAGTTTCTACCTTGGCGACCTTAAGCCAAACTGTATTGTTTACGAGCACAGACCGACCACTACTCCTCTATCCAGAAGATCTGACAACAAGGAAGGTTAGTTCTCAAGAAGCAGCAGCCACACACACAATCTACATCAAAGATTCAACCGAGGTGAACTCAAGCCTGACTCGTTCAACAGGATCATCCACTACTCCTATGACTTTAAGTATCACCAGTGGAATGCCAACAAACTACTCCAAAATGCCTCAAAGCACAACTACTACCTTAAGGAAAGAGGAATCCACTACAAATATTCTGAATACTCACGTGCCCTCCAAAGCAAGTATCTGTGAGATATATTTGGTTTATGTTGTAATGCTTAATGCAGTGGCAATGTTTATTGGCTAAGGGCTTGTATCTTGTGAAAATTATTGAGTTTATTCCTGTGATACATAGCTGGAGTTGAGACATCCAGGTTAAATAATGAATCAAAATACAAAAAATTCAAAGTTCTGACTCTGATCTAAAGAAAATAACAGTTCTTAAAGAAGTGCACACTAATGTCTTGATACTAAGCTGCTACTTATTTTAATACGTCTTAATTGAGTAAAACTAACCTATGATTTTGTTTTTAAAAACGTGCTTATTTTGTATTTAAATTTTTAATTTTACTTGCACAGAATAAAACATCAGAATTTTAAGTACTGATTTTATGTATGATTTTGTCATTAAACAACTGGAAAAAAATAGAAGGCCTGTATCATATCTGCATTGTCTCGCTTGACTTGCCAGTGAGCAATTCTTGTAATATAGCAGCACAGATTCTTTGTAAGTTATGACAACATGCAAAAGGAAGGGAAAAAATAAAGGAACTAAACCTAGCTGTTTCACTAATCAGAAGTTATTCCTGAGAAAAATCGCTAGCATGTATATCTATGTTTGCTTCATATGTATTACGATATTTTAAATATGAAGAACAACAGTTTTGAATTTAGAAACTAAATATGACAATGCCATGATGTCTTCTAAGAGGGTGTAAACTGAGAAGGCCAACTTCAGCATGGGAGAAGTGGTAGGGGCTGATATCTCTTTTTGCTATGTCTTGACTTAGAGACTGCAGGCAAGTTATTTCTCACTCTCCATATTTTAAAAAAAAAAGGGATAAAAGTAGAGGAAAACACAAGATGTTCAATGCCATGGCACTCTCCAACAACAAGTTATCTACACAAATTAATGAAATGGAACTCCTTAACTTTAATTCAAGTGACATCCAAAAATCTGAAATGTTAATATATTATGCTTAAAAGAATATCGCAAATCAGCCTGTATCAAACTACTACTTTCTGATCAGTAAAATGAAATATCAGTCAATTTCTAATGCAAGTTATGTAACAAATCAATTAAGTAATTAGTTGTCAAGCTGTCATTGAAACAATCCTTGAATCTTGTGACTTAAAAAAAAAAAAAAAATTAATTCAGTCCATGGCATTGAACATGCCCAAATCCTTGCTTTATAAGGATGAGCATGAATGCTATTCTCCTTGACATCTGCACCAACAATGAGTAGAAATAGTTGCACGCATGGTTCTGTCCACTCTAGGAAAATAATTTAAATTATGTGGCAAAGGTACTTGATATACTACAGATGAAGTTTTGCAAACAGCATGAAATGACAACTGAAGAACAAGTTCATTGAAAAAGTATTATTCACTTAATATTACAAATCTTTATACAACGTTTTCCATTCATTTCAGGCCATTTAATTTCCAGTTATTGTAGCATGAAGGTGCTGCAAAACCCAGAAAACCTCACTACTGAGACTGGAGTCCTCTACCTGTTTCTCCTAGGTGTCAATGAGGGCTGTAGACCATTTACAACCACTGGTATCAGAGAAGTCACAACTTTCCAATTGTGAACAGTATTTCTATAACCAGAAATGTGTTTTAATTTCTAACAGTAAATGTTACACAATGAATTTGTACAGTTATTTCATTGGCATTTAAGTAAAAATAAAGTTATGTTTGTATTGAACTGAACTAGTGACAGTGCTTCTTTTCAAATAAGCATAGTAATATCATTGAATAGATAATATTTTATCATACAAACCCATTTCAAGCAGACATTTGGCTCAATCTTTGTGTCTTATGGGGGAAAATTATGGTTAAATCAAATTATATTATTTTGATACTGATGTATGCCTACTGATAGTAGGGATTAGCTGGTAATAGTAACATAGGGTCTACCCTTCCCCTTCCTACCCCTTAGAACTTGCAAACACCTAAGGCATATCTCTAACCACCAGAAAAAGGTAGCTCTTTCTCCCTCTCAAAAAAAGACTTTCCATGTTTAACAGGACAGAAAACTTAAAAAAAACCCAAAACCAAAGACTGACATTTCATATCCATTTTAGGTAGCCAAGAACTATTTATCCAAGTCAAAGTTCAGACAACCTAGATCATAAGCAATATTTGCATGGTACCTTCAATGGCCAGCAGAAGTGCCTCATTATATAAAGTGGCTACCAGCAGTCTGAAAGAGTTGCCCACTTGCACAGGTTCCATATATTTTCCCCAGGTTAAATAATCTGACATAAACTGATAAATTCCACTACCTAGGATCAGTATTAAAAAAAAAGTCACTGCCTGCCACTCTCTTTGGACAGTCAATATATTTGCTAAGTACTGACTGACTATAAAACAGTATCAACCTACTTATGTTCAGAACTAAGTATTTCCTAGAATTATCTCACTCACATGGTTTCATCCCACACAGTTTAAAGCAGCTTAGCTTGCAAGGTAGGACAGAGATCACAAAATGAGGTGCTATGACTAAACCGCCTTGAGTTGAGGAAATTACATGAAATACTACATGTGTCTTTGCTGAACAATTCAATACAGGATGCCAAATTCTGTTGCATGCAAAAAACCTGCATGGAATCAACTTTAAATGCTCTGAAAATGTTTCACCCATAATGAGACTATTTGGTGAACAGCGACTCTATTAAAAAAATACTGTTTTCCAGAAGTCGTTTGGGGCAAACTGCAAGACCCCATACTGAATGACTTGCTATCCAGACTTCAAAGTCTTAAGCACTCTTAAAAGCCTGGAACTGGAAATTCGGTTGTGGGGTTTTCCAAATACATGTACAGGATTGGGAAGCTAGGATACAAAAAAATTGCAGATGGGCGTGAAAGTAAGATAGCACTCCCAAATTCTAGGGCTACAGTCTCTACCCAAACCTTGCCTGTGGTAGGTGCAAGCAAAAGGGCTTCTTAGTCAGACTGCTTTCAATAAAGCAGACTGAAATTTAGGTTTCCTTGTATTTTTCTGGAATACAAATGAGTTGATAATGGAGCCGCGAGTAGGCAGGCAAATGTGGGAGTCGTGCACTTGTTGCTTGGCAACAGTGCAGTCAAATTGAAATAAAACTGATAGGCATGGATGTGAACGCGACAGCATCGGTCTGTGTTGTTTTAAACATGCTGGTCACTCAGTCCATGATAAATATAAAATAATCTCTTCTCAGAGAAATTCTTTTTTCCAAAACAACTATTTCGCATTTCAGGACAATGTTCAAAATACCCAAAAAAGGTCTAACGTCTTGTAATAGCAATATGCTTGCTTTTGAAAGGTTAAAATTGCTGTAGGGATAGCTGCGGTCTGAAGCAATAACTCAGAGGTTTGTATTCCTATTAATTAGTTTGGGACCAGCTTTAAAACTCCATGGCAGTACTTCAGGATCAATATTTATTGATTTATGGATCATTTTAGTAACAGTGTAGGGATTAAAAACAGAAGAGCACTGGCTTCAGAAGTCAGGTTGCCCAGGAAACAAAATGTGAAGAAAAATGACAGAAGGAATTAAATTTCACAGCACAAAAAGGATATAAACTCATCCAGATATATCAGTAAAATGACTCAACAATGCCCTAGCAACAAGATCTCAAACTACCAAAAAAAACCCAAACCCCCAACAACCAACCCCCCAAAAAACCCCCAGCCTGCTGCAAGCCCTCAAACATCCTGGCAGCTCCAACCTAAACAGTCTTTCCACATTTCACACCTTAAAAAATGACATCTGGCTCAGAACCACAAGACAAACACCCCAAATAAGCACCACTTAGCCACATTCCTATTAGTAAAAAAGATGTCAGAGCATCATTCCAGAGCAAAGTCCCACCTGCTAGGTTTGAAAAGGCAGCCTCACGGAGAAAAACTGAAGAATTACATAGCTGCTGAAGAGAAAGCAAGCAATAAAAAGGGAGGTAAAGGCAAGCAATATTCCACCTCGTAGCAAGGCTTATGTCAAAGTATAACAACCTGTACAAATAACCTGTTCCTGGATAAAATGTACAGAAATCTGCTCCTTACCACCCCTTTATGCAACGCAGGAACACATATTTGACTTGTACCATGATCACTACAGTTTAGCAGTGATTTTTCATCTTCCTTTAATGAACTGAGGTTTCTGTTCATTCACAAATCCCTGGGACACAGTTTATAAAGCTATTTTATTGAAGATAACTTTTCAGATTGTTAAACTGCCAGGTAACTTGGCCAATGATCAAAACTTCAGAATGTCTGTAGAGTTCACTATCACAAAACTAGGGAAATTGTCTCCATTCTTGTAAGACTGAAGAATGGTAGATCTGCAAGAGATCAGAGGCCATTCTGGCTAGTCTCTTTTCACCCCAAGAGCACAATTCAACTGCAGACAGTTTGCTGACTGTTGAACCCACCAGCTGGGTGGGGAACACAGATCATAAAGTAGAAAAACACCATGGCAAACTTTCACAAACACTTGCCTCCAAATATCTTTCCGACGGCCAGTTACGAAAGATGATTCACTTCCACTATTGTCTGATGTTCAAGCTTTATTTTTAGTCATCCGCTCTTTTCTGCTGAATTTAACAATCCTTAAGCATCAGTTACTAAAGAAAAGGTCATGGCTATCTATACTACTTTGCCAAGTAAAACAACTGAAAACGCAGAGTTACACACAGAATAGGTATTTTAAAGTTTTATAGTGATATAAGCGGAATTACATACATAATAGTGAGATACATAGAACTAAAGAGTTCCCATTCTAGGAATTTTATACTGTCTGAACAGCTACTAGTTAATACAAGAAGGTTCAGAAAGATGAAGATGACAGAACTTATTCTGGGGAAGTCAGGAGATGAAATATTTGTCTATAATTTTTTTCTAAAGTTGTGTTATCTCTGTGTGTGATCAGCTACTAGTAAGCTGATAATTAAAAAGCACATTGCAGTGCTTTCTATTTAATGTTCTCCTTTTTCAATTTTTGCATCTATTGTCTCAACAGGCAAATTCTCTTGTGGACATGTTTCACAGCCAAATTTCAATATACATCCATAACAGAACAACACTGTGATTACCACAGTTACACTCAGTAGCTACTGACTTGATAAACAAGCAGCATCCTCCTTTATTATTGATACATAACAGCTTTATTAGGGCCCATTACTGGCTTGTCCAGACTTGGAAAGGTTTACTCTCAAACATCTGTGTACAAACAGTCACCCACTGAGCTGGCACCTTTTTCCAAGGAATATCGCACACCCAAATCACAATCAGTATTTAATGATGCTAATGATCACATACTTTCTCAGATAAGGAAGCAAGCAGAAAAAGTTGAATTATTTGCAAGTAAAGAGCCTGAAGATATCGGTCATAAAGTCTCATAGTTCTCATCAATAGCCCTTATGCATAATTATGAAAAGCAGATTCACCTGCACTTGATGAGATATTCTGCAGAATTCAGCCCCATAATGAACAGTTATTATCACTATTCTTTTAGCTTACAGTATGCTTCACTCATAACAAGTGGCAAGTAGTACCTGTACTTAAAAGTGAATGATACTGTAGCCCATTTCAATGTCAGATTATATATTTTTGTAAACATGTCACCAGCTTCATTCTTGGATGTGCATAATCAAGTTCCAAGGAGTGGTTAATCAATTCCCCAGCCCTTCTGCCAATATCAGTGTTTGACTGCGTGAGAATTATATATTTCCTATCTATATGTAGTCCCCAAAAAAATTTATAGGTATCTTACACAGATAAGGTATGTTAACTTTAACCTATCTCATCCTCAGTAAACAAGAAAGAATTTTCAGCAACTACTTAAGGCTTAAGCTCTCTTCCACGTCCTTTTCAGGTACTCTGCTGCACAGAATTTGAGATGCAAACCACACAGTGCTGAAGGGACAGGATTATTATATATCGATAATACCGCTCCAAATGCCTGTAAAAACATGCACCAATACTTACTTTCCTTCTACTCACCACCATTCTAACAGCACACTTAAAACATCACTGCACCTTGGACCAGCTAACAGTAAAATGTCAATGTTTCAAATATTGAAATAAGCACAAAATAACCACTAGGTCATTTTCATTTATGATAGATTTAAACAGTTTGCAGGCCTCAGCTCAAAATACTGAGGTAGTTTGTAGCATTTAAACAACAACATATTTTTGCTGAGATCACTTCCACATGAACTCATTAGTAAGTCATAACCACTACGCCTGTTAACTTCCTTACAGATACAACAACACTGCTATGAAGTTAGCCAGCTGTGGATAATCTTATTTTCCTGCTTTTAAAGAAAAGGTAGGTAAGTGATCTAGGCCTAGCAAGCATGTGTTGCACACTTTTATATCAATTTATTTCCAGATATTCTTTCTTTACAAATGAAATAACCATTTCTTGCTCTGCAAATGAAGAAAACACACTGCATGTCAAGTCTTCACAAAATACATAAGGGTGCCTTGGATCACTGCCAGACACAGTAAACTTTTTGAAAATGGGTTATCACTATTCTTGGCATTTGTATGCCTAATTTCTTGTCAGGACAGGATAACGTAGGCATTTTATTTTACTTGACATGAAATACGACAGTGTCTAATGGAAAAAACTGGAGGAGAAAAATGTGGCAAGCAAACAGAGAAGTTTTTTAAAGAGAATTCAAAAGACTATCTTCTCTTCTAACTTTGTGTATGGAAGGGGCTTAAACATCTGAGATGCTGCCTAACCAAACCAAAAAAAAAAAGAAGAAAAGAAAAAAAAGGGGGGGGGAAAGCTCACAGGCTTTCCTCGGGGATAGCCCTTTCTGTCAGTTAGCCCTGCAGGTTCATGAACTATTAGCTCCGCTCGAAGCAGGAGCATATGTGTGCGCCTCCATGATCACACTGGGCCCCCCAGTCTCACTACAGCAAAATCCTCCTTACAGGAGCAATGGCACCTTCGATGTTGAATGCCTTTTGCCTAGGGCACATGAGTTCACTTCAGCACAGATGCTTCAAATAATCCTTTCCCACAAGGCTTTCTAATGCTGTTGCCTGAGTGGCTTACAATGGAAAACAATCCAGATCAGAGTGAAAAACACCAGTTTACTTCTGAAGAGAACTAGTCAACATCCCTTTTCTCATTAAACTGCAACTAAGTCCTTCTGTTGAGCATGCAAAAGATACCACGTTACTGAAGCAGACACTCAAATATCATCCTCCTACCCCAAATTAAGCTATCAAGCATTCCAAGTTCCCTTCTTCAAATATCTACTTGTGTCCACTACACATCTCACCTGAAGAAAGGGAGAAGACATCTCATTTAAACAGGCTCACTCATACTAAAATTAACCCTGCAAGGATAAAACTGCACTTTTAATATTAATATATTAACACTTTTGTTGTTGTATATTCAACATAAGTCATGAAAGATGTGGGGGGAACACCACCACCCCAATATTTGCCTTAGAAAAGGACGAGGTGTCTTACGAAGTTGAAGTATTCCTGAAATTTTTTTTTATCCTAAAGAGGAGATATTTTGTCTTGTGATATATACTTGCATGAGTCTCAGAAAAACAGTTTCTGAAATTAGTTTGATGGAATTGAGGGGAGGAAGGGAAATGCAGGTGGGAGCAGGCAGATAAAATGACTCCAGCTGATCCTTCTAATTTGCAATAGTCTGACAATTTTTCCAGCTTACTCCATTACAACAGTGAATAAACACAACAACTGGGAGAAAAATTGAGTTTCCAAACATCCATTTTTATTCCCAAATTTTCATGATCAGTCTGTTCTCGAGACAGCAGTACAACTAGTTTAGAAGGGGTCTGAACCTAATACATTATAGAGTCTTCAAAAATCTACTGACATTCAACTGCATAAAGTTATGTTGTCTAAAACAATCAGCATGCTTTTTAAAAAACATTTATTTAAGCTGATACATGCTGTCCATGAGTACATATCCTTTTTTAAGCCTATGAAGAAATCAACTTTAGCAAAAATCATAATCCAAGGATATGTAATTTGAAGTGTTCACAATGAGTTAGTCCCCTACACAATACAGCATTTAAAAATGTGTCTTTATTAAACTTTTGAAGCTTTGTGTGCAGATTTAGTGTCAGGAATCTCTAGGAAAAAATGAACTTAGAAACAAATGGAAGACAGGCAAACTAATTTCAGTTTCAGCACTATATACACTCACTTTACTGTCAACTCTGTATCCCCTCTGAATCTTCAAGGCACCACTAATGTTTCTTCTACTGCCTAGCATAAGTGCAATGCTCAAACTTAAGATTCAATAAATCTATTCCTAGTACAAAATGACATGGAACATCCAGATATCGCAGTAGAGTCACTCTACAAGTCATGTGCTGTTCAATGTTTTCTGAAAAGCAGAAAACAGCATTGGATGCTAGATATGCAGATACATGTTTCACTGAACACAAAATTATTTTGGTTTTGTTTCAACAACGACACTAATATCCCAAAAGGGAAATTTCCAGAAGCTACCCCTCTTCTCAACCAGTTTGTTGTAAAATATGAAAGATACACACGATAACCTAATTTAATACTAGTTAATCACTGTTAGAAACTTATATGGCCATTTATACTGCAAACTGAAGTTTCATATAAGATTTTATAAAGGCCCACTTCACCCAACACAATAGGCTCAAACGTGACTCAAAGACCTTAAAGAGGGCAGAGAAGTGTGGTACAGCTTTTGAAGACAGAAAATTAGGACAGAAGATAAATGGTACTACTCATCTTGTTTTTTCTACTCCATCCAAAGAGTCAAGGGTGTTGAAAATGCAGAAAAGGGGTCAAGGTAAAGGCAGGCAATTTCCCAAGCAAAAGGAAGGGAAAGCCAAAAGCTGACTTAGATAAATGTTCTTTCATATAGATTCTATTTCAGAGCTATAAATCATTGGAAAAAAGTTCAGACAAACTTTGTTTTCTTACTTACTTCTACATAATGACACTTTCTTTGTGTTATTTAGTATTCCTTTGATCAACATGAGCTTACGCATTCATTAAGTGTAAAACTGACAAAAAGCATGGGCACTTTACTCTCATTCACACAAATGTTATCTCCAAATGGTACCAGCCATATTACACTTTCTTTTTTCTTCCACCTTTGGACTGCCTTACAGAGTCTTCCTAAGAGCTAGCAGCGAAGCGAGCGTTTGAGAACTTTCACAGCAACAAATTTAAGAGACTGTAAGCATTTCCTCCCTACGTTACCAGCCTGAAAGCAAGTGTTTTGTGTTGGTTTTTTTAAAGCATGAAAAAACCCTTTGGCATGCCTGTACAAAATTCCAGAAGAAGGAAACAGTTTTGAAATTTATTTTACCTTCCACATTGATACTGAACAGAAGTTTTGTTTGTTTGTTGCTCTGAAAATCAAAAACATAATAAAAGAAATGTGAACAGATATATTCATTTGTTGGATCTCTAATTGCATCCTGGCTAGGAAACCATATTTAAGTAGCAGAATTCAACGACCAAGTTAGAGGTTATATTTGGAAAGGCTCTTCAAAGCTTGCTCATTATTTTAGCTTCCAACCTGAATTTGGAATAAGGTATGTTTATTATGCAGTCGTAAAACAATAAAATCTTCCAATCATTAAAATTGTTCATTATTTGAAAATTTGGAAATTTCAAAATTTCTGAGGGGAAATGACAAAAGTCACAGGGTATAAGATAGCACAGATTTTCTAGGAAAGTAAGTTTGTAACTCAATCTACAGAGTAAAAAGCACTACTTAAAACAATGAAGAACTATGAAAATTAATAAAATTAAGGATCTAAAATTTTAATTAATTGAAAAAAACCCCTTACACGCCTGTTGGGTATGATTTTCATTAGAAATATGTAAATTTGAAGAACACCTTGTTTGCAAACATGTATCGACTATTTAAATTGTTGAACACAAACAGAAGATACTGCTAAAGAAGTGGTTTCCTCTGCTTGTTTTCATGTTCTTACATGAACTCAGAGGGTCTGCAGAAGGTTCACCACTGATGACATCTCCTCAGATCACGACAATGCTTCCTGCCAGAAGTGGCACCATCAATAAAACTGCCACCATTGGCACCACGAGTAGCAGTGCCACTACCAGCAAGGAGCACACCATGAACAGCAACACTGGCACCACCATCAAAAGCTCTCTTCCCAGTCTTACCCCAACAAGCAGCTCAAGCAAGAGCTCCCCAGGGACCACAACCATTCCTAACCATGCCACAGATAAGCACATCAGCAGCAAGAGTACCACAAGCAAGCACCCCACTGGTGTAGCAGCCACCCCACCGGCATCACAAACAAGCATCCCAGCAGCAACAGAAGCACCGGGAAGAGCCAAAGCAACCACATGAACTCTACCAGCACTGGTGCCACAGGCAGCTCCACCAGTATTAACTCAGCTACCACCAGCAGCACCAGCAAAAACCTTATTGGCAATAGCAGCAGAAGCAAAACCAAGAGCCCCACTGGCACAAAATGCATCGGCAATAATCCAACCATAACCATCCATACAGGATCTGCCAGCATCCGTAAGTGCCACACTGACACCAGGACTCCCACTACCATGACCAGCACTGGTGAGAACTGCACAGACCTCGGCAGCACCACCACGCACCCCGCCGGTGCCAAAACTAGCAGTCCCACTGCTGCCAGCCAACACCTCACCAGCAACACCATTACCAAAAGCAAAGGCACCAACAACACAGCACAGAGAAAAGGTACAACAGCTCTAATCTTATCTTTACAGTTCTGTCTTTGATTACACTTGGTTGTGAGCACAATGATTTTCTTTTTCTTAAAAAGACTAAGAATGACTTTTAGTAATCAATGTAATTACTATGGAAACTGTTTTGAACATGCGGTCCTCCATGGATTTTATAGCGCAGTTACTTAATAACTAGATTGAAATATCAAGTTTCAGTTATATTCTTACTCTAGTCGCAGCTTTACAACTGCAAACATTAATTTAAATAAAAGTAGTTGTTTGGGGTATTTTGGTTTTTTGGGTGGGGGTTTTTTTTGGTTATTTTTGGGTTTTTTTGGTTTTTAAAGAGAGAGAATTGTGACTTACTTGACCATAAACTGACTAATATTGATCTTGGGATATTCTTCCCAAATTCTTCAATACTGCGGCATATGTTACTTGTTGTTATAAATTGCTATCTTCCAGAGTAGGGAAGACTTAAAACTTTCAAAATTTTGCCTTACTGGAAAAACACAGTCTTTTGCAAAGTTCACATGTCAACATCTGCTTTTCTTATTACTTTAGTGACGTTTCCACAGATCTCAATCCTTTCCAAAAACATGGTATTATTGTCACTTAGAACATAATGGTGAAACTGAAGCAACATCACAGTCTTGACTATGTGTGAAACTTCTAAATACTTGTATTACTCTTTAAAATGGGATACAGGGACCATTTTGAGAAATTTTATCCCATGTTTTAGCTTATTACTCATTTTATACTTCAGAAAATGAAGATGCTAAAATTACTGATAAAGAGCTAACAGTAATGCGATGTAGATGTAGTTTACTTGAGACAGTGAAAAATTAATACAGTGTATTTAAAATTTTAGGCATTTTTCCACAGATACTCACAGACCCCTGGGTGGAAAAACTACAACAGTTCTGATTTAGGAAGCAATTCAATTAAAAACTATTGTCACCAAAATTTGACAAATCAGCTATTTTCAGATTGTTTGTTACCAAGTTGGTGTCCCTTTCTATATACACTTGATACTTTTGATTTTACATGTTTTTTCAGACAGGGAAGGTGAAAGATTCCTTACCGCCGAGCAATGTAGTAGAAAACCGGATTGCCAGCTTTTGATGTCCCAGCTTGGTAGAAAATATTTAATGTTTTCAGCGCTTTGAACTCCTCTTTTTCATGTACCTGATGCCTAAAAAGCAGTACATTGACATCAACTTTTCACAACTGCCTTTCAAAAAAAAAAAAAAAAATTTTTTTTAAAAAATCCCAAACCCTCTTTATTTGCATCTTTAAACAAAAGTATTAAGTTCACACAATCTTGAACCTTTGTTAAATCACAAAGGTTACTGCCACCTCTGGTTCTCAATTCGATTTTTGAAATTAAAATCTACTCGGAAACCTAAAAGGTACATGTAGACCCAGCTTTTTAAACTCCCCTTCAAAACGGAAGCTGG
Organism: Fregata magnificens; assembly: GCA_013389945.1. Taxonomy (NCBI): domain Eukaryota; kingdom Metazoa; phylum Chordata; class Aves; order Suliformes; family Fregatidae; genus Fregata; species Fregata magnificens. The sequence continues at coordinate 32,869 of WAAD01007391.1, forward strand.
CATCTTAATGACTACTTATATTGCCTTACATGCTAAAGTCTAGAAACCCACAATGTGCGTCCCCTCCACAATAATCTCATTACCTTGTCATAAATTCTTCGAATTTGGAACTAGTGAGATTTAAACTGGACCAATGGGTATCTGCCACGGGTTTGTGCTCAGGAGGACCCAGATAGGCAAGAAGAGTAGCCATCTTGTCAAAAGGTCGTCTTCCAACAGCCTTGTGGTCCCTAGAAACAGCATATTACTTAAAAGAAAAGTCCTTCTTTTCTCAGCAATTCCTATTTTTTTGCCCACTACCCTTCCTTACCTTGAATAGGCTGGATTTTCTTTTTTTAAAATTTAAAAAAAGAGTGTTCAACGAAGAAATAAGAAAAATGTTTGTTACACACAGAACAATTTTTACAAAAGATACCTATCTTTTACACTTACATATACACTTATATGTATATATACACATGCAAACAATATGCACTGGCACAAAAGGTTGGCAGTAAAGCGGGCAACAAAGATGTTAGGCATGTTCCCAATCATGGCTTGTCAATAAGACAAAACTTTCCAAATGTAAGATTTTTCAGCCACAATATTCTTCTCAGCAACAATAACAAAAGCATCTGAAAGTATTTCCAAATATTCATTTCCCATCAGCAACTCCCTTCTTCACAATATTTCTGAAGTCTTACCTGTTGCTGGAAAGGTACTGGCCAATTTTCTCCTGATTGTTCCACAGCAACCGGTGCAAAGCAAGTACATTGCCATCACTGATGAAAGACAGGCTGTGATTGACAGTGTCACTAGCTGGGCAATCAGATGCAATATCAAGGAAAAACCTAGAGTTCAAAACCAGTAATAACCTTAAGCATGTAAGGTAAATCTGCCAAGTAGACTCAATGTAAATTAAAAGGCTGTAAGAACATTCTCCGCTTACACATGACACAGACTCTTTGTGCAAATTTCCAAAGGGCCTACCTTCGTGCTGCATCAAAATTGCTTTTTACAAAATCATTAAAAGGCCGCATATGTTCTTCTTTTGTAAACAGGACATGGTTGGCAATACTCTGAAGTATCTAAATAATAAAAAGATGGTAAAGACACATAAAAGTTTAATGTATTAACTGTTATGCTAGTCAGTGTAGCTTCACTGTCAGAAATATTCATTTTAACTTGTTGTGAAACCTTGAGACAGAAAAAGGCCAACAAGCCAACTAATTCAAAATATGTTCACTTTCAAAATATTTTCTTTCACATACTTTTAAATACTAGACAACGACTTCCCTTATTTATGAACTTTATTCGGGTTTAGACCAGGAAAATAAATTGTCTTTCAAAACCACCATTTATAAAATGTTAACTATTTCTTCTGGAAATTATAGAGATATGTAAAAGCAATAGCATATACCTATTCAAATAAAACCAGAATTTCTCAACATCTAAAATGGATAATATCCACAGGCCACAGAATTTGTACACCATTATTAAACCTTTTTAAATTTTTACAGGAAATAATACCAAATGAGATTAAAGATAGGAAAAATCACTTCTTTACCGCTAGTATGAACTTAATCAATATCTGGCTGCCATTATTCTCACTGTGCTCAAAATAACATTGGTTTCTTTGTTTTCAAAGAAGGTTAGAGGTTCAAGTGAAGAGCCACAAGGCATTCTGTTATCTTATACATCATTTTGGCAAAGTGGTTTTTTTCCATACAGACTGTTCCCCATACTTACATTGCTGTGAGCTGTGACATTAACGTCATGATGCATAAACATAGTATGGAAACTGCACTTTAAATAAACATGACGGTTGCTACAAAAAACTAGAAGTTTACCTAAATTTTCTTACACTCGTCAGAGAACAGAACTACATCAGGTAGAACATACAATATGGGCAAAGAAAAGTATTTATTGATTCACCTTTGACATCAGTTTCAATCCCCTTTCAATTCTTGGTGGAGGCTTTTTATCTAAAATCCCTGCCTCGTAAGGGGAGACGATCGCAGGATTGATGAACCGAAGGAACATCGCACTTCCAACTGCTCCAATGCTGTTCTGAGGAAATCGCTGACTAACAACCTACGAAGTTGAGAATTATAAAGAATATTTCTGCATTCAAGAAAAAGAAAAGCAAGCTGAGAAAAGCCTTGTATGGTAATCCAACTTTAAGCACTCTTTCCATACCAATCAAGCTCAAGACATCTGAGTAGGACTCTCTTGCCTTGACAGGTCTTGCATCATAGGACAATCAGGAACAAGAGGGAAAAGAGTAAGGGGCAAGGGGGCTATCGGACACTAGCTAGCTTTACTTCAGCTTTCGTACAAACTTTCTTGCTAGGGTGAAATTGCTACAATAGCTATTGCACAAAGACAAGAAGGTATATCTCAGAGTTACTGACCACTTAATTCCAGGACCCTGCCACTGACAGTAAAGCAGACAAATGCCATATGTTCATACTCAGGTGTCCACAGTCTTCCCATCGAATACAGGTAATTCTTTTTAAATGAGTGGGTCTTTTATTTGTGTATTTATAGTTTCGGTATTTCACAAGAGCCTCTCCAGCAATAAGACTTATGCTGTAAAGTTTCAGGAGTAATTTTAAATTTGTGGGAAGCAGATATTTGTAGAAATACTCTTCGGAGCCATCAGATCTCAACAGATTTGCCAAAGGACGAAAGACAGAATAAGCCAGAGCTGAGTGGCCAGTGTACTTCCCTGCCTATACATACACCATCCAAAATCACTTAGCAGGAATTTGCTAGAAGAACCACAGATTTAAAATATTGTTCTTTGCTATCTAGAAAAAAATATTTTTCTGAGAATGTTGTAAGAAAAAAGATATTTCCTTTCTTTTTAGGAAATCAACTATGTATTACTAAGAGTATAGTCTATTCTCCACACATCTTTCATTTGACTTTAAAAAGTTAAAGATAAAGCTCCCTGACAAAAATAAAGTTCTGAAATATGCCACATGTGGTTCTATAAAGATTCAACATCTGTATGTGTATTTTCTGATGAGTGATAATGGTTAATCAAAACAAGTCAGGTTCTACCTTTTCACAAAATAAAATTAGCAAGCTTTGTATTTTAGGTTATATTGCTTAAAATAAATAAAAACCAAACCCCATTTTACTAAAATACTTCAAAACATAACTAGTGCAATCTCAAATCATGCTTCTTAAAACAGATACAGTCATTAGTACATACATAATATATCAAGAATCACTTTGGTTCGATACCAACTTCATTCAGTTGCCTTGTGATGGAATTACTGATAGTACTTTCTTGTAAAATACTACTTTGCACATGGATTTTGCATTTAAACATGATTACCATTCTGCTCAGTTACAGCAAAAAATAAAGGAGTATTTAATAAAAGCCTAAATTTCCATTCTGTGTCTGTTTTATTCATACTTTATATTTTGAGGTCACTGTCAAAGAAAAGGATAAGTCTTAACTTTTAATGACACCACTCTACCACAATATACATATCTAAACTCTTTAACACAGCAAGTCACTTAAAATGGGAAATCTGCTTTTCTCAGTAAATCAATACAAGTGCTAAATTTTATTGCTTAGTCACAAGGCAAACAAAATAAAATATATCAGAAAGAGGTCTCTGTTCGTCTCAAAGAAGAGAGAAATCTCAAAAGAAAAAAGCCTCTTTTCTTTTCAGTAACCCACATATATTAATTGTTCTTCTCCCAGGATGCAAGCTGAAGTCAAGTTATCAACCAGAGTGTTAAAACAACTAAACAGACTCGGATTTTCCCCAAAACTGAAGAAAACATTTTTCTTATGCATTTTTTTTTTTTTTAATTTGAAGATGGTGGCAAGGGTAGAAGAATCAGAGTATTAAATACTAAGCAATAATGTTAAAAATGTCTTTCGTTTACTCAAATAGGCACACAGAGAATATTTTAAATATAACTTAATTCCAGTGTTAATTGAAATGAAAGCTATTTTGTGCCAGAATTAGTAGAATGATTTTACAGTGAGGTCAAATAGACTGAAGTGAAGATGTTTTGAACAAACAGCAAAAGATTTCTGTTGTGCTTTGAAAGAAATGGCTAATAAAAAGGTCTCCAAACTTACTGATTTTTTGTTTTCCTTTTTTTCTTTTACGGTAGCTTTATTCAGTAGAGAGTGGCAAGTTGCCTACAGAACAGAGATGAGCACAAACAAGTCACAGCACCAACTACATACAGCAACAAAAAACCAATGTTGACTTGTACATAAATTACACAGTAAAATGTAACAAACATAACCAACAGAAAATGAAATATATAAACTAAAGACTGATGATGGAGTTTTTATTCCACAATTTTATTACATCTTATTTACAAAGCACTAAATACAAAACAAGCAAATGTTGCGTTTCAATCATTTCTACTATTTCTGGCTAGATTAAAAGTCAAACCACATTAATGTGCTCATGATATACAATATTGGGCATTAAATGGTATATTCAGCTTTCAAATGTATTTCACCATCCCCAAATAATTTTAATAGTAAAAATAGTAAAGTGTTGTACCTTTGAAATACATATTACTTTTAAAATAAATTTAGAGTTTTAAATCTTCCCAATGTTTCTCTGTGTGTCCTTCAATTTAGTTAGATCTGTGAATCGTCATGGTTATTACTACTTTAATAGCTAAACACTGCCATAAAACACTCTGTGGAAAGAGGAAGAAAAAAGCCAGCGGGTCTACATTAATTTATTATAGATTTCCAAATCAAGATATCTGACTTGATTGTGCTTATTTCTGCATTTCATTTAAATGCAAAGGGACCCACCAAGAAGCACCACATTCTCTCGTATTTCCCATCAGGATTTGAGCAAAGCTATAGTTCATCAGCATTGTGCACTGCTCCCCTGTACAGAGGTAAATTTTCGTCTTGGAGCTCAATGCTACATCCTTCATATTAGCTGTAACAGTAAATTAGCATCACTGAGAAGCCCTACAGCAAGCAACACCTGGAGCTGTATCAATAGAAAGCTAGCAATATTTAGCAGTTTGAGAGCAAGCATGCACCAACAGTTCAAATAATCTTTAGGCTATCACACAAACTAGAACTGGAAGACAATTTCTACAACTTAAGAATGAGACAGAGTAAAAAGCAAAAAAACCAACCCCACCAGCCAGTAAAAGCTATTCTGCTAACCAAGCCAAATTTAAATGTAAACAGTTCAAATTTGTGCAGGACCTATTAATATTTAACCAATGATGCCTCTGCCAAATTTCTGACCTTGTGCAATTTATACAGAGTTAGCTTCTGAAGCAGTCACATACATACTCTATGCATTGGGCTATTGCATTTAAAGCAAGTAAAATTTCCATCTCTCTTTATTAAGAAAATCACATACGTTTGTGTGTGTTTTATGAAATAGCCAGCACAAATTCTTTGTATGAGTTACTTTGATCAGGCTTGTTCATGACCACATAATACTCCTGAACATACATTACCTGAAAATGACCAAGGGTGAATCTGTCACGGTAACCAGTTATACGATGTTTCCAGATGAAAACACTTATTAGGGCTCTGTTCTGGTAACAGAAACGCCAGCCAGCATAGACCCCAATACGCAACTAAATGCACGGTTTCCAATGTTGCTACATTGATTAAAATTAGCTACAAATCATTTACAGAACACACCTGATGAGTATTTTTTGCACACATATTTGCTTTAAAACTCTAAGCATAAAAAGACACTGCAAAATTCAGTCTCATTTACTATTACACTATTGCTTGGGATGAAACACATTCACCTCATAAAAAAATGAAGTTACCTTATAAAAATCACCTATTTGGTTCTTATGATAAAAATGGATTAATACCCCCAAAAAATCAGTTTTTAATTGTACTTTCTTTCAGATAAAGGCCAGACTCTTCAAAGCTCTCTGGAATTTGAAAGTACAGAATGAATTATTACACTATTTGTGATGAACAAACATTTGTACACAAATATATGTGTTACTAGAAACAGTTAAAATAGTAAACATTGAAGCTGAGCATCGGCTAATACCACTTGTATATTTGCCAGTAAATCATCTCTTTCAGGAACAAATTACCCTTGTTACCAAAAAAACGTAAAGGCAAGAATAAAACCAGTAGACTTGATATGCTTCCATAGAAGAATCTCTGGCACTGCCCACTGGTGAGTACATTTTAGTAATTCCATTTCATGTAGGAATTAAAAATGGTTTGCAAAGAAATAATTTCTAGCAACATATCACTGAAATGGAAATAAATTTGATAGATCGTAGTAACAGCATATAAAAGCAATTCTAGGAAAAGATGTGGGACAATGTAATATCAAGTAACGGAAGCAACAATCGTTTGTGTGTGACATTTTCAATAACACTCAAATGTCCTCCCAGTCAATGTCTGTGAGACTGTGGCCATTTGAACTTGAAGGAAACCAACTTCCCCCCTCACTTCCCAATTTAAAAACCAAACCAAAAAAAAAAAACAAACAACCCCCAAACCACCCCCCGCCAACCTGAACACGACCACTGTTGGAAAGAGAAACTGATGACTTGAGAAGCCATTTATACTAGTTGTTATAGCGGAAACAAAGGCACATCATTTGCAGGCCTAATTCATTCCAACGGCTCACAGTAACAACCCAAGATCCACAAGTCACAACATACAATCCACTGTGTCCTACTTCCAAGTTCTGAGAATCACAGTAGTTGCATTTATTAATACAGCATTCACTGTAAAAATATGACTAGACTACACTGCATAGAATGTTTTATTACTCATAATTAGTTTGCACGGCTCAAAAAAATCTATTTTCCTTGCTTTATTTTAGACCTGAGATACAGACTCCATGGTTGAAAGGCCAAAAAAAGCTCATCCAGACCACCTAACTGAGACCACAGCTCAAATATTCTGCCATGCACAGCTCTTCTGTGCCAGTCCTCCAACAGGACTGGAAATTTTATTTCCTATGAGCCCTGAGGGCAGCAGCAGTATCCCCCACTGGAATTTTCAGCAGCAGCTAAATCCATCAGAAACACACAAAGAGCAAGAGAGAGACCTATAAACATACCAGGCTCAGCAACCTGCAGCTGAGCTGCTACAGAGAGCAGCAGAAACGGGACAGAGCAGAGGAGTTGGGGATGGAGGCCAGGGAATGCAGGTACTTGAATGGGAGGCAGCCAGGAGGGTACCACTACAGAAGAACTTACTCTAGAGGACAGTGCACCATTCAGGAAGGTTTCTTCTCTTTAAGCATCTTTTATAAATGATACCAGAAACAAGCAAGAAGAGGGTGGTCCCAGCTTGGTAACTTTCTAAGGTTGGTGTGACAGCACTAAAGCTTTAGCCACAAATAGAAGTCAGTCTCTGTAATTTGCCTCATTAAATGAACTCTATACATACATTTATCTGTCTCTTCCAGGTTCTCTTCCTCCTATTTACCTGCTGAATTTCTCAGTACTCTGTGTTTGCAAAATGTTTGGTCAGCCGCTTAATCAAAGTACAGCAGCCCTTTGCATACAACACCATACTCCAAGCGTCTGACAGGCAACAGCACCTCAATCAGAATGTGTTGCCCATAGCAGATGGAAGATATTTTACTTCGTAGAGCAAAATATATTCCTGTTGTCATTCTACCTCTCAAGTACAAGAACCTATAATCCTCAAAAGTACAGAGCATCTGCAGCATCCTAGTTACAAGGCTAATGTTATTTACCAAATCATATGCCAGTGGACCTCCTTCCCAGTTCCTCCTTCCTTACAGTTGTCCACAGTCACCTAGAGACTCCTGCTTTCAGAACATGATTATGAGACATGACACTGAGTGTGATCAGAATAAAGCCTGAATGATGCCGTGTCTTGACCTCACCCACAAATGATCTTTAGGGAGGCACATATAACCACAAACAATTCTCTACCAAGTACAACCAACAGCATTTTATACATCTATTTCCTTCCATTATACTCAGCTTCAATCCACAGTTTCTACAATTTAGGACTTGGAACTACTGTGGTCCCACTGAACACCATACAGGTTTTTTCTTATGAACATCTTACACCATTTTTAACCTGCTTTTCTATCAAAGGCAGAAAATGTAAGATTGTGCAACTGAATAATATTCCTGGAGCAATGACCTGAATAATATATTTCATACTTTTTTTTTTTTTGAAAAAATGACTTCAGAGAAAAATGCTCTTAAAGAAATTGCCTCTATTTTTATGCAGGGAACAACTACCTAGAGTCAGGAACTGCACAAGTAGCTATTTTATTCCCCAAGTTAAGGTTTATCAAAGGCGTGATCCCTAAGACTTTTAGATAATTAACTTCATTTCTGATTCAATTGATCCTGTATAAAAAGTAAACAAGTATACTGTTTCTATATTCAAAACACAGTTTTGCATTCTCTCAACCTAGCAGTGGTTTTTTTTTTCCCCCCACTTTTGCTGCTTTCCCTATAGATGGCCCATATGATAAATTGATAAAAGCAAGTATAACCGTTACCTCCCTAGTTAATCTTTAGTCTCCTATAGAGATGCTAAAGCAGAGATAATTGCTGCCTTATTAGGTCTGAGTTCTTAGCTGTGATTCAACTCCTTAAAAAATAATGTTTAGTCACCTCCTGATTGCCAACCCAAGTCTTAAAACACCATTCAGTCCCTTGGTTTAAATACCTGTTATTTAACAAATGTCTGAAAACTGTGCACCCACTGCTGGACCAAGCTCCAAACTGCTCGAATTATAAAAAGAAAACCCAAAGTTTAGGGGCAGGCAACCATTGCAGGCATACCTGGTATAAACAATGGCACACACTGCGAAGTTGTGGTGGGAACTCCGAAGAAGAATTAATGATTGCATGAAAAAATTTTTCTGTCATTTGCAAGAGACTCCGCTGGTTCTCTTCAAGGCTTTCTGTAGGCTCCAGCCTGAAACAGACCCATAAATGTATGACCAGCAGTCAAATAAATGATACTAGCTGTACTTGTATGTTTGGCAGTAACCTTATTTCCAAGGGTAAATAGAAATCTTACAGAAATATTTCTGATCTTTTACACAAAAGTTTCCATCAGTATTTTAAACCATGTAAGTTACAAATACAAGGTCATTTAAAACTCAGTAATAGACAGACAGCTGTAAGTGGGATTCTCTCACACCACTCCATACAAAGACATGAATGCATAATTCCAACTGATAATTGCATTAGCAATTTGATGGTTTCTCTGAAGGGAATTTTTGAGGTAGACACAGATATTTGAGAGTTAAACTATTAAAAAGGCGGCCTATCTTTTGGTAAGCTACTTAAAAGACGAATACTTAAAGTTTTTCTTAGAGTTAGATATAATTCAAAGCAATAGAATAACAGCTACTAAATCCGAGTCTTGAAGTGATACAAGAGAAATTAAAGCAAAAAAACTACACACAACAGGCACACATTGCATTTTGCTTCTGTAATTAATACAATGACCTAAAGCAGATGCTTTCTGGTACTACTATAAATCCCCACATTAGTGGCCTACATAAAAGCATGAAGTAGAAAGTAGGAGAAGAGGTCCTGCAAGAGCTGTCTATCTTCACTACTCTCTCAGGGCTTAGAGGACATGCAGCAAAACTCATCCGGCTGTGTTGGACAGCTCTGTACAATTCTCCCTGGGTATAAGGATTGCAGATACAATTAATATGTCTGGTAAAGTGAGGAGTGGAAAATTATGAAAGTATGAGAAAAATATTTGCAACAAGGAAAAAGGAATCCTATTATATTTACAATGACTGGGAATCATGTTTACAAATAAATACATTTGCTCCCCCCCTTGAATCTCAAACCTTGTTGGATCCACCTCAAAGCTAACATGCTGCCATTCAGAGGATGTGATCACAGTCCTTAATAAAGGTTCCAAAAGCTTCTGCAAATACGTAGCACCATATACCTGTGTAGAAAGAAAATCAGAATAGGTAGCCAGATTAACATGGCAATTCACAGGAA
>WAAD01007396.1:0-17430 GCA_013389945.1 Fregata magnificens
TAACCAACTATACCAGATCCCATTTCAGCAACAAAATTGTACAGACCGCTGTAAGGGCTCAGCATCTCATTTTCATACGTTACCTTTGCTCTTTACCATATTCACAAACTAGGGGGAAAACCCCAGTTAGAAATACACTGCAAACCATGCGTAATGCTTGAATTATACAATTACATCTTTCATGGGCTCTTCAGGCCTACATGCTTCTAGTGTAGCTCTGTTAGGCTTAAATAAATATATCCCTCCTGTCCTCTGGAAACCCAATCCATTTCAATCTGTAATGTAAATAGTTTCTTTTTAACATGCAGTGTGTGCTGATTTCACCTTAATTATATATTTCCCATTGCGAGAACTCGAACTGTGGGATACTGGGAAAGAATTTAACCAGCAGCCTATAAAGAATAGGGGCTGAAGCTTGGCTTCCATTAACACCTCATTAGGCAGAGCCTGTGCTGTATGTAAAATGAGCTAATGATTTTTAAATGTAGTTGTCAACCTATAAATTCATAATGTAGAAACTTTATTTCTCCGTAATACTGAGTGAGCGATAACACATTTTTATCTCTACAAATCAACATGAAGCTATTGGAGTACATTATTACCCCAAGCAAGATCTTCATTGGTCATCATCAAACGCTGACCTTTAGCGCAACCATGCCACTAATACCACAAGTGGCACTAATTGCAGCGTAAATTTTCTGATAGACAAAAGCTGACAGTTTGAGGAAAACACCTTCAAGTCCTGGATATAAATATAGTTCAGCTTACTAAAGATGAAGTTAGAACCATAAGATGACTGTTAGGTGGTTATAGGATTAATTCTAATCCTCTATAAAAGAATGGCAAAATTCTCATGTTTGAGTTTACTGTGAATAAAGACCATCCTCTACCTTACCAAAAATCACCATTACAGTTTGCGTTAACTTGACAGGTTTAACAGTAGTTCAAGAATGCAGGACTTTCATTAACTCCCACTGAAGCTGAGTAAATTACCATAGAGTCAAACAGGGGTTGCACAATATATCCCTTAATTGGCAAGGGGATTATGGTATTCCTATCCATCAGGTGACCCCTCTGCGCAAGGGTTAGGACCTGATCTTGTTGCAGAGGGGTTGGAGGCATGTGTGCGCTGCAGGTGAAGCCTGGTTTGCTGTGAGAGCAAAAAGTTCTCCTTCACTGTCAGTTCTCTACACTTTCACTGAGCATCACTTCTAAAGAAAAAGAAAAAAAAGAGAATTTGTGAATTCATAAAAACCAAAGACTCTCCTTTTCTAATTTGTGGAAGCCTTCCCTTGGCTCTTTAAAATAGGAATAACTAGTTGTAAATACTTCTCCCATAACAAAAAATTCTCATGTCCATAAACCTCATCTTACTAGTCACAGAAGCTTAACTTACCAGTCAGCACTAGCCTATCTTGCAATGGCCTGAATCCAAATTAACCACCAGCATCCACAGTTACAAAGGGAGGCAGCGAGCAGGCATGTTTACTTTCATGTTTCAGGGTCTTTTCAGGGAAATTTATAACTGAATTTACAGTTACTCCACACTGAAAATTTACACTTATGGGCTTCATCCTCTGTACCAACACAGCAACTCACAGGCCAGGCTGGAGCAGCTTTGTAAAGAGGGTGCACGGTCGCCTCTTTGTAACTACCCTGTGCCTAGCTGGTACCCACAGCAGCCTCTCTCTGGAGTCAAAGCAATTAAGATGAGGGACCCTCCTGCTGTTCCTGTTTGATTAGTGAATACAGCAACGACATTTACTCATTGTCTTCATGCTTGGTCGCCACATTCTTTTGGCTGGGAGAGTTGCAATAGCTGTTCCCAGGGTGCAGGCAGGTATGCCATTTCTAACCTTTGGCTCGGGATATGTGGTCATGCACTCACTGACTGCAACACAGCTTGTAAAATCAGTCACATTTCATAAGTGTGAAAAATGCTACAGGTTATTGTACAAGGCGAAATACAAGATGGTGATGTGTGTGTTCATGGTAGAGAATTTACTTGGGACAGATCTTTCTGTGTCATTGGATCTGAGTGAACTGACATCAGGCAGGGGAGCTTTGGCCCTCTGTGAGAAATGGATGTTTTAAAATCTCCTTGAAAATATCAGAGTTATGATGTGTTATGGCCAAATTACTGGCTCCCTGCTGAAAATGGAAGTAGTATGCAGTGAAATGTACACTGATTCCAACTAGCGGAAAAACAATTACTTCTACAAGTGAGCACAGAAGCAGTTAATAGTCACAGCACCATAGTGGGGAGCTTGCCAAAACTGGCAGCTAAGCCAGAGTCCTGAACCAATGTAACAGTAGGTCTATTTGTCTCATTTACTGTTCTTTCTGCATCTCCATTACACCATGACAAGCAAACAAATATCAATAATAATGATAGCCTTCGTAGTTACACCTAGAAATAAATAAATGTTCAAATGCACTTTTTCAACAGCAAGAGATGTGAAAGGATTATATAATCAGCATTTGTCACTCATTCCTACTGTACTCTGAAACCATAGGCTAAAAAAGAAGTGGTTTATATATTAAAAGGGATCATATAGTTTATTTCATTGAGAGCAATTAATTGTTTACTTACAAGACAGTTTTCCATGACAAATCTTTCTTTCTTTAAAACGTGTTTCACTGCCCTATAAAAGCAAACCCCATTTCTTATAGTTTCCTAGCAAGACATTCAGACCAATTATCCTATTCAGCTTCTCCTTTCTTTATAATTGGTAATTTAGCTTGCTATATAAAACACAATTAAACCCTGTTTAGACTAAAGCTGTCTACACATGGAGCAGTAGCTGATGCTAATTCTTAAATCTTAGCCGTACTTAAAATAGGTATTCTAATGCACTTCACACTGATGCAGCCTAGTTATCACTTTCATAACCATAGAAATGTTCTTGAGTAAATTAACATTTGCTCATTCCCAACTATGTCAGCAAAAAGGCATTTTCTTTTCATCTTTGCATAAGAGATAATATCGAAACATTACTGATTGGCCAATCATCAATTCATCCTGCACACATTTTTTCACCTCTACTGAAATAACTGCCTGTCTTATATTTCTAAGTACATAATCTACAAATGTATGTAATGCTGCAGAGAACTGAAATGTCATGGTTGTGCACAGGTATTTTTATACATACACAGGATTAAAACCAAATCATAGGGAAGAGTTTAAACCACATGCAATCTAGAACTGAACAAGGAGGTACTCTGAAGGAGTTAAAGAAGAATGGTTCAGGCTTCAGGTAAACTGCAACTTAAATAATTTAAAACCAAAAAAAGTTGTAAGTACTCTACATACACATGTCAGAAAAAATAACATTTTTTTTCTTTGGGTAACTCAGTTAAACTGCAGGCAGACTTACATTGGCAGTTAGTCATTTTAATTATAGTGTGATGACACTTGCTAGTTTAGAAAATGAATCATATGGTTGCACAGGAATTCAGTCTTTTTGCCTTAGCTATATTTGTAGATAGATAGAATTCTAAAAGTGAAACAGACATTTAATTGTTTAAGGGTTACTTGATGCACAAGAGTATATTTATTCAGCAATAATTTCAGGTTATCGTCTCCATTTCTTTCCCTCTTATTAGAGACCAGACATCCTTCTTACAGCATGGAGGATAAGACAGAATTACAAGCAAATCTAACATGCTTTCAGGTAGAAGAATATTTCAGTAGCCTAAAATCATCACTGTAAGTGCCTTAAATCTTCCTGAATTCAGTAAACTTAATTATGGATGCAGTTCAGTACAAGGAAACAATTCAGCAGATTTCTGAACACGAATATTTTACTCTGTCAAAGGACCATAATTTAACCCCGATGCAATATTTTCAGTGCAGTCAATGAACTTGCATTAGCATAAAGTCTTTAAAAACCTGACACACTGACCTACCTTTATGTGACAGACGTAACCTTGGCTGCCTCGTATCTGTTGCATGACATCCAGTCGGTAACTCTAGTAACAAGCCATATAGTGCCAGGATTAAAAGGTCCTGGGCAGATGCCATCCTGCCCAAGATCAAATTCTTGCGCTCTTCACTTAACTGCTGCTGTTTGTTTGTTGTTTTGGTGGGGTTTTTTTAAGGCTCCAAGTTCCACTTCTACTTTCCCAGTGCAGTTAAATCTCTCTCTTTGGTCAGTTTGTGGGGTATCTCTATGGGAAATTCAACGTTCATCAGAGAAGCACAGAGCCTCAGCTAGCCATTTGTCAAGCTGTGCAAATGTCATGTAAAAATATTCCCTCCCTAGGACAATTGTTTATAAAGTGCGAGGACATTCCAAGGCGTTACTCTGCAGTGTTGTGTCTTGAGCTCTCTTTAGTAACTCTGCCAGTGGATTCAGGAAGAAGCTGTATTTTCAGTCCCTCCTGCAAGGCAATTCATTCAGAGGAGGGAGGGAAAAAAAAAAATGCAAGCACCCTCCTCCTTGGTGCTCTTCAGAACTCAGCCCCTTGCTCTGACTTGCCAAACAGCTAGTTTTAATTCACCTTTCACCTTTGCTAATTAAAAACAAGAAGTGCCATTCCCTCCTGGAGTTGCAGGATCCACCCAGCGGGGAAGCCAGGCTGTCAGGCTGCTGTATTTACTGAGAAAGTTCAGGGAGGGTTGAGGCAATGTACAGTACTAGCTGCTTCTAGGAAGCGTTTTAATCCACGTGCCGTGCACTGATTCCTCAATTGCCTCGTGGTTTCACGTTGTAAAGCATCGGGAGAAGGGTCAGAATTCCTCCCATCCCTCCCTTTCGAAAAGTCATTTCGGCTTTTGTTCCCAGCTCAGTTTTAGAGGAGGATTAACCCCTGAATTAACTATTTAAGTACATTATCACTTAGAGTCATTAAACAGCATGCTACTAAGTGGATTGAATAAAAAGATTCCAGTTGTATATCCTTTCTTACTTTAAAGGAAAAGGTTTAGCTTTCATGATTTTTTTTTTAATTTAATGTGGCTTCTCCCCATTACATTTTAAATGTCTGTAAGTCTGGAATCTTAGGTCATCTATACATGTCAGTAAAATTACTTATCTGACCAAACGCTTGTAGGATTGGGCAGTATTTAANAGCATGATAAACAGCATCAGATTCACAAGTGTCAAGCAGCTACCTCTTATACTGCAACTAACAAATACCAGAAAACTTCATCTCTTTTTCGCATCTTTTGTAACTTAAAAATATACCCGTGGCAAGAAATTTTTTTTTATAAATCAAGACCATAGATCTATGACTGAAATACATTAATTAAGGAATAAAGTCCTCTATAATTAAGATCTCATGCATAGAATCATTTAGAATTTTGTGAGGTGCATTTCAGTCATTAACACTTGCACTTTTTTTAATGGGATGGAGCATTAAAGTCATGTTAAGTCTTTATGCTTCTCATTGTTTTATACAGAAAAAGAATCACAAAGAAAGGAAAAGGAAAACTAATATATGCGTTTGACAATAATGCACTCAAACAAATTTGGTAGCCTAAAAAAGATAATGATATCTGGAGAGAAAGATTTAATAAAAAGTTTCTCTATGCCAGCAAACTGAAAAGAACCCAGTACGATAATATAGTGAAATGCTAAAAATTGTAATACATGGATGGGAGAAGACAGATCTGTTCAACAAGAATAAAAAATGTGAACTACTAGGACAGAAAAAAAAATGCAACTTTAGTGAAGACAGAAGTAAATCATGAGACTGCCCAAGGACTCCTGGAGGCTGTATAATCAGGAGCAGGGAGGAGGTCATGTCTACCTGTTAGTTCTCCAACAGCAGGTCACGTACACATACCTGGGCTTGCTTTAAATCAGCTGGAAACTGTGCCAACAGCAGTTAAACCACAGGAGCAAGAGCTAAATCACACAGCTATTTGCTCCATTTCTTGCACACAACTGCAGGTTGCACTGAATTTTATGCTGATGTGCCGGCTGCCTGGCAGTAGCTCAGCATGTGTATTTGAGACGTTGTCAGAGAAGAAGGCAATGAAGGCTCAGCCTCCAAACACTGACCTCAGCATGGATGAGTTTATCGTCTACCTGATGGGATTACTATTATTAGCACCTTTCCGTAGTATTGAGGGATACAAAAGTATTTGTCATTTACAGCCATTAAAATTGGCTGCAAATGAGTAGGAACCGGTGCCTGTTGAGGTTAGTGAAGACTTTCTGAAAATTTGGATGTGATTCTGTGAGTTCTTATTGAAATATTTGCATTTTTCCTCAAAAAAAAAAAAATTCAATTAGTAGAATTCTCAGACTCGTTCTTTCTCAACGTAAGTGTGCAAAATCTAAACATCTCCAATTCTGAGGTAGTCCAAATGGAATTTTTTCTTCGAAGGATCCTGATATGGAAAACTTAACGCTCCTTCTAATTTAATATATGTATTTTCAAAAAGGACACAAAAATCCAAATGTGAGCTTGCAGTATGAAAACTAAAACCATACTCAGTGAATAAAGCAAACATTAGTGCAAACCCCAAAATCTTGCCTCTCTCTAGAACTCCTCTCCAAGCCGTAGTAGGGTGTCATTTATTAGTTTTCCCAGGCTGCAGCTAAGATTGTAGATGCTCAACAGACTGAATAGTTAGACTTCAGGTATCCTGAGGTAGTACCAAAAAGTTAGTGTGGCAAGTTCAAAACAATTTCCCCAGCTTTAGAGTTCTGATTTCATTTTCCAGTTGGGGAAAGGGAACTGGGAGGTGGAAGGGACAAGGGAGCTGCTAGAAACTGTGGGCCTAATTTTGTATTTAGATAAGATGTAGGGTGCAGCAGGTCTATTCAAACAAGACGTACATACAAATAAGGGCAATTCCCCACCAACGTGAGCTTACATGCACTCACATGTATTTCTAACCCCACACATCCCCAGCCGTTACACGGCTCCTTGGCTCCCTACAAACACAACGTGATCCAGGGCTGGAGCTCCAGTAGTCAGAAATACCTGAACAAGCCGATTTTCATATTTGTGCTCAGGGATAAAGCTTTTTTGTCTGAAATCTGATTCTCAAGCAGGGTGGGCCATGCAGGTGCCTCAGGCTCCTTCTCCTGCCTGCCAAGGGAAGGGCCACAGAGCAAAGGCGCAGAAGCAGAAGCTGGAGCTGCCGCTCGACGTTAAGGCTTTGGCTGTCAGCAAGTGCTGCCGACATGGGAAAGCTGGGAAAGGCTGCCGAGCACAGGGAAAGATGCCTGAACTGGAAAGAGACCTAACTGAATAGAGGAGAAAGGGAAAATTCACCTATCAGTATGTGCAGGAGACTGATTTCTTTCCTAAGAGAAGTTACTGTTCTCACAGGGTGAATCCTCATTTTATTTTTCTCAAATTGCTGTATAAGGGTCGCAAGCCTGACACCCTTACACAACAAGTTTTGATGCAAAGCAAATAGTGGAAAGGTACACGCAATTTCAAGTCAAGAGAAACCTGTGGCCTCAGGCAGTCAAGCTCTTTGCCTCAGCATCTTTTCAATTAAATAGGCATATGGTCTTGCCTCAGGGGGTGTTTTGAGAGACTTCTTCCTAAAGGATTTTAAACAGTAGGTAGAAGGATGGCAACAAAGATGTTCAAATATTAGGATTCAGTCTTAGATGAGTACAAACACAGGTGCCCCAGGGCTGTGGAGCCTGCATGTAGTACAGTACTGGGTCTCTGAAGAGTAAACAAGGTGGGTTTGCTGCTTATTTTGTGTTAATAAGGTAAATACAGCAGATCTCTGTCAAACCTCAGTTTTTTTCAGTAGTAAAATCTCCAGTTAAGTAAATGCTGACAGAGAAGTAAAAAATCATGCCTGGAACCCTGTAAGTAAAGAGTATTTGAAAATTCAAATGCAAACCCTGTATTTGATTGCTGGGGTAGAATCCCTATAATTACACTGTCCTAAAGAGGAAAACGACAGGTTTTCTTAATAGAAAAGGAAAAAATAAGGTCGTTATGTACATTTGCATTCTTTATGTACAGTAAAGAAGTCCATTAAAAGAACTACAAATTAATTGTGAATTGCAAAATTGTGAATCAAACCATAGTTTGATTTGCTGCAGCTGCTGCAGATCCAGAGCAATTCTAATGAAGTCATTGAGCTTGTAAATCTAAACACTCTAACAGAAAATACTTCTGACATATTGTGTGAACTGGTTTAAGTTTAACTGATAGAGTGAAATGTAAACGCAGGAGCACGATATAAATAAGTAGATCTCCAGCTACTAGCACCAGTAACAAATTCTAAACATTATAACTATAAAGCAAAATGAAGTGTTTAGAAATTTTAAAGCTCGGGTGGTCCAAGAATTGCCATAACCAGGTTTAAAAGTTACAAGACTGCCTCCTTCTTCTGATGACGATACACTGAGCCACGGCAGGAATTCTCTCTTTCTTTATTGGGCTATACTTGCAGATCAAAGGAAGGTGTGCAACCCTGAGAGGAGCTGTGTGACCTTCACTGAAGTTAATGATGCATGTAGCTGCATTAGTACTGTAACCTGTGGTAGCTGTGTTGCCTAGGTAATCATATATTCATTTATTTAACAGACAAAGCTTTAAAAGATACTTAAAGAACTTCTCTTACAGTACTTCATCTGTAAGACTCTTTTATGTCACTACTTATCCACTGGGCATTGCAGTTCTTATTGACACGTCAGCTTTCAAATTCTATCATACAGAAATCCTTACAACAGATGTAGGAGATGAAGGAAAGATCTATATATCATGTAATTGTTATCTCTATCTTATCTCTGCCTTTGAGGGGAATTCATGTCTGCTCCAATGTCCATTACAAACTGGTAACTGGGTCTCTTGTGTCAGCAGTGCTGGAAGAAATGGTAACAGAAAACTGCTTATCATCAGCACGGTGCAGGTACTGCAGCCTCATAACTCCCAATCAACCCATAAAAAACTCTGTGGACACATTAAGTAAGAGTGCTGACAAGACACAACATGAACACGAAAAAGCTGATCCAGCAGGTGAGTAATCAATAATATCTTCCGGGATCTTTCTCAACGAAAGGAGCAGAACCACCGCTTGGATGACCCCACTGACCCAAGGGAGCATATGCTAACTGATAGCAGAAGAATGTTGCCAGATCCTGTTTGATACAAGGAAATAACAGGAAATGATAATAAAACTTAGTCCTCACATGGAAATTTCAGATTAGAAATGTTTTCAGCTTTTGCTTTTGTCTGCAACAGTTGGATCCTAACCCTGCCTGAAAGTAGATGTGTTTATATGTAATGTCTCCAGGACGGGGAAGTGTTATTTCTCTTGTTTTATACACAGTGCATTCTCTCTTTGATCCAAGATCACATTTAAACAATATTCATTAAGCAAAAGAGTTTGACTGAACATGAACCTGTACTTCAAGCTAGCCACAAAATTACACGGTAAATTAATGCTCTGGAGGAAAAAAAGAATTCTCAGTTAAATTACATTCCTCTTAATTCCAGAAAGACTGGGTTTTGACAGGTAAATATTGAAACATATTGTCCTTGGAACATTGTTGTTTGCAGTAATGTTGTTTCTATGACTAATTACAGGTGAATGTCAATACTAGTTGGAACATAGATTACATACCTTGGTTAACCTATAAAAAACAGGTGGAATAAATGTTTCTTTCTTCAAATGCAGACCTCTTGAGGGATTTCTTTATAGGCTGCACTAAAAAAATGACATATCAGCATATCTTATTCCTGAAATCAACTCCATGTGCCTGACTTACGATTAGTACATGGGTCACAGCAATCTGTACGGTTAGTTATGGATGAAAATCAAATTACTGATTTCTCTAGGGGAATGTATTTTTGATGATTTTTTTGCTACTAAATAATTGCTGAAGTCTCTCAAAAGAAAAAAAAAAAACAGTTGCTTGTTCAAGATCAAGATGAAATATGGCATGTCATATTTTCCAATGATCACTGAGCAGGAAATAAAAATGTAATGGTCAAAAGTCTAATATTAAGTAATTATGGCTATCAGATATTTCCTATTAACTCAGGATGAGGAATATATTTTATTAAAAGTTAATGATGTCCTTTTTTATTCCAAATGAACAATGTGAATACTGTGTAGTTCTCCTTTTAAATGATTTTGCTTCCAATTGATTGTTTCTTGATTCTTCACTATTTAAAAAAGAAACAAAACAACAAACAAAACACTACTTATAGAAGAATGATATTTTATGCTTTAAAGGTGCCATTTAGTTGCTTCAGTTCTTAGCTATTAATTTCTCTATGCAAGAATGAAATGGTTTGGCTGTCAACAGAGACAACGGTAAACAAAAGTTTACTTTCCTTGATCAGTCACGCGAAGATATAACCTACAAATTTTCTGTCTGAAGCCTACGGCCATCTTTTAATGCAATTATCATCTTAAAGGTGAAATGGAAAACATTTGTAAAAAATAAACCATTTTGACCACAAATCAGTTGCAGGTTTTAAAGCTGCAAATGCATTTTGATGCAAAATATTTGAAAATCACTTCCAGTTTCATTGCCTGCTAATGGATTCCACATTCCTACTTGAGCAAGATGATGACATCATCAGTCTGGACATAAATCCTGGGCTACACTTAGTTTGTATTTTTACTTACACCTATTAGTGGAAGACATACACCATGACAGATCTCAAAAGCAGAGAGCAAGAACGGATATACACTGTGATTTGCATCAGTGGGATGTAATCTGCTTTCAAGAATGAAATAAATTTCTTGTGACAGAAATGTGGGTCCAAAAACTGAAGAAAAGGCGAAGGAAATCTTAAGACACACTTTCGGGCATTTAGTATGGAGCATGCTTGGAAGTGAGCTGTCTGTATGCAACTGCAATACAGAAAGAAGCTTAGTTGATATGCTTGTGTCACAGTGGTTAAAACATTAATTCTCTCTTTGGTTTAAAGATGCTCATAGGTATATATCCTGCTTTGAATCCCTTTACAGTTGTCAGGCAGCTAACATTTAGGTACCGTGATGCTGACTACTGAAGCGCACAAATCACCAGTATTTTGCAGCAATTTCTGGTGGGCAGCGGCTGGTCTCGCTGTAGCCGTAGACAGCTTTGGGAAGTGTGGGAGATCTCAAACCTTTCAAATTCTGTACAAAACGTCTCAAAAGAATAAGGAGCCCAGTGTGGTGGGAACTGAACAATCTATATCCTTTAAGGTCTTTAGAAATCCCAGCATTAACCAGATCATCACTTTCAAAGGAGAAAAACAAAAAAAATCCATTGCTACATTTCTAACTGCTTTACCACAGGCACACACACATCCGCACCCATAGCCAATAATATCTCTATGTAAGAGAACTTCTTGCCTGATTGACTTACGGCCCTTTGCTGTGTGGTAGTTGAAACAGAAAGATCTGGCTTTGCAGTCAGAACTTGGGTGTTCCTTACATCACAAACACTTTTTTTTGCCATCTGCTTTATTATTATCATGAAGAAAGTCATTATCATTGGATTTCACTTTTGACATCCGTCTAGACAGATATTTATTTGAACCACAAACACATTCACTTAAAAAAAAAAAAAAAGAAAAGAAAAAAACCCCAAAAACCAAACCAGAGGCTTTAATAAATTTTCTTTATTGAAGAGCCAACAACGACAGCTTTCAAGAAGTCTCTGGACACGGTATCAAACAGCATTAAGTTAATCCTTTAAATTACAACCTTAAGGAAAAGAGAGAGGAGTCTCAGTCTATTTTGCAACTAGATAAGTGAATACTTCATCTCAGGGAAATCTGTTGTCTGCCTGTTAAGGTCATTTATATAATTGTTAAGGATGGACAAGTATTACCCTCATCTGTTAAGATACTGCCATCTTCATAGTCATTTGACATTGTTCCAGTAACAAAATCAATGGTTACAGTCATCAGGATAACTACTCAGAAATCCATCTTTACAGCTGTGTAGCAAAAGTGCAGTAGTATTGCCAGATGTGAGACAAACACCAAAAATCGAATCCTAAGGCTGTGTTGGCTGATACAGAAATTTCATATACACAAATTTCCCCAATTCAAAAGAACAGCAATGAGATAGAAGCATAAACAGGAGGTGAGCAATTGTCTGTACGAATGTGGACAGCTGTCCTCAGGCAAGGGAGGTTCAGTCCCTCACCATAGCTGAGCTGAATTCAAAGTGAGAGCCTGCAGCTATGAAACAGGGTATCAAGAAAAATCAAGGAAAGCATCACAGCAGCAGGATGAATTAGACAGCAGACTGACTGGCTTGGGATGTGGTTAAAGCCATGTTATTTGGGTCATTTTTAACGAGGTTACCCTGCCCTGCTGCGGAGGTGTACCGGATGATGTATCAGTTGTTTTCCATCCCTAGATGCTGTGATCTTATAAATGTTGTGGCTCAGGACCACATCTATTTTGAATTAACAAAACCACTTTGTATGTAATGGGCAAGGCAAGGATTAGAGAGCTGATTAATTAGACCAATACAAGACTATTTATATAGGGACTTTGTACACTTGGTAAGGGCACAGTGAAAACCACACTTCTTTGGTTAATCCCTCTGTAGGGATTCTCTGAATCACAATTTGTTTTTATATAAGTGACCATCTTCCTCCAACACCAAAGGAGGGCATGACCCAAAACAGAAAGTCACCATAGACTGTAGTTTAGTCTGCTATGACTTCCCTGCTCTAACACAAAGCACATGTGTATTCCCTAAAATAGAAAAGTTAAAGTAGGCAAAACCAGAAGAACATACAAATTATGGTTGCCTGGGGGAAGCCCTGATTTACAATACAGCAAGTTATACAGTCTGGTGTTGCTGTGCTTGCTGATGCTCAGCATAATTACCATAGCAGTTACTATGATAAAGTTTTAAAAATAACAATAATTAAAATATTAGGTAGTTGTTAAATCATCTGGAATACAAAAGCAGCCTGTAAAATGCAGAGCCCTCTCATTTTGGTTCCTGTATATCACTTCTGCAGTCTGTGTAGCTCTTATTCCTTCATTTATATTTTCCTAAGGTTCCAGAGCCAAATTATTGCATCACCAAAAAGGCTAGAAACAGGATGGCCTCATTTTCTGGTTGTGTAAAATGACTTGATTCAATGTCTATTAATAGAGACAGCTAGGAACACCAAATATCCTGAAATTATAACTCTATTGGTGAGAAATGTGAATATGCTAAAAACATTCATTCAGAAAAAAACCCTATTTTATGTGTTAAATTCCCCAAACTGAATTTTTGGGTTACATCAAGTTAGTTGCAGCACTATTTGTGAGAACTGAAAACACAATAAATAAAATACACTTCTTCTCTTCCAATAATCCAAGGCAATACTTCAGACTTATCCTTCAGACTACAAACAGTCCCGCTGATTTCAACAGTGGCATTCATGTGCTTTAAGTTAAGCACACAGTTAAGTGATTTGCTGGGTCAGGGTTCAAAATCCTGAATATTTTATTAATAGAAAAATAGGAAATAAAACAAAAAAAATTTCTTCCCAGTAACAGTGTTAGAAAAGAACAAACTATACCTTAGTTTTAGACTTGTTTTTCCCATTTCAGGAATTACCCCAAAACAGATGATAATTTCTGTGAAACTGATTCCAGATAGAGATCACAATTTTTGCATCTATACAGTAAAAAATCAGTTCTGAGGTTGTGGAAAACTGAGGTTTTATGGGGTAAGTTGGGCAGAGCCGGTTCCAGAGAAATGAGGGCAGGCAAAGGAGCCAGTGGTGAAAGTGGGATTGGAAGGTACCTCTCTAATGCTAAGAGGATTGAAGGATGCTTTGTGGCTATAAGAGTGAGTGGCACAAACTGACCTGTGTCCACACTGCTTAGGGTTAATGCACTATAGTGCACATTGGCCACATCCACTTACATAATGCGTGGACCAAAGGTTTTCCTGTGATCCTGAGCTCCTCAGGTGTGATCACCACCCTGTGTGTTTTATTAGTTTCAAAATGTCTAACAATACCTTGGGGGTCATGTTGCAGTTCACTAGTTTGGCATTTTTATGAAACAAAATTAAGGTTCTGAGACTCCATGCCATCACGTGAGTTATGAAGGCTTGTGAGTTTTTCTGAGTAGGACAAAGACTGGTGCAGCCTTTCTGTGCCACCTGCCAAGAGGCATCCCTGGAGTGAACTGTGTCCTGGACTGGAGAGACCTGGTTGGAACAGTCCAAAAAAGTCAGGGAGCAAATGAAATATTAATTAGTCCTGAGTTGGCTCAATGAAAAGAGACTGAGATGGATCCCAAGAGATCTTAGAGGGACAGGGGTGAGGGCAGGGACCTTTCTCCTTGTTCTCCCTTTTCATTAGTGGGACAGCAGCCATTCCCTCCTCCCCATACCTGCCTTCCCTGCTGCAGCAGCCTTTGGTTGCACTCAGTGCTGCCACTGCAGAATAAGCACTCTTCCTTTTCCTTGCCACTGACACCTCTCCTATACATCTTTCCTTGTATCTTAGGCTGTCATGAAGGTTGAGCTGCTTCTACATGGAATGAGGGTGGATTGTCTATTGCCTCTTGCAGGACACACTTGTAGGCAACTGCCTATCTCTGTTTATGCTGTGCAAGCTTTTAAGTCAGATACTGTTTTGTGAGAACAAATTCTAATCAGACCCTATCAGTTATTTCACTTTACTGGAAACAAATATTATTTAGGAGGCTAGGTTAGTCACTTCTGTCATCGCACAGCTCTAGCTATTCTTCAGTTCTGACCAAATCTTTGTAATCTGTACAGTTTCTCTGTACCACTTATGAAGTTTCTTGAATATGCCTTATTCAATGGACATTTCTGTCCTTTTTCTAACCGTGTCAATGGAAGTAAAACAACGTATTTGTAATTGAAATTACTGCTTTCCTCTTTGAAATGTTTGGGACTTCATTTGGCCCTCTTCCTATTTCATACTTAGTGCCATAATCAACAATCACTATAGGTCATTTCCAGTCTCAAGGTCAAAGGATGCTTGAGTTTGAGAAGATTCACCTGAAGCCTGTGTTAAAGTGATTGTTATGAATCCAAAGAAAAGAATGTCATGAATTATTTGTTATAGAAGAAAAGGAAGTAAACAGTATAACCTGCAGAACTTATACTCTCTTTTGACTGCACTAACACTTTGCCTGGGGAGAAACAAGACAATAGACTAAGGGTGCATCTGTCTACCTGCACACTTTTGTTCTGATCGGGACTATGACTTTGAAGTGAATTTTCTGATTCACATACCACGCCTCTGTTCACATTGCAGAGCAGTGGGAGAAGATGCAAACTGGATTCCTTTCTGATGAAACTAAACTGCAAGATGCATTCCAGGATTGCACCCAACATGCTCCTGCTGTTACTGGGCACCAGTCCAGGGAATCAGACTAGAACTAATCCAAAATTAAACTCCTGGAGCTCGTATAGCATAGATGTCAGGTTTTGTTAATGGTGTACAAACTGATCAAAATGAGTGTTGTCTCCTGGCTGCTGACAAATTCACATTGAATTGATTGAATAATTTCAGATACAACTCCTTTTCATGGAAATAGCAAGGAAGTGATTAGGCTTATAAAACTGCTAAAGCAAGAGTGTGTAGTTTACCTATATTGATCCAATAGACCAGTGATTAGATGTCCAGATGTGGGAGATCCAACTTTAAGCTATGTCACGATTTGATTTAAACCCATGAGTCTAAAGACCTTTTTTTTCTTGAATGAGGCAGTGCATAAAGTTGACCTGTGGTCCAGTATATTTACATGCCCACCTCAAACAAGAAGCTTATCTGACATAGATCTACTTGGACCTTTCCTCTGACATTCACTATCAATGCAATCTTTCATTCAGCAGAAACACTTTTTTTTTTTTTTTTTTTGAGAAAGAGAAAAAGAATTTCACATTCTATTCAACCTGAAACTTCATTTTCACTTTTAAAGTACTGAAACACAATTATTCACATAGCACTATTCACAGGACCTCAGCAGATCTGGCACTCAGTTCCCATGTTCAGATCATCAGACTAAAACAGCAGAATGGAAGCCTGTCTGAGAAAGATTACTATTACTTGTCACTTTTATGGAAATGCGCCATTTTCTTCTAAAAAAGGGGTGTGCTTGATCAAGAAAGCCTGCCAACTCAAAGTATATATTTATAAGTACATAAATCTTGATCAGCCGTAGCTGGGAGCTTATTTCTCTGTGGGCTGAACACCCAACAAATGACCAATTGACTTCACTGTTTTAATAGCTGTAAGATGGGAGGAATTATTTTGTACTGAAGGTCATATTTTATTTATTTCAGTTCAAGGGCCAGTAATTTTCCACAGCTAATATCCTGTTTTTAAAATATCTTTAAATTATCTCCCTAAAAATAAATTCATATACTCACACATGTCTTTCACTGGCACTTAACTTTTGGAAAGACTTAATTCTAAGCTTGTGTCATTGAACTAGTTCTTTCCACAGATATTCTCAGGAATTTGTCTTAGGATAAATATTTCTTTGATTATTTTCCTCCAGATTTTAATGCTCTCAGGATCTTATGATATTCTCTTATAATTTCTGTAAAAGATCCACAACCTTGACCCCCCAAACCCATGATCTGAGAAATATATTAACCAACTATGTTTTCTGCATTCAGTAATTCTAGACTTTCACTGGGCAATTATTCACCAGCATCACATTTCTCAGTCATTTTTTGGGAAATTAATACTTATGAAGAATGCTGTCCTGTTTGAAAGAAACAAGAAATACAAATAGAATTAACCAGAAATGAATCTACATTCCTTTAGACAAAGGAGAGAAAGAGAGCCCCTTGGTAGCAAAAACTGTTTGCAAGGTATATGTCAAAGAGGAGCCAATGCAAAGAGGTGAAGATATGTGTAGTGAAACTGAGAAATGTCATTTCAGGTAACTGTGTTTTTAGGATAGGATGTGAGTAAAGTGAAGGAAAAACTGCAAGAGGAGGTTTCAAAGGAGCTGGAAAGAACATAGAAACTGACATAGTGGGAAGGTCCCAATGGCTATGGCTACGGAAAGGATGGGCACAGATGGTTCATGTCTACAGACCAGTTCAACTTTACCTCCACAGCCACAGCAGCGGGAGAAGCCATCAGTTCAAAAAGGAGTTGCTTTGTCAGCTTTTGGGCCTAAGTATCTTCATTGAATTTTAGAAGCAACACCAGACAGAGAGAGAGACAGTGTACTTTATGGTGCTCGAGTGTACCTCAGTACTGATGAGGGAAAAAACACACCATCAGCCTTGTTCAAAAGAACCACATGATTTTATACAGTCAAATCTATCTTTGTGCTTTTTTTGCTGAGGCTACCACGAGGTGTCACATGTCATTTTCGGGTATTAAACTTAGCTGAAAATGGGACTCGGCCCAAATATTTCACACTGACCACTAGGCAACAAAACTCGAAATTAGCCTGTTGTAGACGCTTATGTTCCTGACTGGATTTGGCCTGGAATCAATTCCAAAAATGCTTGGTGTTGCTTCTAAAATT
>WAAD01007403.1:0-21402 GCA_013389945.1 Fregata magnificens
AATTACTATCCTGTTAAACCACTGAAGATTTTTCATGAAATCAATGTGACCTTTTATTTTCTCCTTTTGTGGCAAGCATGTTTCTGTCTTATCGTAGATGAAATTATAACGGGCTGAGAAGCTGTCTTAGCATATAAATGAGTAGCCAGAAGAAAGGGGCTTGGATCCTCTGAATCTTTATTTTATACTGTAACAATGTAAATGCATTTTAATTGATCAGATTAAACAGAAGTTAGGTTTAGGGCAGCTAGTTCAATGTTTTTCACTGGTCATGATAAGTCAATTTATAACTCATTTATGAAGTGGTTTTTTTCCATTGAAATTTGTGGATTTAAGAGGGGGGAGAGAGCTGTGACACAGGATGAAAGAAAGGATTTCAGAATAACACAGCATTTGTTTAGCACTGAAAGGCATTAGGTGCTATTGGGCAAAAATGGTGGGACCTGATAAGTAAAGATGGGCATAAAAACCAGCTACAACATCAGCCACATTCATGTGATGTTCCAAAAAACCCAGCACATCTTCACCACACCAAGGCCATGGGACATTGAGGTATGGATGAACTTTTGACTTCTAGGAACAAAGAAAGATTAAAAGAAAGTAAGCGGCTCTTATTTTTAGAATAGGATACTATTCTTTATGTTAAATTATTATACTGAAAATCTCTGAAATTAGAAGTACTTTCCAGTTTATAAGTATGTAGCTAAGTAATCTGCATGTGAGCAAGCAGGAATCTCCCACCTCTCTCTTCATGCTGCTGACCAACTTCCTCATTTCTGTGTTGCAGGAGCCTTTACTTCAGACATTACTCTGTTATGTCCCGTTGACTTCAAAATATGTCTTTAAAAACCACAATGTAATATCCAGCACCTGCAAAATATTGTGAAGTATTAGGAATAGTTGTAATGAAAACTGACTGCAAGCGTCATAACAACAGGTGACATTATTCATAACCTACAGTTATAACAAGGTTATGATGTAAACTCAGTGATCATAGATGAAATAAGCCAGCTACAAATGTGAAAATATCCTGAACTTTAGAAGTAATACAACCAAATATAATAAATCTTGCCTGCAAATGTAATAAGGCCCTTAACTGAAATGTAATAAAATCTATCAACAGCTGCAATGTATATGGAACATATTATATAGCTTTACTATGAATTATACCCCCTGCTGTTTATGGACTCCACAATGTCATGCTTTGTCTTCTTCCAGAAAATCAAGCGCTACGGGACTAAGTGTTTTCCAATTTATATTAAGTATGACAGTGTGTTAATACAAAAATGTTGAGGGTGAAAATGAAATTTTGAATCCAGATGTGCTCCTTCGTCATCCTGCTAGCATAAGAGAAAGGATGTGGTCTACCACATGTGGCTCAAACACTTCCTCAGCTAGACAAGGTAGGAACCAAAATGGATGTTCTGGGTAACTAATCTGTTCCTCAACTGCTAGCAATATAAATACAAACACAAAGAAAGAAGGAATTTTGATGAGTGACACGGCAGGGGGAAAGTTCAATCTGCCTGATCTCTATTTGCCTCTCTTTTTTGGCTTCTGAAATTTCATTTGAGGATAATATATATCATTTCCTAGCAAGTGCCAGTTGTGACTTCTTTACTGGAGTACTATCGCAACAAATGAACAGGAAGGACTGATGTGATGTGGCTGACTGGTTGCCATCTGTTTGTGATAATCTCCTGCACCTCTACAGTTCCTGAAACAACAAAACACCCAGTGCTGTAACTCAGGAAGAACCTAGAGGGTTCTATGTTAAAACATAAAAGGGAAGGTTTTGATGGTTTCTTTGTGTGCGGAGGTGACCTGATCTTCAGTAGCGCTAAATCCTTTGCAATGGAGGACTTACCTCTGGATGTCATGATGATTTTATACCAACCCATTCTAAACATGAACGTTTCCATTGAGAATGCAATGTACACAAATAAAACACTGTATGTTTTCAGAAGCCATTTATATTGTGCCATCTCCAGCCATGCCACTCTCCCTGATTTGCTTTCTGTCACTTTCTGTTCTTGATAGAAATGTGGTGTCATATGAAAGCAAATTGTTAAGTGTAGGCTTCTGACACTTCCAGCAGCACATGGCTCACTACAAGTATCACAATAAATAAGCCTAACAAACAAAACAAGTTATTAGAGAGCACTTTTGGTAGAACTTAATGGTGGATTGAAGTATCTTGCATATTCCAAGAAGGAATTAATGCCTGCAATATCTATCTTTTAAGGTGATTGTAAAGAATATTGCTGCAGCTCTGTAAGTACAAAAGGAGAAATGAAGTTATTTGGTAAAATTTGAACTATGAACATCTACAGGACATTTTCTTTTTTAAACAAAATAATTATGGGCCTAAATCCCATTAGGCATCTCTGTACACATATTAAGGTGTTTGTGTAAGTCGCACTGGATCTCAGTAGGTAGAATGTGAAATTAGGAAAATAAAATTAAGTTATGTTAGGTTACTGTAGAGAAGTGGTAGTAAAAATGACTAGTAAGAAATTTTCAAGAAAGAAAATGATAGGAAGATGAAGAAAACTCATTTGTTTTTTGTTTTTAATGTTAATATAATGGTTACTTGCAACAAAAGGAGATAAAACATTTTCAGTTGCTTTATGGTTTTTAAGTTGACAGTGCCCTTTAAAGGCTGTCATTACCATAGGTCTTGCTTTCATTTGAAGATCCATCTGGACTTAATAACCATTTTATATTTCATTGTATTTTGATTTCCAATTTGGAGTTGTGGAAGACAAATGACTACTTTACTAAATTAAGCCCATGTCTATTTATTTCACAAATGGTATTCCAAAATAACTCTAAATCATTTGTGAGCAAGTCACATACAGTACACTGGTTATTTGGATAGTATTTCAACAAAATTTGCTCAATGCTTTCAGTATAGTTCTTAAGTTTTAACATATTTTTAACTCTTAAACATTTAGGTGGTATGAGGTAGGGCTGAGAAGATAGTGTGGTTTTTTTAAAAAATTGAAACAGGCAGAATTATCCTTGCATAAAGAGTGGTGGAGACATAAGCTCAGTGAAATCATCTGTCAAAAGTTCAAATTCAAATGTCGTGTCTATCACTACTGTTCTAGGATTCTTCTAACTGTATTGCTCAACATAGATGTGTCCTGTGTGAGTTGTCATGATTGCAGTCACATTTTATCTTTCTGGTTAATACTTGACTAACAAAGGGCTTGGTGCTCTGAAAGAACAGTGATCTGAACTTCACAGCCTTTTTTTGGGAGATAATCAATAATTAAACTCATTTTGTAGATCTATTAATTAATGCACAGAGAGTAAAGATCGTGAAACAAAATCCACTGAGACCTTTAGATCAGTGACTGATGATTTCCTAAGCACACTGATCAGCACATTGAAAAGGCTAAAAAAGGCATCCAGAAATGTTGCTTTCAGTATCCCATATTCCAATAGTAAAACTTCTTTGGATTAATTTTGCAATTACAACCCACTGTATTCAGGAGCAATGGCACGTCTTAAACAGTGTAGGATATGGGTGGGAATAGGGGACTGCCTCTAGTGATGGTCTGATACAAAATATTCCCTCCTGGAGCAGAACGGGAGCTCCAAAGGCACTGCGATTCCAAGAATACATTTATTTTCTTCCCATCCAAAGAAGGAGAAAAAGCACAGCTGCACCACAGCGCAATGCACTCCAGAAGTTCAGGGGTGTCCTCATGAGATGCTGCTTTTTCCTAGAGGTCTCTGGGGAGGTGTAACTACTCACCACTCCTGACTCCCAGCCGACATGAAACATAGTGGAGCATTGAATGAAATGCACGGTGCTGACATTTCAAACCTTCTCCGTGCCAGAAAATGGAACACCTGCACTGGACAATAGGAAGTGGATATTAGAATCAAGCAAATTTGACAATTTTTAAGCATAACACTTTACTCCAGATCCTACAAATGAAAGCCATAAATGAAAGATGATGGCAACAAGAATCACTCCAAACCCTACGTGTATGTAACAACTTAGTTATACTCTTTAGTCACCTGGTTTTTGATGAATGTGTTGGGTTTTTTTAATGAAGTGAAAATATGAAAGAATTTGAAAACTCGTACCACTTAAAGCTCCTCCTAAAGATAAATGATATTTAAACACAACCAAAAGAGAGGGATTATGAAAATTCCCTAATGACAGAGTTTCTATATCTACTGTCAATAGTAATTGTTGAAATATTACGGTTCAACATTTAAATTTAAACCAGGAATCCCCAAACACTTACAACAACAAAGAATATTCTGAAATTGAAACTTGATTATTATCCTTGTCAAAGAGTAACACCTAAAATGTAAACTTTACCCCACAAGTGAGGTAAAGGGATGATAATGGCAATCTAATAGAGATTTACTGTGGTAAGCATGCAGTTTTATTAACTTAAATGCCATTTGCTGGAAACCAATTTCAGCACAACATGCCATTCCATTAGGTTCTTCTTTGTTTCTTAGTCTTAAGGTTACAACATCTGGATGTTGTAGCATGGTGATAATACAAAATTCTTCAATAGAGTTTTGCAATTATAAAAAAAATGGAAACTGTCTTTTGCTCCTGACTAGAAAGCTGTTATTATTACTGAGTTAAGCAGGTACTTGCTGTGATCTAGAGCAATTCTAAAATATTTCTAATTTGTGTTATTTTTAGGGAGTTATATTTGTCAAATCCAGTTGGAACCTGATAGGGAATTAATTTTACACATTGTTCCTTGGGATCATAATAGTGACTTCTTTCTCTTTTGACAGGTGGCACTATATTATAGATAGAGCTTGTGATTTGGAAAGGCAAAGATCTTTCTAAATTTCTTATAATAGTGTTAGTGTATGATCAGATTCCCTCCTTCAGATGGATAGTGCTAGTACTGTCACATGTGAGTGGGACACTGAAACATAAATACTCAGATCATGATGGCAGGTGAATTCTTCTTTCCCTTGCTCTGGCAATGACTCTCACAATGTACCAAGGTACTCTTTTCTGCCATTAATTAATCCTTTATGTTTATATTTATATGTGCGTATGTATTTATATGTATATGTATGCATATATATATGTGTATGTAAATATGCACAGCAATACTTACACACCACTGCATATATATCCAAGTACATTTACATGTTGTTGCTATGGCAGGATCCTGCTAACATTTGAGAAATAAAAAAATAAATACCACCAGAGGGCTCACAAGCTATTTTATTTTTGATGTCAACAGCTGTCTAAACCAATGAGCGCTGAGACTTACACCTTTCCTGGGATACAATCTCCCATGTTTTTAATGTTTCTGTGCAGACATCAAGGTGTCCAGATACCAAGGTGAGGGTGCATTATCCCTTCTTCTGACACCAGAATCTCATTTCAATATTACTATCATTTTTCTGCTGAGTAAAAGTGTTCACTCTCAGCCCAGAGATTTTACTTCTTTGTGGAAAAGCAATTGCTGCCTCTAGTTTAGATGTGCTTGAAGTGTAATATACTTAACATGTTTATAACCTATATATTGCATGTGCATGCAAACAAGTTGATGGACACAGACTACAGTCCTGTAATCTGTTCAAAGATGGACGTGGCTGTAGGTACATGAGTTGCCTATATTAAATAACCTTTTTAAAAAGGTATTCAGATGACATACTGCCTCGTCTTTTATGAACTGCATATGTATTTCATTGCCCAGGTCAGCCACCTCTGCCTTAAGAAATAATTCTGATCACAGAGCTTTTCTGTGGCAGAGAGCTTGCTGCTCCTCTAAATCACTCTCGGGGGCGCCTGTGTAGAAGCAGGCTGGCAGCAAAAATGCAAAAAATAGAGTGTATTGACCATACACTAAAAAGTAGGAACAAGGAAGACTGTACATAAGAGAACGACACTGTTATAAAAATAAAGGCCTTAGATGGTAGGTTGGAGAGAGAAGAGAGAAGGAAAAAAAATCCCAAATTGACTGCATATATGCACAGATCAACAGTGATCGGTAAAACCCTTTCTGCCAGGCATAACGTGGGAAAGTCTGAGAGATTCATCTTCACTTGCTGAAATCTAGCCCCAAATTATCTCCAGTCCCTTTATTTCCTCCCCATAACCACCAGTGTCCCTCCCTCAGTAGCTCTTATTCTCCCTTCCTTCTCGGTTTTATTCTTTCCTTGTGATCTCTACCAAAGCTGGCTTTGCTCTTAAACCTCCCTTTGATTTCTCTGCTTCTCTAATTCCTTTCCTTCCCTCTTTGTTTTCATTCCCTTTGCTTGATGCCAGAGCCTGTATTTTCAATTCTTCCCACCCTTGTGCTCTCAGCTCCTCACTCCCCTCTCAGTGCTCTCCACCTGACTAATCCCCAGTACTGGCTCCTTACCAAAAACACTACTTCCACTTCTGTTCTCATGCTGTCAAACACATCTGGAATAAACTCACTTCCTCAGCTTAAACATAATTCTCTTATCTGAGCTTGTCTAAAGATTTTTACTTCCCCTCCTGAATGAACTCTTAAGCTGCAAATTGCCTATCATTGCTCTCTACCTTATAGTTCACCCTAAAATCTTCTGCCCTCAGCACTCTGTCTCCTTCCACAACAACCCCCCCCCCCCCCCCCCCACCTCCCCCCCCCCCCCCGCCCCAAACTTTCCCACCTCCTCCCTCAGCCACTGCATTATTCTGTGTCTATGCCCCATGTGGCCACAGCTGATCTGTAATTGAGGACCCATGACCCACATCATAGTGCGGGACAGCTGTGCTACCCAGCATGTTTGTTCCCTTTATGACAATTGCGGACCATCCTCCGGAATACAGGATGCCACTGCATCCCCAGATCCCCATGCAAACTCCAGTGGACCAAAGAGGAACTCCTTCAGATAACATGCAGAGAAGGCACAGGTAATTTCTATGATGCTACCTCCTTGTGTAAACCCTCTGCAAGATTTGAGTGTGCAGCATCCTTCAACACCATTAGTGAATTCTGCTCTTAGTGACTGAATCCACTAATCAGACCTCTAGAAACTCTAATTAACAAAGAGATATGAATATTAACCCAAGAATGACATTTGACTTCCTTAGCACTTTCCATAGGTTTAATTAACCATTAAGAAAAAATTAATTCTCTATACAAATATTCCTATTCTGTTATCTTTAAACATTCAGTTTCCATCTGCTTTTCTTTTACAGAAGACATAACAAGAAAGTGCTTAAAACTTGCTTTTATCAAGAGTATGTAATTGAAACCACTTCAAAGCAAGAGCTAGGAAAATATAAACTAGATGATGACCATTGACTAGAATTTCATTTGAGGTGAAAGACTTAATTGTTATACATGTTGAATGGACAGTACTCAACCCTAACAACTGATTTTATTTTTTATTATTATTATTTTTTTACTCTGATTGGGTTTATCTCAGATTCCTTGATTTCCACAGATGCCTTGGTTCACAAGGTAATAATTTTAACAAGAAGAGAATATATGAGGTTGTTTTTCTAAATGTCTCTGGTATTTGTAGCCATAAGAGTTTGGTACTGCGGGTTGTTGCCACTTAACTTTCTTACACCTCTCAAGGAAAATAAAAACATTGATCCAGGGAAGAAAAATATTTGATTGGGAGGAAAAATATTGAATGCATTTACAACTGAATACTGATATGAAACAAGAAATAGTGATTTCATCCGTGCTGGCTTCAATGGGGGATATATTTATTTTCTTTCCTCCAGAAGTGATTGTGTCTTTAGTCTAAATTTTCACAATGCTTATAACGTCTGTTATACAGACAGAGGACTCTGTCTAACTTCTGTTCATATTTTGTACCAGTTCATTTTTGAATATAATTCTGGTTAAAATGGTGGTCTTTGTTTATATTGCTTTGGCGGTATTTATTTAAAAGTATCACTCATGAACAGAAAAGATGAAAACGTTAGATCCTAGGGAGAGAAAGAATTTTCTCTAAATATAGAGTTAGTCCAGTTTTAGCTACCACCCACGTTGAAGTTAGATTATATTAGATGTGAAAAAAAAAAATGCAGGCTAGGTATGTAGAAACCTTCTTGACCAGGGCTCCTTTGCTGCAAACATCACTCAGCAATTAGTTTGATGTTGTTCTTTTAATCATGTTCTGGCATGCATGCTGTGCTGGTTTTGGCTGGGATAGAGTTAATTTTCTTCACAGTAGCTAGTATGGGGCTATGTTTGGGATTTGTGCTGGAAACAGTGTTGATAATACAGGGATGTTCTAGTTACTGCTGAGCAGTGCTTACACAGAGCCAAGGCCTTTCCTGCTTCTCACCCCACCCCACCAGCGAGTAGGCTGGGGGTGCACAAGGAGTTGGGAGGGGGCACAGCTGGGACAGCTGACCCCATCTGACCAAAGGGATATTCCAGACCATGTGACATCATGCTCAGCAATAAAAGCTGGGGGAAGAAGAAGGAAGGGGGGGATGTTCGGAGTGATGGCATTTGTCTTCACTGGTAAACATTACACGTGACAGAGCCCTGCTTTCCTGGAGATGGGTGAACGCCTGCCTGCTGATGGGAAGTAGTGAATGAATTCCTTGTTTTGCTTTGCTTGCGTGTGTGGCTTTTGCTTTACCTCTTAAACTGTCTTTATCTCACCCCATGAGTTTTCTCACTGTTACTTTTCTGATTCTCTCCCCCATCTCACCGAGGCGGGGAGTGAGTGAGCAGCTGTGTGGTGCCTAGCTGCTGGCTGGGCTTAAACCATGGCACATGCACTTTTAGCAGCCAAGTATTACACCAAAAATCCACTTGGCATATGCAAGATGGATGCATAAGCTAGTAAAGGAGCAAGTGCAAAAAGGGGCGTAAAAAGAAAGTGGAGTGAAAGTTGCAACACATGGTCTGCATTGGATGACACTGAAGTAACAGTAAAGTGTGTGATAGTAATTTGCTGGTCTGATCCCTTAGCTTAACATCTTAATCCTTTGCCTTTGTTTCAGCCAGTTTTTGTGGTCTCTAGAGCTCAGCGTGTTAAAAATACCCTGGTCTTGATTCAGTCAGTTGTTTAAGATAATGCCGAACATAAGCACACAGTCGTGAAGAAGTTAGTTCAAAGCTTTAGCTCCTTTGCTTATACCACGTCTCAGCTGAGTTGGTTAGCCTACTGAACTTGCGATATGACCTATACTGGGCATTTGCTTTTTAGGGCCACCAAAAATGCTAAGGCACATTTTCGCCATGTTGATATGCCCTCTTACATCAACTCCCATTGAACTCATAGAGTGAAATTCCAAGGGTAAACATCAGTATAGATAAGAATGGTAACTGGAGAAGGAAAAAAATTTGGATAGAGGAGAGTAACATGCATAGGACATGACAATGGTCAGTGACAGATTTACCAGAGGGCTTACTTTTTCTTTCCCTTGCATTACTGCTTCTTCTTGTGGTATGTCCTCTGTGTCACTTGGCTGGGAGGCAGCCGTATCCCTGGGCAGCCGCTTGTCACTGTAAGTGTCTGCATCCAGCTGAATAGTCATCAAGTGATAAGCAGCACTGCTTTTCAAGCCTAACTAAAACACTTCCAGAGCCCACACTTCCGCAAAATACTTTTTCTCTGTATATATCACTTATATTAGTATATGTAAAAGGTATCATTAGGAATTGGATATTTTTTTGTTTATAGGTGCATTAGAAACCATTTTGTTAGTGCATAAATAAGAAAAAATATTACTGAATCAATAGTAGCAGTTCAATCCTTTCAGAGCTATAGGTATTTTCAGTGCCATCTGTATACTTTTTAAGATGACAACAATAAATATTTTTCATAATCTTTTCCAGTAGTCATTTTTTTAACTTTTGCATCACCAGGCCTGTTACTTTTCTTTAAAGGAAGAACTCACACTTTAATTAGTAACCAGTCTTACAGAGAGTTCTGCAGCTAAGGAATCCTGGAAACAGTGTAATGAAGTAGAGTGACTTGACTCTGTAAGTTTCAAGTTTGCCTGAATTCAGACTTTACATTGAATTAGTCATATTTGCCACTTCCTTTGTAAATTAAACTATGGAATGGTCTCCTCCTGGCTGCTTCTTTCAAATATCATAAGTGATTTTTGCATCTTGGGAGCCACTACCACTACCATTGGGAAAACAGATTCCAGCACAAAAGCTTGGAATGATTTTATATAGAGCATGGCATATGAAGAAGGATAACAAAAGATTCTGAGATCAAGATAATAATGAGCAGGGTTTTGCATCAGACATTTTTATGTCTAGGGCTCTGAAATAAAATTTGTTTTATACTGCAATTGAAAAGTATTAGTGATCATCTGTTTATCCTGCTTTTGAATCTGGAATGAGTAAATGGGAAATGCAAAATTATGAATTCTTCATGTCACCTGAGCTTGTAAAAAACAAGAAGTATCTTTGAATGTAATTCTCTAAGGACAATGTTGATTTGTGCAATTTAATTAAAATCTCATAGCTTGCAAAAAAACTTACCAAAGCAATTCATTTTTTTCTTATACTTCAATGTCTGTCAGCCTGTTCCAGTTAATTTCACTTTTGATGGTGAATTTGCATCACCGTTTGTGATTTGTGTGATTTGCAAAAAGTGCTTTTGTCATCCCTGCATGCCTGCAAACCTGACTGATCTGCAAACATTCCAAAGTTTTAGTATTTCCTCTGAATGGTTTGGGTTATGGCAATGTTTCAGGATTTAGACTGTAAACTCCCTGGTTTACAGGGCCGGTCTGAGTTTCACACTCATGTAGTGTGTAACTCCAGTAGGCCCTATTTGGATATTTTAGGCACGATTGCAAGGAAAATATTAATACTACTATGCTTGCAAGCATAACCTAAGGAAAGGAGAACAGACGAAATGGCCCTACTGGGTTAGAGCAGCAATCTGTGTAGCTCAGTGGTCTGTCTCCAGACATGGCAGGAGGCAACTCTATTTGGGGAGAGCATGCGAGTCTGGCTACCCTCTGCAGTGCATTCTTCCCTTCCTGCCCAGCACCCATAGGTGGTGGGTTAAGGATTGTAGAGGATAGCTTCTGTTATTTGCTTTAGTGTCTCTCTCTCTGTTCTTGATCTGGTTTGAACTCCTTCCCCAACCTGAAGTGGAAGGAACTTCTACAACTTCACTGCTGGCTGCACAAGGAAGTACGTTCCTTTATCTATTATAAGTCAATCTGATAGTTTAACTGAGTGCTGTTCACTTCTACTACTGTGGGCTTCAGTGAGTAACAGTTTCACATTTGCCTTATTCACTACTCATTTAATGGCTGATGACATTGTGATGCTGATTGTATAAATCCCAAGGTGGGAAATTACAGTGCAGTGCTCACACAGCACAGTAATGTCTCTTCCCCTAATCTAGCAGCTCAATATCTCTCATTCCTTTGCATAAGCTTAACTATTCGAGATGAATAGTTCAATACCAAACATTAGTGGTAAGTTCGTATAAGAGTGGATAGTTTGGGCATTCTTAACTTTGGGCTGAATGGAGCTAACCAAGAGGTTGGTACCAGGGAGGATCTGGAACCTTGCCACAAACCTTATCGGTTCAGGTAACATAGATCATCAGCGCTGTATTTCAGTCCTTGCCTACAGTGCAAGAAGGGTGTGCCTTCTAGAAGTGTATGCCAGCTGTTCTTTTATTTTTCTTGAAAAATATTACTATCTCTAGTTGTATGCCCATCTGCTTGTAAGTTACTAAGTGAGTGGGCACTCAAGGGATCGTGTAAGGCTTGATAAGGGGACATGTGGGAGTAGGTGTCCCTCCTACAATACCTACCCCACTGTGAAGTATCCACACTGCATGGAGGGAATAGGATCATGAGGCCAGAGAAAGAGCATCTGTGCTAGAGGCTTACACTCAGGAGCAAGGTGTTTGAGGGACCAATTCATCCAGAGACAGTGCTACGTGAAGGCCATGCTGTGTGAGGTTGTATTGCACAGAGGTGGGCTATACAGCCCAAGCCTGACTGTATGGCCCATATGACCTGTAAAGACTTGGCTTCATACAGAATTAAACTGAAATGTAATAGAATATGAGCAGGGCTTTATTTCCTTCCTCTTGTATTTTTGCCACAGAAGAAGCAAAGTGCTTTAGCAGCTGATAATTGACTGGAAAAAGTTAAAAGAACAGGATAAAGTTGAAAATCCTTGAATATGCCTCACTTCACACTATTCAAACATAATCTGGGATCAAAGTGCATAAGAATCAAATTGAATGACAAGAAATGCTTTTCTCTTGCTTTCTCCACCCATACTGTCTATCTTATTTTGGGTTCTGGCTCTGAACCCTCTTTGCTCAGCCAAGGAGGGGTGGTGGGGAAATAAGAACCTTTTCCTCTTTGTACAGTGGCATGAGGGCAGCACACAATAGCAGTTCCTGGGCTCCCTTCAGTGAGGGGAGCTTGGGAACCACTCACTCCAGTATCCACTGCTGAACGAGGTTCAGGGAAAAGCTGAGTCTGCAGCGCTGACAGCCTCACTTCACCTAGGGGAGCGGGACGGGTGAAGTGCAGAGAGCCCTCAATGCCATGGGAGAGACAAGTGCAGACTGCATAGAGCCTCTCCCCACACCCGGGGGACCATGTGGAAAGGAAAGTCTGGGCCAGCCCCAGACACCATCTCTGCAGCGCTCCTCCTGAAGCAGTGTCTCCTCACCACCCGCTAGCCAGAACTTGCAGACAAATGGCACAATCTACCCTTCCTTTCATCTTTAGGACTCTAACATTATGCAAATCCCAGCTGTGTCCCTAGCAACCCAGTCCAAAGGCAATTTTGTATGCCTTTTTTTTTTCCTTGTGACAGTTTTCATCCCTAAAGAGATGAGTCCAGTAGAGGACAGAAGTGAAGGCTGCTAGAGTACAGTGTGTCTGGTTTTGAATGCAATGAGTCGATGGCTGCAGCCTAAGGCACTGGTGTGATTTTGTTTAAACAAACATAAGCCAATTAAAAATACAAAGAGATTCAAGGAAAAGATGCTCTTAGCTGAAAGCCTCATGGGAGAATAATTTAAAGAACAGATCAATAGCAGTGAGAGAGATTTGTTCCCATAAGACCAAAAGCCAGCATGTAACAAATCTCGAGAAAGGCATTTATAGGATTGTATTTTGTGACTGACTGTGGCATAAAAGAATAGTGTTTTAGCATAATTATAGTTAAATATTTACACAGTCTTAGCTGTTTCAGGGAAAGCAAATATCCTTGCAAAGATGATTTTCTCCTATTCAATATATCACTGAAAGTGCTTGCTGTGCTTATCTTTATTACAAACATAATAATTATATAAATGTGCCTTCAAGGAAAAGGGTAGCTGAGAATGCTGTCTTAAAAAAAATCACAAAACAAGAACAATTTACACTATTATCTACAGGTTAAAATATTCTCCCCCTCATTTTCCAAGTCACGGCTTTTGACTTCTAACCTCTTTCTCACTCAATTACACATACAAAAATCCTTAAAAGGTGCAACAAGAAAAAACCCATTTTATAAATGGACTGAAATTATTTTCCTAGATGCTATTTTTTTAAATCTCCAACTGTAATGTGCAATATTTTGGGACCTTCTAGGTATAGAAACAATACAGGATATTCCAGCTACATTGCTCTTTAGACATCTAACTGAGGTGTCTTAGATAAGAGAGCATGTCCCCTAGTTTTTAAGTATTATAGGTGGAGGAGGGGAAATCATAGGGAGAAAAAATATTTGTGC
Organism: Fregata magnificens; assembly: GCA_013389945.1. Taxonomy (NCBI): domain Eukaryota; kingdom Metazoa; phylum Chordata; class Aves; order Suliformes; family Fregatidae; genus Fregata; species Fregata magnificens. Next base: position 13,680 of record WAAD01007403.1, read on the forward strand.
ACTTGTGTGTCGTCCAGAGGATGATTCAGAACAGCAGTTCTGTTTAGAAATTATTTGCCCCCTGGAGAAATCTCTCTCCTGCTCTATTAAATGTATAGGGACAATAGAGGGATGAGTATCCTACACTGGATCCTTACAGTTGATAATATAAATTTTCCTATGAACTTAGACTTTTGAAAAAGCAGGAGCTGAAAAATACTTTTTTTCCAAAGGACAAAAGCTTTCTTCCAGACATGGGAAATCTTATGTTAGGTTTAACAAGGCCAAGTGCCGGGTCCTGCACTTTGGTCACAACAACCCCATGCAATGCTACAGGCTTGGGGAAGAGTGGCTGGAAAGCTGCCCAGCGGAAAAGGACCTGGGGGTGCTGGTTGACAGCCGGCTGAACATGAGCCGGCAGTGTGCCCAGGTGGCCAAGAAGGCCAATGGCATCCTGGCTTGTATCAGGAATAGTGTGACCAGCAGGAGTAGGGAAGTGATCGTGCCCCTGTACTCGGCACTGGTGAGGCCGCACCTCGAGTACTGTGTTCAGTTTTGGGCCCCTGACTATAAGAAGGACATTGCAGTGCTGGAGGGTGTCCAGAGAAGGGCAATGAAGCTGGTGAAGGGTCTAGAAAACAAGTCTTATGAGGAGCGGCTGAGGGAACTGGGGCTGTTTAGCTTGGAGAAGAGGAGGCTGAGGGGAGACCTTATCGCTCTCTACAACTACCTGAAGGGAGGTTGTAGTGAAGCGGGTGTTGGACTCTTCTCCCAAGAAACTAGCGATAGGACGAGAGGAAATGGCCTCAAGTTGCGTCAGGGGAGGTTTAGATTGGACCTCAGGAAGAATTTCTTTACCGAAAGAGTGGTTAGGCATTGGAACAGGCTGCCCAGAGAGGTGGTGGAGTCGTCATCCCTGGAGGCGTTCAAAAAAGGTATGGACGTGACACTCCAGGGCCTAGTTTAGGAGTCATGGTGGTGTTAGTTGATGGTTGGACTTGATGATCTTAGAGGTCTTTTCCAACCTTAATGATTCTATGATTCTATAATCTTGAGAGATTGTTTCTGAGCGATATCATTTGTCCATTTTGCTCAGCATAACAGAATAACTTTGGAGAAAATACTACAATTCTTTGTTGAGATTGGAATGAGGAGGCTGTTTCTGTAGTAGAGATGGCTTTAAAAATAGGGCATACACCAGATCCTTGGTGTATGTCTGTTGGTTCCACTGCTTTGCTCTGTGTTCATTAAACCAATGGTAAACATCAGTTTACATCTACTGAAGAAATGACCCATTGTCTTACACTGCTCAGAGGGTAAAGTGGGAGGAAGATTAGTAATGCAGTGCAGCTGTTACAGAAGAAGCCCAATAACTTCATTGTGTTGTTGTGTTTACCAGAACCATATGGGTTCCAGTAAGCACGTTTCTACTGTGCATGTGGTTAAAACCCTTGTGTAACTTAAACATCTTAATGACACAGTTTGAGTCCCAGCCCACTTATTGCACTCTTGGAGACACCAAATTAACTTGGTAGTGACAAGTTAACTGATTTCCAGTGTTAGTAGCTACTAAAGCCATATTCTAGCAGGGACTGTGTGCTCTTGAGTTTATCTTGCTCCGTGAGCAGGCTTGGACTTGAGGATGCCACTTGATGTCAGGAGATGAATAATATTACAGTGCTACTGGTAGGTGCTGGTAAATCCCCCAGGGTATTTGGTGACTAGTAAGTTTTACTATATCATGGATATGATACCTATATATAAAACACAATTCAAATGTGGACATATATACACATACAACACATGCATAAATGTGTTTCTTAAATGCAACACGTATTGCAAAACATTGAGAAAACCTTTTTTCATTCCCTCTGAAGCATTCACTGGAAGGTCTAAACACAAGTTTCTAATGAAAGCTAAGAATGTGGCTTTACCTCAGGTGTTTTCTGCTTGCCTTTCAGATTATTGATGTTTGTGGATAGGATTTCTCTAATAGCTCATGTCAGAGGTGCAAATGTCATTAGCAAAAGCTTCTAGTTGAGAATGAAAGCATGAAAAGTTTTCAGGCTCCATATTTAACAACCTAAGGAGCAAAAGAGAACAGGAGAGAAAAAAAGTAAATCCATATAAAACATGCTATTCCATTTGCTGAAAATAAGTAGTGGAGCCAGGAAGAATACGAATAATAAAATAAAAATATTTCTTAGCTTTGTAAAATGTGCATGATGTTACAAAAATAAGAGAGCAAAGTTTAGCAGAATGATAGAAATTTAACTAAGACATATGATGTTATAGGAGAGTGTTTTTTCACACAGAATAATTACAGGAAGCATGTGCTTTTCCAAGAGCTTCCTGCTAAACTTGAAGAAATCCAGCTGAAGTCTTCATTGTCTTTTGATCACACCTCAAATAAGGCCACACATTTATGCCACTGGCCTGCATTTGACTTACCACTTATAACAAGACAGAGCAAATGTCCTTTAGAAAAAGACATGCTTTCCATTTTCATAACTGATAAGTCAAACATGCACTTTAATAGTATTCTTCAGAAGAAGATGCCAAAAATATAAGAATTTGGAACAAACTATAGAATTTGCAGTATACTATTTTTTATCCATAAAATAAATATAAATATTTACCCATAGAATTAAAAAACCCAAACCCCAAACAACAGTGAAACTAATAAAATTGTTCAGTTCCAGAGTACTGGCCCTTTGAAATTCTTCTGGTACTAAAATACTAACCTGTACATTTCTGTACATACTAATGTGTATAGAGAAAGCTTTTTGTTAAAGAAAGGTAATCTAAATTGATTCAAAGTATTAATGTTATCCACTATGCAGTATTATTTAATAAATTACTAAGGAAAAATGCTTTTGACAGAGGTGTCTTTTATAGAAGACTTCTACAGATGACTAACCATCTAAATATATGCTGTAATAGGTGATTTATATACATATTTGCATGTTCTTGTTAATTTGACAACAGACGCAATTGTTTTAATCATTGCATTAAAAAAGAAACCAGTGTCTGGCTGCCATTTAAATATCTAGAATCTCCTTTTCTTAGATTTCCCATTGTCTTTAGTCTGTGCTTCAGTCAATAATTGTTAATAAAGGGATAAAGTAATTGTCTGAGTAATTGTGTAATGTGATCTTCAGAGAATGACTGGGCTTTTGTTGTTGTTTAGAGACAAGATTAGGCATCAGAATGCTTCAGTTTCTTTCATGGGCCACTGAAGTTCATTTCATGGAACCAGCACATTTTGTGGGCAATGTCTTGATCTTTCTGAGTCTCATTTTTTCGAGCTTGGAAATAATGACAATGATTGTTAATATTCTTACATGTGATATTAATTAATATTTCTAGAGTGTTTAAAATACACTCTGGGGGGTGACTTGGGATAAATGGCAAAAATTACCTACATTTTAAATTATAAAAAATGCCTGAGTGTGAGAAAAAATAATTCAAACAATGACCTAAGAAAATAAATAAATTCCACCTTTGAATATCTTTCATACGCAACATGCAAGAGGTAAAGGTGTGTTTATTTTTCATTTGTAGTTCACTTTTCAGTTACATTCAGGACTTAGTGGAAATGACTGTGGGGAATGTGTGTGGGTGAGTACCTCTTCCAAGTATTTCCTCCTGAAGCGCCAACCCAAATCAAGACAACGTGTTGTCCCCCCTGCTGCACCTCTCCCATTGTGAGGGTTGGAGAGTCCATGCCCTCCACAATCCTCTCCCAGTGACATTTCTATTTCTTGATTTGGATATTAATATACTGTGAATGTGGTTCCATACATTTTCCCACATTTCTCTTTCACTGCAGGTTAAAGGCATGCCCAGGTTTGGCCTCTTGGAGAAAGTTATGACTTCACTACCTATTCATGTGGACTCTTAAATTAAAAATTGATTGGGCTCCTTCTGTTCTTTGTTTTCTTCCAAGGAAAGACAACCTAAGAGGAGGCAACCTGAAGAGCAGACACCCGGGAAGTAAAACAACAAAGTATGCTGTGTGTATGATAGGCTTTACTATCTCAACATTATAGAGACGTAACTGTAAAATGAAGTCTGGCATTGTTTTTCTCATGGCTGAGTGAGTGGCAGACCCTGGGGAGAATGTATTAGAGTTCTCATCTTGTAACTTAACTTCTCCTTTTGTCGTTCTGCATAATTGCTGTCACCCAGGTAAAGCTGGATTGTTTCTTCCATGGTAAATTCTCTCCCACACAACCCTTTGACCTTCAGGCAGTGAGAGCAGCAGGGTTTCTCATCTCATGATTTAACTGAAGAAAATAACTACTTGAAGAGGAAGTGCTGTGAAATAAACAATGTGTCTGAATTAGAAAACTAAATAACTGGGTTTTTACCACAAACGGGGGCTCCTGGGAATATTTGCCTGGAATTAACAAAAGATACAACATTTGAAGAATTAAGGTGCTCAATCATGTGAAGAATTTAAGCAGAAATTTGAGTACAGCTGGGACAATTGCTTAATTATGAGTAGAATTCTGATAAATGTAAAAGCAGCTCATGTTTTGTCAACAGACATTAGAATGACTTATGAGCTCATATTGGTTCTCCCATTCTTTGACATTAAAAAGTCCAGGATATTTTTAAAATGCTGAAAGCAGTGAGGTAATTGCCCTTAACAATGCAGGTATGGAAAAAATGTGTCCATTTGGTCATTAGATACCTTATAAAAGAGTGTTTTTGCTGATTGTTTTTCTGATAGCTCTTACCTCAGCCAAGAGGTTGAGCACATTTTCTTGGCAAAAACTCCCGTAAATCACCCTCTCCAATCTTTTTTTTCAGCTTCTGGGGGAAAAAAGCAACCTGACTTTCACTGAGGAGGTACGTTCTCCTTAAAATCTTCACAGAAAAGACTAATGCATAATAATTCATTGTGGTGTCAATCTGTTAATTTGATCTGATTACTTGCTGTATTAATTTGGTGATTTAATCATCCAATCTATTGGTATATTGATTCAATTTTAATTGAGACCTTAATTTAATTATTGCATTATTCTAGTTTTAATTAGCAAAGTAAAACTATAGTGTATTAGCTCAGTAATTGTCACATATTGCTCGTCTTTGCTGAAGTGTCTGTCTGACATCCAATTCTTTTTTTTAGAAATCCATAAACGCGCAAAGAACTTCTTTATTTCAAACTACTGTGTTGGTAAAAAAATTATGAAAGGACTTGTAATCAGGAAAACTTGCAAGTCTCTTTGGGTCTGGTTGCATGATCAAATTTAAATCACTCACTCTATAGAATGTCTTTTTTCAGGAGACACATGGAAAATATATTTCAAGCAGATGCATATGTAACTACAGAGAAAGAAATAAAATATAGCTTATTCTTTGGAAAGTTAAAAAAGTACTGAACTATTTTAGTGCCACGCATAAACCCATGTTTTGCCAGAGCGCCAGCTTTTGCAGTCATAGATTTCTCAGTTTTCCAATGTCTTTCACTACAGTTGTAGGTTAGGAATGTGCCTTTAAGTCATATAACCTTAAGGACAATAATGATGCTGACTCCTGCTAAACTACCTGAGTAAAGACTTCTAGTATTTTAGTTTGTGTGTTCTCACATGTCATGATTGTTCAGGAAAAACTCAAATATTTTGAGTAGCTAGCCAGAAAGCAAGGAACTGACCATATTCCCTTCTGTTCCACCACCTCAAACCTTTTGTGCTAAACCTTAAGTTTATCATTGGTTTTAAAAGTGATGAAAACAGAAACACATTTCATAGAAAAGGTGAGAAATGTAGTATGTACCAGTATTTCTACTTTTATTGAGATATGTCCATTAAAATTCAAATTAAGGACATTGTATCTGACCAGAAAATGGGATGATCCTACACTTCTGCGCACTCTTCCATTCGCTTCCTACCTCAGGCTAGTCTTCCTTATTTGTGACTGCTGCTTGATCAGTCCTATATGTAAAAGACGCAGGATGTGGTCAAGGCCCTGGCATGCCGAGTAGAAGTCACCTTAGGGGGCAGGACTGTCAGTCCAATGCAGAGAACTGTTGAATAAAGTACCCCTGACATACTGTATGCATTTTTGTTGCAGTGTAGGCAAAAACTGTGAGGGAAATGAATAAATGTGCCCTGAAGTCCAAGGGAGTAAGCGAGCTGTAATGTAACTTGCATTTCCTTTGCAAGCTTGGGCAGCCTTGTGCTTCTATGGCTGAAATTAAGTATTTAAAACTTTCTTTCCTGAGGTGTAACTTTTTTTCCCTGCAGTTTGCATAAAGTACAAACCATCCATTTCCAAAGAGTCTAAGCAAATGAGAACTCAGTCCTGATTGTCAGGAAGACCAAAACCCATTATGGTGTAAAGAGGAACACAGAGAGCAACATACATTTATTTTAGAAGGTCCAGGAGAGTGAATGACTAAGGCTTTTAATATCATTTATTTTTAAATACCATAATTGTTGACACTTCTTTTAGGTGATAGATCAGAAGCAGCATTTGTAGAATTTGCCATTTTATTCTGAGACTTATGAAATAATCAGAAGAGTTTTTTCCTTTTTCCTTCCTTTTTTCCTTTTCCTTTTCCTCTTCCTCTTCCTTTCCTTCTTCCTTTTCCTTTTCCTCTTCCTCTTCCCCTTCCCCTTCCCCTTCCTCTTCCTCTTCCTTTTCCTTTTCCTTTCCTTTTCCTCTTTTCCTTTTTCCTTTCCTCTTTTTCCTTTTTTTCAAGTGTACTGAATAAATGGCCCTCACAAAACTCACACACAAAACCTGACCTCTGTATTGACTAGGCTAGATCAAAGACAGTCTGCCTTGAGGGTAGTGCATTTGTTAAAGTCCTGGATACATCCTTTGAAGGCTGAGTTATTGCAAATGGCATCCTTGTGGTAAAGGGACAATTAACTTCGATGATCAGTGAGTGGTGACTATTGCCATTGCTGCATAGTTTGGATTTACAAACAGCAAGGGTCAAACACTTCACACCCTTCACCGCAGAAATGAACCATGTAGAGGACTCAGTGGTCTAAAACACAGCACAAACCTACATTTTTCTATCTGTCAAAAGATTTCAGAAGTAATTCATTGTTACAGCTCCCTGGAGTGAAAGTCTGCTTGTCCATCTGATTTTCCTGACTGAGTGCTTTAAACGTTCTCTGAGGAAAAAACCGTTGTAGTCTTGTTTCCAAAGCATAATAGTAAAGACGGGAAGTGTGAAACCATTTGGAATCCTTCTTCCCTGCTGTCATATTTTATCACTACTCAGGTGTTATGTTCATGAGCAGCTTTTGATTGCAAGCCTCAGAGCTAATATTATTTCTTGATGCTGGCTGGTGTCCCTCTGAAAGATCTCTGGATTTCAGAAATCAGATATACAAGACTTTGCTTATCAGATATTTCAAATAAAGTGCACAAAAAGGCTCTCATAAATGTAAGTTTGATGTCAGACTACACTGCAGAGCAGGACCAGGTTTATTCTGAGGAAAGTTTTGTGAAATTGATGGCATTGGTTGTCCACCTTAACACTTATATAGCTGAAATAAGAATCAAGTTTTTAAGGTGTGACACTCTGTGGAGACCAGAGGCATCTGCTGATTCCTGGTGTAAAGATCTGGTTGTTGCAAATAGATTGTTGCCTCAAATAATGGGTCTGGTCCTGTTCTTATAAAGAAGAGCACAAATAACATTCCTGTTAATTACAATATGAGAGGTCCATAATTATTTATGTCTTTTGTCTGCACCACAATTGTGGTGATCATTAGAA
>WAAD01007414.1:0-17543 GCA_013389945.1 Fregata magnificens
CCAACCTTAATGATTCTATGATTCTATGTGTCCTCCCTTTACTTCAGAAGCCATTAATTAGGACACTCATCTTACACTGGAAAACCTATGTTCAGATCCATCCTCCTTCAGGACAGAATTTGAATGGCATACCATAAAGAAAGTCCGGGTTCCCAGCCAGGGAAAATACCAAACATATGCTCATTATCTAAGAACTTGCATATTCCTATTTACAACAGAACTGTAAATATTCTATGATCATTTCACTAAAGACAGTATAACTGAAAAAGGAGTAAAGATTGTATAGGACCACCTCAATTTTAACACTGCACTGCTTCTAAAAGAATTGACTTTACAGCATTAATACTGTTTTAACATACTGTGTGTGTATAAAAACTATGTATTTAACTAAAACCATCTTTTTTCAGCATCAAGTTTTTAAAACCCTAACTGAACACAAAGTTTACTCAGTCCTCTTTTCTTAAACATAATCTTTTCATTTGCTTACAGAAAAAGGTACCTCCAGATTTGCCTGCCTGCATAAACAAAACTAAGAATTGCTACATTGCACCAAAGACATTGTGTTTCCCAAAAAGCCCTGCTTTGCCATCTGGAAAATGAATTACAGTCACTCCAGAATGTATGGCATCTGGTGGGTAGAACACGAGCAACGCAAGGGGCAGCATGGCTATTGGCAAGAGGCAACGAGGAAGTTGTAAAGCACTCTATTTCTAACATTTCCAGACACATGGATAAAATGCTGAAATAAGTACCTACAAAAACAATTAAATAAGGAAAAATAGATAAACAACAGTAAATATACTGAATCCAAAGTATTTCTGAAATATTTTAACTCCTTTCCTCTTATTACTTCTGCGCCAAATGAGCACTAGCTTTTCATGTGTGGCACTGAAATTTCCAAGCTTGTCCTGACTCTCTGTGGTCTTAAAGATGTGGAAAGAACATCCTGGGAAAGCACCCTGCATTTCACAAGCCAGCCTGCAGTATTTCTAATTAAGGAATAACTTTTTTTTTTTAATGAAATAAGCCAAATAATATTTAACACATGAAGAATGGCCAGATTTTCACATGCTAGTATATTCTGCCTAGCTGTAAAAAAATATCCATTTATGTAGTTTCAGTCACTGCCAGAAAACTTAACAGACAAAACCTAATGACTGAATAATTTCCCTGCATTGTTTCAAAAGTCAAGATATAACAAATATATATTATTGTAAAATATACAAATTGAGCACAAAGTTCCAAGTATAGCATTTCAGAAACTACAGTCATTTAGAAGCATGTGCATCGACAAGTTCCATACGGTTATGTATGTGCTATCACACTTAACAATATGGTATTCAGTCAGCTGCAATTTTCAGAGCAATGGTTGGTATCTGATAACAAATTCCATTCTAGTAAGAAGATTCCTTCCCCTCCATTTGCCAAACAACATTTAAAGAGATAGTGTTTCTGTAAACATCATTTACTTGGAGGTAATGCCACCAATCACTGCAAATACTTTATCACCAATTAGCTAAAAAGGATTTAGAAAGAAAAGACATATTGTCTGGCTGACATTACTCAGGAACTCTAAGCAGTCTATTTCCTGAGCTGGTGCAGCTTGGGTAGAAACATCTGGTATGCTGACGGATGCTACAACATGTTTACAAACTGTAGGCAGCTGAACCTCTTGCAAATGTTTTTAAAAATTAATTAAAAAAAAATGTTTAGACACTTTTGTTCCTGGAGGCATTACCATCACTCCACTGATTATGCTAATGGTGTTCTACTGCTATTAAAATACATCTAGGCACCAAACAGACAATTGACCCATTTTCCAGCCTATTTAACAAGTTGAAAACATAACTCTATTCATTCTTTACTTCCTTGCTACAATAAACTTTGAGAAAAAAAGGGTGAAGCTTTCTGGAGGTAACACTATTTTTTTTATTTTTGAACAAGACAAAACAGAAGAACCCAAACAACCAGTTACCCAATTTAACACTCCTACTTTCAAGAAAACCCTAAAAATGATGAAATGGCCCTGACACCATTTACAGGAAGCTACCCTGTGAAATACTGAGTAACATAAACAGCTAAAGGCTTTTGAAAGACAAAAAGCAGAAGGTCAGGAATTCAGTCATTTGGGTATTTTACTAAAAAATAGATTAACTGATATTTAAAACAGGGAAGATACTAGTATTTTCTGGTCTGTGTGGTTCACAAATTTAAAAGCAGAACACTATGCATGTTATTACTCATAGAGTTTTATTATTTAAAGCTTTTGATATTCATACAGCAACAAATGATTCAGGCTGCATCTCAATGACCGAACCACATACGTTTTTCGATCACATTATTACTACACTGAAACATCACACTTCCATACTTTTCCCCCTTTCAGTAAAAAAAAAAAAAAAAAAATTTATGCCACAAATTCCACTCCAAAACTAACAGGACTCCCCCTTTTCCCCTACCATTGACTAAACATTACGTGAATGACTAGCTGACAAATTACTTTTAACACCTCTCGTAGCTGTTGAGGGATTACAAACATAGATTTTTGCTGATACTGCTTCTTAGAATTTAGCTTTTCCTCCAGAAAATTTAAGTTTCTCTTTTGCTAGACATCACAGATAAGCTCTGACCACAAGCACAGTTGCTAATTCATAAAAGCTATTCACTTAATTGCACATTAATTTCTGCAATTAAAGAATTCAGTATATTAAACTGAGTTGCAGACCACCAAAGTCTAACCATACCTCTAATTTTCAAGACCTAACTCTTTGCCTATATCAAATATCTGCTGCTTCTCTGAACCAACAGACATATTCATCCAATCACCAACCTGGCAGAAAGACAACCAAATCAATATCTTAATTTACCATAAAAGAAGAAACAAACATCCATATGGAGAGTCCACTTATTTTCATACAACAAACAATCACAAAGCACTTCTTACCCTCCTTCCAACTCAATAAGGGAAAAGTCTTCTGAAGAAGTCATCAAGCTCTAAATGAAAGGTTGTGCTGGGCTGGTTAATAAGAGACATCCAAGAGTTGACAAACCCTGATTAAAAATCCCCAAACTTTGAAAGCACTGAGGAACAACATGCATACAAAATACCGTTAAATATATTTACAGAATGCAAAAGAAAAATCTGGGTTAACATGGTTGTGTTGCCCTCAACCTATCCAAGAAGGATTTCAGAAAGTATTCTCCTACAAAACAAAAAGTAGGAGGTTAAGATAAAAAATGACTCCTCCATTTACTGGAGTCTTGAAAGTCATAGGAAGCAAGACTTTTAGTAGAAGCATCACATACAACCTTTTCATTATATGGGAGATTTTTATCTAGCCTAAACTGGGAAAAAACAAGACTGATTTAGTCAGCCCTGCTGGCAATGGTATCTTAAGGTTATCTATGATGACTGACAGCTTGCCCAGGTAAAGGAACAGAAACTAGCATGATACTCTTCATAGCAAAGAATTTCTTAAGGATAGTTTCCCTATGAGCAATTTTATGGTGCAGCTATGAGCTACTGTAAAAGACAATAACCAATTTATTTCCTGAATATTCCAAAAGCGACAACCAGAAAAGGAGAAGTACTGCCTACCCACTAAATTCCACTTCTGTGGTAGCAACAGTGTTCACGACATCAAACTGTGCTAGGACTTTTTTGCCAGGTTGCTTTGCACACCGATAGAGCTCAGGGTTCAAAAGAAGCTATGGCATTAGCAGTGTGGTAAATAAGGTGCTACAGCTAGGAATCAGGAAACTTGAGTTTGCATCTCTGCTGCTGACTCGCCAGCTAATCAGAAGCAGCCCCATATCACGGTAGTGGTGCTCTGCTTCCTGCCCTTGACCGTGTCTTGAGAACAGGGACTACCTTTTCCCATGTATTTGTACAGCATCAAGTACTACAGATAACATTAACATTCTCAACATTGTTACAGTGAAAAAAATAATCATAAACTACAGAAATAATGGCAAAACAATAAACACAAAAGAGAAGTAGTGATGTACTAAACGATTAAGTGTATTATACCTATTACTGGGGACACAAAATGAAGAATTCTAGCATGAAGGGAAAATAGTTTACCATCAAAATAGTCTATATAAGAATTAAGGTTCAGTACACAAACACATTTTAGATTTCAAAAGAACTCTAAAGATGCTCCAGGTTGCCCTTATTGAACCAATATGATTCACTTCCACCCCTAAAACAAACGTTCCGTAAATGAGAAGTAATACTGAAATATCTCTTAACTACAACATGCAGCTACGACTTTTTCCATTTATTTCTTTGTTACAAGATTTGCTATTTTGGATATGTATGTGCAAATAAAGATACAAAGGGCAAGTCACATGACAAGATTATGTCCTATTGGAAATTTTTCATCTTGTTTTAAGGAATACTTTGCTATACAATATTTATCATCCTTACTACAAACACGCATTATTCCTCCCAGTTCTACCCAGAATGGGACGAACTTGTGAACAGAAAATAAAAAAGGACTGTGAGATGATACTGCTATTTCACTTCTGTGTAAAAATGCTATCACTGTTTCCCCTTTTTCTGAAGCAGATGAATCTCTAGGGAAAAAAAAAAAAAAAAAAAAAACCACAAAAAACCCCAACCAAACAAAACCAAAACACAACCCCAAGAAAACCCCAAACCCTCCCCAAAAAGCAAACCTCAAATGAAACTGATCGTTGGAGACTGTCTTTGTCGTAATTGCATTCATATAGCAAGTTCCATGCAATTCCTCACTTGCAGTCAGTCAAAAAATCTTCAGGATCTTAAATATTGTCCGTACTGATTTAAGTGTTCACACAGTAGGATGGAAGCTATTTAAACTTCTGCAAACACTGATATTAAAACCTGCCTTAGGCTCACTGCCCATAGTTTGCTATAAATTTACAAAACAAACAGTAGCGTAGGTGAAAAGTCCTGGTGACGCTAGAAATATTTCATCATTAATATCTTCAATACAAATAGCAACATCCAAGTCTAATTCTACTATAAATATTGCTTGTTTTGTATTTAAAGACAATAAGCTTACAGAGTCATCATCCTCCTCAAGAGTGTTAAAAAATAATAAATTGTTCTCAACTCAGCCTTGAAGTAATATCTCTCTTAGGATCAGCTATCCAAAAGAACTAATCATTGCATATTTATTAATATGAGATGGTAACCAGCACAAAATTCATTCTCCTAACTGAACTGATTGATATGAATGAAGAACAGTAAAAAATGATTTGTAGGTCTTCTCTACATGAGAATTTTATTACAAAGTGGATTAGGGCAGGGAATTTAAAGCACAGTAATTCTTCTGTACTAGAAATATCAACTGTATGGTCTAGCTTAATTATTTGAAGTGGATTAAACTAAACCACATAAAAGAAACTGTTGCCAAACAATAATAGTGTTCACAGGCAAGAAGCGTGGAATAGCAATTCCAGGCTTCCATGCATACAAGGATGACACATGCGACCAATGGTACATATGCAAAAAGCATTGCTTGATCAAAGATCACCTTTTTTTTTTTTTCCCCCCAAATGTAGTCCTGTGTCAGTTTTTCAAAACATAAATCAAGACTCAACAGGTATAGATTTGCTACAATGCATTAGAATGCAAAGCTATTACCCAGGACTTTATTGTGCTATTTATTAGCTGTTTCCAAACCTTTCATTTCCTTCTGGAAGTATATTTTCTTCTGTTTGCCAGCAACAGACTTTTTACTATATTACCCTGAGAGAGTGAGAAACAACATGTTTTTTCTCATTCATTCCCATATTCTTAAACTGAACTTGCATATTGGAGGGAAGTGCAAGGAAAGTGTTACTATAAAATCAGTCCAGGCTGAGTACGCAGTGCTTTCAACACATTCTGCAAGTGCAAGTCCTTATTAGCATTTTCCTTCACTGTTTTCTCAATAACAAGATCATGCTTTTAAAACACTTTATAACTGAAAGACCAGTTCCCAAAGCCCTTACTTTTATATGAGATAAATACAAAATGATAATCCTCCTTAATCACAGAATCACAGAATGGTAGGGATTGGAAGGGACCTCTGGAGATCATCTTGTCCAACCCCCCTGCTTGAGCAGGTTCACCTAGAGCAGGGTGCACAGGACTGCGTCCAGGCAGGTTTTGAATATTTCCAGAGAAGGAGATTCCACAAACTCTCTGGGCAGCCTGTTCCAGTGCTCTGTCACCGTCACAGTAAAGAACTTTTTTCTCATGTTAAGGTGGAACTTCCTGTGTTCTAATTTGTGCCCATTGCCCCTTGTCCTGTTGTTGGGCACCACTGAGAAGAGTCTGGCCCCATCCTCTTGACACCCACCCTTCAGATATTTATAAGCAGTAACAAGATCCCCCCTCAGTCTTCTTTTCTCTGGGCTGAACAGACCCAGGTGTCTCAGCCTTTCCTCATAAGAGAGATGCTCCAGTCCCCTGATCATCTTTGTGGCTCTCCGCTGGACTTGCTCCAGCAGTTCCCTGTCCTTCTTGAACTGGGGAGCCCAGAACTGGACACAGTACTCCAGATGTGGCCTCACNTCAGCCCAGCTCTCCAGTCTGTCCAGGTCTCGCTGAACGGCAGCACAGCCTTCTGGCGTGCCAGCCACTCCTCCCAGTTTGGTATCGTCGGCAAACTTGCTGAGGGTACACTCTATCCCTTCGTCCAGGTCATTGATGAATATGTTGAACGGGACCAGACCCAGTACAGACCCCTGGGGAACACCGCTAGTTACAGGCCTCCAAGCAGACTCTGCGCCATTGATCACAACCCTCTGAGCTCTGCCATTCAGCCAGTTCTCAGTCCACCTCACTGTCCACTCATCTAACCCACACTTCCTAAGTTTACCTATGAGGATGTTATGGGACACAGTGTTGAACGCCTTGCTTAAGTCGAGGTAAACAACATCCACTGTTCTCCCTTCATCTTCCCAGCCAGTCAAGCCATCATAGAAGGCTATCAGGTTTGTCAAGCATGATCTCCCCTTATTGAATCCACATTGACTACTTCTGATAACCTTCTTTTCCTCTACATGCCTCGAGATGACCTCTGTTTGAACACTTGCTCTTCAACACAATTATGGGAAGAAAAACTGTATTTTCAGTAATTCTTTGTCTTTACTTAAACACTACCAGCTTATACTGTGGTCTTCTATAAATAGTCAACTTGAATTCAGAATGTATGAGAAATCAGTACAACCCCAGTAAGAACAGTATAGGAAAAGAAGATGAACAAAAGAGTAATGAGTAGTATCAAGCATCTCATTGTAAACTTAATCTTTGCAATTGTACAATAACCCACATTCGATAAGGTTTCCAGCCATGATAACATTAAAAAGACAGCATACATACACAGGTCTTACAGATGTTCACTTTGTGTAAAGCCCACTTCTGAAGCACTGAAAAAAACCCAGCAAAATCTTACAGATACCACTTACAGATAAAATAGTTGCACATTACCTACTCTGGCACTGAACAGCTGCTCATAAATAGCACAGACTTCCTATATCCTTTCCCTTCAATATTGACAAGAAAGCAATTAGTGACAAGCCTTGCAAGATGACTGGCTAATAATTATATCATTGTATGCCTTCCTTCCACTGAAATGGAAGACCAAGTTTGGACAATAAGTAAACAATGAACTCCATTAGGAAATATCTTTATCCTCCCCCTTAACTGTTATCACCTCTAAAGGAGTGTCTGTCTTCTTTTGTTCAGCTTGTTTTATTCTGTTTGCTTTTTTTAAGTACAGATCCACTACACCATAACCTTAAATAATTGCTTACATCACAGTGGTAATAGTTACAAATACAAAGTTACAGTAATCATTTCTTCTCCATAATTAATCATTTCCATGACCCAGCAGTTAACCAAATGTGTTTCATAAATTTTCTTTGGTAACAATTCAATAGTTGTCCAGATACCGAGTATCTGAAAGCAATCTGATTTAAAGATGAAAAAAAAAATTAGGAAAAAAAAAATCATTGCACTTCTGGTCATGACTGGAGTATTAGAAACTCTACGTAGAATTCTATGTGTTAGACAAAGTGAATAGGGGATACAGAAAGACAGACAGGACCGCTGCTAGAACTCCAGGAGCAGCATGCCAGGCACTTTACTGGAAAGCTCAAGGATAATTGCTAAATTCAAGATTAAGACTAACTTCAAGCTGTTAGTATCCGCTCTGTAACACAAAGTGAAGTCTGGCTGGTGCCGTTTCCACAAAAGCTGACAAAAAAAGTACAAGTTCAGTGACTGGTCTGGACTACTAATTTCTTCCTTTTAGCAGCTTTTCATACTGTAGCATTTTTGGTGTGCAATATGCACAACAACAGGACAAACTCAGAGACAGCAGAAGTTAGAAGCTGCAGAGTGGCATAAATCTAATTAAGTCTAAATGGTAAGACTAAAGGAATGTAAATTAGAACCAGATACATATCAGCTTCCTCACATGCAAGTTGCACTGAATCAGACTTCCTCTGGATTCTCTAAATCCAGCCCAACATTCCTACCCTGTGAAACTCAAAATCAAACTAAAGTCTTAGGCAATAGTTAACCGAAAAGAATGCATTTAAGCTTAAAAAAATGGAGAATACATATTCAAAATATATTTTTAAAATGTAGTCAAAAGAAAATAGGTTAAGCTTTTGCCTTTTCTACAAATACATGTTAGTTTACAAGAGAAATCCCTCAGGCCAAAAATCACAGTTGAAATTATTTCCTCAAGGACTTCCACTGCTGTTCATTTTACCAGTAATAGTCAATAACTGTAGCAATCAACCAAATCATCCTGCTACAGTGGGATCAGTAAAAACTTGGTACTTATCCAGTAGCAAGGTGAACATGAAAGAACAGCAAAACCAATATTCATTATACAGCTAAGAGCCAGTAATACAGAAGAGCTCATCAGGGTATGAAACCTTCATTTTACGAACTTCTGAAAGAACGAGCTACTGTTATCTTGACTATTTGAATATACACAAAAATTCTGGGACTTCTTGTCCAAATACACTGTGTTTGTTTACTTTGCAATTACTTTAGTAAGTTGATTAGCAACAGCAGTAAATCAATTCTTTTACTCAGCACTCAAGGCAGTTACTTTTCAAAAAATATATACAGAATAAAGGAACAAAGACCAAAAGAAGAAAAGCTGAATTCATCTTAAAAGGCGATTTTATGCACAGCAGCTACACACAAAAGCAGTCTGAAATCCAAAATACCATTTTTCTAGTTAGCATCTATTCAGGTTGATACCCAAGATGTATACACTTCCTGAGTGCTCATACTACTCAGAAAAAAACTGACAAAGACATTTATTACTAAGTATGCAGGTAACAATGTGATCTACAAAGTAGCACTGCCAATTTGGCAGAATTGAAAATATTATTCTAACATTAGTTAAGCCATCTTAAACAACATGAATGCTAAAAGCAAAAATATTACCCAAATGATTGGCAACATGAGCCTCTGTAGCTGCAACTGACATCATTTACTATGTTAAAATCCTGTACTCACCTTTTAGTAGCAGCGAAAGAAAAATGAAGTGCTCATTACTAATGATAAGTCTACCTCTTAGTTTTTATGAACTGAAAAGGAATCTCTGCAACCAACTCATGCCCTCCCAATTATGTGTTCTTAAATGAGAACAAGTCTAACTGATATTATGAGGGAGCACGAGTTCTCAAATCATCCTTAGTTTGACAGCGGTTCCATTACAACTTTTTGTCTACTAACAATGCAAATGCAATTGGGAAAAGAGGGGCACCTTCACATGAACTGTTAAGTACATTTTCAAAATAACAGGAATGATTCTCTCTTGCGTACTAACCAATCTAAACGCAACATATTGGTTTTGCACGTGAGGAAGATGACCTTTGAAGTGCTTCTGAAGGCATTTTTCTATATGTCTTAGATTCAGTAAAATGCAAAGATCAATAAAGCCAGCATCTAGGCTGATCTACAGTGCAAACATAAAGCATCTGGATCCAAAAAAGCAGAGAACTAAATTTCAGACTTACGTTTCTCATCATCAGCATGTACTAGAGATGCTGCTCTCGACAAAACATCCAATGGAGTCTCCATTCCTCTCTGGATCCTGGAAAATTCAGAGCCAAAGTTTCAAAGAGTAAACTCACAGAGTCCTTACCACAACATACTAGGTGGTACGCCACTTGTTCATAGCATACACACGTCAGGTTTTACAGAAGGAAGTAGTAATGAACAAGAGCATGACAGCAGAAAGAATCAAAAATCCAGGTTTTTGCTGCTCTTTTCATGTTATACCATCACAGGATTTGTTAAAACTAAGTCATTGCTGAAAACAAGGAAACATTGGAATTAGCTTTCCCACCAACTACTCATCCAAAACAAACCAGAAGACCAAATTCTCAAGTACTTGACTGAAGCTGATGACCACTGCTCATGTATGTTGCAACAGGTTTATCTGCTATACGTTGTAAGCATTTTTGCCTCCCACATGATGGCCTTCCATCCCAATAAATAGCTACTTGAGACAATATCCAAAGATGCAACTCATCTGAAGTGAAGATGACAGCTGGCCTGACTACCTACATGAGCATAGGATTGCTTTAGATCCATAGTATTCAATAAACTTGTACTCCATACT
This sequence comes from Fregata magnificens, assembly GCA_013389945.1. NCBI lineage: Eukaryota > Metazoa > Chordata > Aves > Suliformes > Fregatidae > Fregata > Fregata magnificens. Next base: position 10,632 of record WAAD01007414.1, read on the forward strand.
CTCCTATGCCCAAAGTAGAATCATCCAAAACTTATGAACTATTAAGATGTTTTCTTACTCATTAATATATAGCCAAATACTGGGCATGTGTATATATAAGGACACAGAAAACTGTAACTTGTATCATCATAATCACACCTCAGTACCTGCTTTTCCCTGTTTTTTTCCCCTTACAACACATAATTCCCATACATGAAAAATTAACCCCATCACATAAAAACGCACATTTCAGCACTATACTAAGCAACAGACTCTCCCATTAAAAAAAAACTATTACAGCTTACATAAGCCTCTCTAAGTTTCACATGAATGGCTTCAAAACTAAAAAAGAAGTTCCAATATGAAATTCCAAAAGATATGAAAGGGAAAGGAAGGAAGAGAATAACATGTTGTCAAGATGCTTTTGTTAAAAGGCCAACAACTTGTATGTATTTTTAAATAAGAATGCAACAGCATAGACAGAACTGTTAAGAAAACAAATGGAGAAGGAGAAAAAACGCAGGGCTGCTAACAATTTTGTTGGGTTTTTTCCCCGCAAAACTAGCATGTTATTCTGTCATAAGAACTGTTTACTGTAACTTACTTTACAGTACGATCCTAAAAAAAAAAAAAAAGGTAGTGGCAACTACAGAAATCTCAAACACATGTATATAGACTTAACAAGACTTAACAACAAGCATATGTTTGGGAAGCAATTCCCTTGACTTTGCACTATAAATAATAAACCTCACTATCCTCCCTTCCTCTTCCTAAATAATGTTAAAAACTTCAAAACTAATCAAAGATTTTAAAGCATAAGAGAAAGGATTTTTAAAGTATTTGTAAGTTTAAAAAATATTTTTTCAATAAAGAATTAAATCCAGTCTTGTTTCCATAGAACTGTGCAAGAAGAAGAGACACACTTGAAATAACCAAGTATAGCGCTTGAGGATAAAAACATGCATTCTCCCTCCCTGTCAGATCAGCTTTTGCTCAAGAACAGTATTTTAACTGAACTTATAAAATCAGTTAACTCCTTCATTTAAAGACAGTACATGTGGGCAAGAGGTTTTAGAAAACAAGATCTTAGATTCTTATTTTACTAAGTCTGTCTTCATTAAATATTTCTTTATATCACGCTTGGCCACACTCTCTTCCAAATCAAAGCAAAGATTTGGAAGAGAGCATTCACTAAAGAAGCCTTCAGCATCATTCCACTTCGATCCTTTAGACCTTGATCCTTGGTTTCTTTCCTGCTTTTTGTTTTCTTGGAGTTTAAAATAGCACCACTTTATTTCTCCCCAGACTGTTGATTACTGACCCTTTCACACAAATTCCTCTAACAGAGTGAAAATTCAGGTGAAAAAAGACTAAAATATGTCTGATCAGATGACACAGCTACACCAAACTGATGGCTAACTCATGATTTAGTACTAAGCAGCTTTGTCCTAAATTTCAAAGACAGTAATACAAAGATTTTTGGTCAACTCTTTAGAAAAACCCTCTTGATAAAGAACAATGCAAAGGATATCAAGATGTCTTTTATTGAAAACAAATTGCTGTTTTCTTTAAGTTTTTCAGTAATTTTCAAATAATGGGAGTAGCAGATGCCCAATCTCTTTCCGGAACATGCTCCTAGTAAGAGAATTAGCCGGTGACAGAAGTCCACATTGAGAGAAGGAAACAGGAACCAAGCCTTAATTCTATTCAGGAAATTAGACACTTTAAAAACAACTTCACTAAAACTGGCCTCAATATAGTTTTGTAGCTTTGCATATTATTAAAGTTCATATGAGAGAGCCACAGAAGTGTTTCTCTAACAGTTAAGGTCTTGTGAAGAATGTTGCGTCCATTCAAGAGCTTCTTTGAAGGGATGCTGTTACTGCAGAGATCTGCAAATTCCAGGGTGCAATACCATATATGCTGCTATTTTTTTTAAACATGCTGAACACATTTACGGTTATGAAAATTACCTTCAAGGAGCTATAAACTTCCAGATTATTTTTCAAACAATATGAAATATCCCTCTATCTCTAAATTAAGCTAACAAGTCAGGGATAACAGTTCAGGAAAGAAATAAAGGTTACCTAAGAGAATGAGGGAGGAGAAATCTTCTTTTAAACAGTTCAAAGCTTAAAAGCTTAATTCCATCTCAGCAAGGACAGCAACTACTACAGCTAGTCCAAGGCAGCCTCCAGAGAACAGCCCGGTCATCCTTAGAAGGAGTCATGTTTCAGAAATGAAAGAATAGTTCAATTTCCAGGGTTCTGACAAAAAAGCCAGTTAAAAAGCAGACTTATGATAAAAGCCAGCTAATTCTCTGTGTGACACAGAAACCTGTCTATCCAGCAGAAACTAAGCTGCATCAAAGTTGAATTTTTATAAGTATCCCCATCAAAAACCAACTCTCTAGCCTACATGCAAGTATTGCTCCATATCCAGATCTCGTAAGGGAAGACAAGTGACTACTGAAATACAAGTACACAAACTTAACTTCCTCTGGATAGATCTGATTTAAACACTATGGAAAGAGTTTCATAAGTATCTTACTTGTTTCAAAATCTTAACTGTTAGATTTAAAGAGACACAAGCCAAAAGCACTTTTACAAGTATTCAAAATATTTTTATCTTACTCAGTCCTTTTATTTATCAGTTACTGCTTCCATTCAACATACCCCTAGTCTGTCATGTCACCTACATTGCAGCGAAGAAACATTCTGAAAAACAGTAAAGACATAGAATGTAAAATCATAAAGATACAATGTCTGAAAGAAAGTTACTAAACACTGATCCACTACTAAGTTTTTTATGCAACATTTGAAGAACACAACATTCATTAGCGTAACGAAACAGCACACTATTTTCCCTCTCCTTTTCAGGCTTTTGCAAATTCCATGCACATATGGAGTACTCTCTGCTTTGCAAATGCCTGTTAACATTTTTGAAGACTATAGAGAAATTAAAGCTTTTGAAAATGAACCGTTAAGTGATTTCATGGATTTATACAGCACCTTCCAAGCATCAGGGAAAGCACGTGTGGAAAAATCCTAAAGTTGCTTGTTTGAAACTTAAGTAAACAGGCAGTAGAGAAACCGGCACCAGAGACTAACTGCAGACTGAACAGTGAGACATCTATTCAATCCCATGAAAGTTATTATTCACAGTGAGGTATGTCAGGAAAGATTTGAAATAAAGAGAAGAACTTTATATTTGATTAAAAAAAAAGGAGGGGGGGGAATAGCAAAGGGACAGAAAGGAAAGAGAAACATGAAAGATTATGTTTGTGGCAGTAATCTCCATTATGGAGATATGATAGCTTTTGTCTAGAACAGATCTTAACTAGTAACCGAAGTAACAAGTTAGATGACAGAAACAAGGAAAAAATTGGGTGATGAGAACAAAAGGCCTGTACAAGAGACATGCTGCGCAGATAAGAAAAATCAGAAGAATTTAGACATAGTTTGGACATGAAGATCTAAAGAGAGGTCACAGTCATAAAGATACTTGGATTACACGTCTGACTGACAACCAGAATACCAGCACAGGCAACAGCCATTGCAAACACGTTAATAAAAAACATCTGAAAGCGAACACTAGTAAGAGGTCTCTCAAATTTCTTGAGTGTGAACTAGAGATAGACACCTACATGATGCCAAGAAGAGAGAAAGGCTGAACCTTTCAATGATGTAGAGAAAACTTGAATTCACATCCCTGGTGAAATTACAGAGATAAGGTTGGAGGGAAAAGAAGTGGATTAATAAACAAAGCCCATTATAACTACGAAAAAGTGAGACAAGCCTGGAGAAGAGGAGACTGAGGGGAGACCTCATCTCAGTCTACAGCTTCCTCACAAAGGGAAAAAGAGGGACAGTGGCTGATCTCTTCTCCCTGGCGACCAGTGACAGGACCCGAGGGAATGGCAGGAAGATACACCAGGGGAGGTTTAGGTTGGACATTAGGAAAAGGTTCTTCACCCAGAGGCTGGTGGAGCGCTGGAACAGTAGGTAGTCATGGCACCAAGCCTGACAATATTCAAGGAGTGTTTGGGCAACGCTCTCAAACACACAGTGTGAATTTTGAGATTGTCCTATACAGAGTCAGGAGTTGGACTCGATGATCCTTGTGGGCCCCTTCCAACTCAGGAGATTCTATGATTCTATGATAAGAATGACAAGACACTCGAGAAACCATCAAGAGTGAGCACTAAAATGAAGTAAGTATAGATAAACACAAGTATAGGGAAAACAAGATTAATTGAAGAGCATGGTCATGTAGGTCAAAAGCAGCTCACACCTAGGAAGATACAGGCACAGTACTTTCCAGTCAAATTCATAACCAGAAGTACCTAGAAAAGGAGACTCCAGCTAATTTCAACAGAAGAAAGCTAAACTGAAGAGGAAATCCAGACACAACTTATCAGCACAATCAATAAGTCTACAGGGGAAAGGAAGATAAAGCAATAGTTTGATGCAAACCAGGTCAACATTTTTTATTTTTTAAGATAGGAGAGAGTAAAGCATATTTGTACTGTGAATGAGAATAATGATAAGCACGTTGTATTCAATATGTGTCCTCAATAGCCACAATTCGTTTAAATGCCTTCAGCTGCACCTAGATAAGAGTTTCTACCTGGGGATACATAAATCCTGTGCCAAGATACCCATGTGAAATGTTAACTGTAAGCGCTCAGTTTAGATTGTGATTACCACGTAGCACTGATCATCCTTCTGCATTTACAACTCTAGTTTTCATAGTGAGTTCAGGCCACCTGGGCAAAGGAATCATCGAAATACCAATTTTAAAAAAAAATTTATTTATTCAGTACTTTCGGGGTTTTTACCATGCTTGTTTTGCACGTGGGAAATGTGTTTGAACAGGCAAATCTTCAAACAGAAACAACTTAACAATTTAACTTATCACACAGAAAATTATAAGCTTAAAGCAAAGCTCTGGCATTTTACCTTGTGCTTTTTGTTTTCTTGTTGCGTAAATCCTCCTTAACAAGGTAGCATTCTAGAAAGAAAGCTATTAACAACGGTATTTGAAATAAAAGCTAACAAACGTAAGAAATTAAAGGTGGGAAAGTCTAACCTGACCATGTCTTGTATCTACAAGATCGCTAAGTCCATCCTGTGTTACACATTCTGCTGCAAACGTGTTATGCAACATCTAACCATAGCAAAAGGAACTGAACCAAAAACTACCTTTTATAATAGAAAACTTTCAAATGTATCTGAAAACAAACAAATTAACCTTCTCAGTGTCTCCAAACTGTATTTGTTATCAAAGCTACATATATTTAAACAAGAACCTCTTGACACTTTATAATGTGAATGCGCTTCTTCAGTTAACATGCCCCAAAGGTCTGTAATAGTGATTTTCTATCCTGTTTTAGCTACTAGCCATATTTTATACTACCAGACTACCATATCTACCCCTTTCAGCACCGTTTCTGGGTGCTCATCACTTACAGAACTGGCCTAATTCCTACTCTAAGGTGGGTGTAAAAGGTAGGTGATGGTAGCATTCATCTCCCTGAGTCGTTACTGAACAGAGATGAGGAAGGCTATCAACACAGCACCCTGCACCGAAACAGCCTATCCCCATTCCCCACAGCGTGCGTTGGAGATGCTGGCCATCCAGCAACAACTGTTTCAGCCCAGCAGTTTGCTTCAAAAAAAACAATGCAAATGTACAGTGTAGACACATCCAAATTCTACCAAGAGTCTAACGGACCAGACCTGCGTTTTAATTATGACTGAAAGTAGTTCTTGTAAGTGATCCCAAATACCAAGACTGTAACTGGTATATCAACAAGAAAAGAGAGAGATGTAGGGGACTGAAGCAAAAAACACTCCACACGAGAAATATCCTCACAACTAGGCAGATGGGAAAATACAAATAAAGGCCAAGAAGTTTGGAGAAGAGCCTTAAAAAAAAAGTTTATGTATTTTTGAGGCAGGAGAGGCAGATTGCTGCCAGATTTTATACAGTTTTGGATCTAAGGGTTCTTAATATCACTACCTGCAAAGAGAATTTCACTCAGGTTTCACAACCTACAGTTTGTTCCTCTATGAGGAATGCTCTTTAAACAACTCCCTGTTCTAAAGTTAGAGAAAATCTAATCAGAAAAATTATCCTGCAGGAATCCTGGAGCTCTTGTTCAGTTAGTCCTCTTTGGTTTAATTAAAAAATGACCATTATTTCTTGTTCCTGATAATCCCGAAGCACCAACAGAGTAAAAGGGAAATGAGCTGGCTTCATGGTTTCTCAAATATCAGTGGAAACGGTTGTTAAATTCCCATTCATTGCACGTTCAGAAAAGGGGTGCACTGGTGTCGCGTGCAGTCGGCTTGACTCAGAAAATTAATTACTTCTGATTACATCTGGGAAACATAAAGCCAGCTTGACTGAACAGACTGAAATGGTACTGCTAAAGATTAAATAAAAAAATCTAGAGGCAGAGTCAAAAGCCTTAACAGTGCCCTTCGGACTCATTCTAGAGGACTTTCACCACAGGACCCTCTACTACTGATGAAATTCCAGGGACTTTCTCTGTAAGGAAAACACACTGTCTCGAAGCCAAGGTGCGAATTTAAGATGGCAGTCAAAATACTCCCTGCTTGGTCCTATTGCTCTGAAATAACTTTCCGAATAGGAACTTACATCAGGGTATTTCCTATCAGTTAACTTTCGCATCTCTCGCTGCAACCTGTGCAGCGCCTGGCGCCGCCGAGGCTCCCGCCGGCGATACCCCCCAGCTCCCCCACAGCTCCCCAGGCAGGAGAAGCCCGAGGACACGGCTCGGAGCGGGAGCGGCGCGGACACCAGCAGCCGTCCCTCACCCAGGAAAGCACCCCTGCCTGCGGCGGCAGCCAGCCCTGCCGCCCGCCCAGAGCGCTGCCCCCGCTCCCCTTCGCCAGGAGAGCGGGC
>WAAD01007414.1:18382-28519 GCA_013389945.1 Fregata magnificens
CTGCTGCTCGGGGCGGCAGGAGCAGACCCGGGGTGCCCGGGGAAAAGGCTGCTCTCGCTGCACGGGGGGAGAGGGGCAGGCTGAGGGAGGCAAGAGGAGTTCACCCTGCCGGCTGCTGAGAAGTGAGACCGGCGAGGTAAGCAGGGGGGGAGAAGAGGGCGGCAGCGCTGCAGGAAAAATAAATCGAGAAATAAAACATGCGCAAATGACGAAAAGCAAGCTTCTCAGGTTCTAAGGTAACGTACTACAAATAGACTGGAGGATGAGGGAGATTACGTCCACATTCGGTATGAAGATTAGGTCTGAACAGGTCTAGCATTTCCTTTATTTCCTGTTTACTGCAAGTACTCCTGAAGCATATTTTTACAGAATCCCTTCTTGCGTTTGATATGACTCATTCAGCCATCTGAGGAAACTGGCAAAAGTCAGACTTGTGTGAAACTAAAGCTGAGCTATCACTGCGGTCAACAAAGAGCTCTCCTATGCTTCCCTGTCCAGAGTATAAGCTCCCATTTACAATTACGAAAAGTCTTAAAAGTTTGCCAGTAGCCAGAATGATCCAGTCCCTCAAAAACTAGATTACTGCGAAAAACAATGAACACACCTGCTCTCACGCACCTCCTCACCACTTTAATACCACCACATCCTCGGTCATTCCCATTGCTTTGCAGCAGTGTTCATTCCACCTTTAACATTTTCAATACTCAAGCAACATAGGAGCACATCTTACTAAAATACTTTGCCTGTTTTGAGTAATTTCATGAAATTAAACTGTCAGGCGGCTTGTACATATGAAAGAACCACTTCTCTGAAGCTGAGCTAAGACACTACCAATGTACTCTGAAGAACTTAGTAATGCTATTTTCTGCAACAGGCACTTTAGCTTGCATAAATTAATTACAGAGCAGGAGGATATGGGAAAGCACTGTATTTATGTTCTGTTGTCCACTGTGAACATCAGTCATCTTCGAGTGAATTAGGTCCCCTAATGCTACATTTTACCTTTACAAAGGCCACAAGAAGCTGAGGTTGCTTCAGATGGCTGTTGGAAGTCCATTGCAAAGGGAAAGAACAGGACAACAAATCAACCTGAACCCACCGCAAGAAGCATTAGGGTTCCAGATTCGTGGTGGAACCTGAAAAGAGCACAAGGCAACAGAAATATTAAGTGTCTCAGTGCAATTCTGCTCATGACATTTCTCCTATTCAGCTCCTCCTCCCTTCTCTCAATATGACAGACATATATGCTAGTAAATGCATAAGTATATAAGCAGCAGCACGACTGCCTGTCTTTTCTCAAGGAAAAAAAGTACCAAGACAGAGCAAGGTTTATTTTAGATACTGAAACTGGGATTTGTGTATGAAATAGTGGAGGGAGCACATCTCCCACATTTACCCAGAGGTGCAGCCAAAGCAGCAGCCCAGCCAAGTGGTGTGGGAGGCTGCGTGGAAGGGAACGGTCGGCGGCAAATCCACACCCCCTGCATTTTGACCCCTTGAAAGATTCAGAGTCCATGAATGGTCTGTGCTGTCCAGTTCCAATTTAAAAATCTATCAAAATCATGCAAGAATAACCAATACTGAAGTATTTTCATATCCTTGCAAGGACAGGTCATGAGATCTCAGGGCCATCAAACGCTAGCCAAAAATGCATTCCAAACACTAAATGAAATCCAGACTTAGACTCAATACACTTAGTATATCTTTCAGTTGCTAAAAAACTGAAAGGCATATAGTCTAATAACAACTATAACCATTATTTTAAACATTTCTTAAACTTTTCATCTATGACATTTATAACAATATATGGTAATATTTATATATTTTTAAACGTTGATATTGTATTAATAGACTACTGTACAATATTTCGTTACCAGCAAGCAGAACAGGAGTTTGATGATCTAATATTTGGAAAAATGGTAGTCAAAATAGTAATGTAAAAATTATTTTAGAAAAAAATAAAAATACCGGACAAGAGAAATACTATAAAATATGGAAAACAAAACTACAGGCACTGAGAAAAGATCTGAAATAGACATTGGTACATATCATGAGAACAAATTGCTGCAGACTAATTACAAACCTTTTTAATATGTATCTTCAAGAAAAAAAACTATGCCACTCCCGTTTATAACTGCTGGAGGGCAAGAGTTAGGAAGGGTTTCTTTGTTTCAAGAGACAGAGCTCCTGGGATGAGGAGGAGCTTGAAAAAGGAGAGGTCAAACCAGCTTTTGATCCTTTGGATATGCTATTACAGCTCCCAGCAGAAGTTTTAGAACAAGATATTTATTAAACATCCAAAGAGTCTGAGGGAACATCAGCTTTCTGGGAAAGGTAACCCTGTGCATTCCCGTACCAACACTGCTAGCATGGACAGACTTCCCCACTGAAGTTAGGTGTCAACATTTGTTAAAACAAAAAAATGAAGTGCAAAATGTCAAACATCGGAAATCTTTGAAAACAAATCTAAACAGCTAACACACCATAAGAATACCTCGTTGAAGCTGCTGAACTGAACACATGCTAAAGCTTAGCTAAGCTGTTCAAAAGGCGAATTCACAAATTAGTAAAGCAAAAACAATCTTCTTTGATGAAAAATATTTTGGTTTGCTTCGGTGTTAAAATTTGTTTTTCATTTTGCATGTACTTTATAACTGAACAATATCAAAGGCTCTTTGCTGACTTGGATACCAGCAAAAACATAACTTTGCTGAAACACAAAAACTGACCAAGATAGTTGAAGGTTTGTACCCGAACTAAAACAAAAGTAGCACTTCAGCCCAAACTCAGGAACTGAGGTAGAGCACTTAAGGTATGATTCAAATCCTGGGACAGACTCCAGTTGCAACTCCTGTTCCATATGTATATTAATCACTGAAAAATTAGTGACATTCTCCATACAGCATAGCCAATGCAACAGAAGATGATTTAACCACTGCGTGAGGGCACCAGGATTGTAAACAACCGCGTGTCTCAGCTGTAGCAGTATCAGCAATGTCTCCTAACTTTTCTGCTGTGGAGGATGCTTGTCAAGCAAAGATTTACTACCCTGAATTTGTGAAACAGCCCACATCCCCTGGGCCCAGTGAACACGTTGTAGAACAATGTGTTAGCGCAGTTTCACGGAAAGACACCTGTATTTCATGAGCAACAAAAGCTGCTAGGTCATTTCTGGGTACATTTTGAGAAATTTCTTTGAACAGTTACCACTATTTCACAACTTGGTTTAAGATTTTATTTATTTATTTTAAATTTAGAGGAGGGAAAGGACCTGAAANTGGTGGCCTAGTTCTACAGACCCTACTCAACCATTAATCTTGTAATTATTGTTGAAATTAGCCTGACATCTGTTCCTTGACCAACTAAGAAAATAAAACATTTCCACTTGGTTAAAAATGCCTTGGGCAAGTATCTCCCTACATGTGGGCCACAGCACTGATATGCCTTACTATTGTGAAAGACTTCAGTGTTAACTACACATGGATACTCAATGTGGAAAGGGGCTCAAACCTGTTTTGATAAAGTATTTTCAAGTGATTTCGGCTTGTAAGACTAGCAGCAGGGGGCACATGTTGTGTGTTGCTTCAATCAACAATACAAGTGTAAAGCTACAAAAAGATGGGGTTTTTTTCTTTAGGTGCCTATCTAAGGAAGTGATTTGCCAGCTGGCATTCACGGCATGTAAAGGAGGAATTTATCTGAGTTCTTCCAATTTCTTACTGCAATCTCACTTTTGTTTTTCAAACAGCAGCAATACAGATACTTCTCTTACAACAGCCAGGAACACATGAAGTTACCTTAAGTCTGAGGAGGAGCCCAAGATATACTAAACTCTGCACAAAGATGATTAAGTTTGTGCTAAAAGCAAACACTTTTTCGAAAGTTATCACAAAACACCATTATTTGTCACAGGCTTAATAAGGTTTGTCATTGCTTCACAATATCTGTCAGTACAACTACAATGCATACCTCCATCTATCCACATCTTCTTTTAATAAAATAGGTTAATTTTACACCAAATGACAGCAGCTTTTAAAATCGTATCTCAAAATACTTTTTATCAAAAACAAATTACGTAGCCTCACAAGCAAACATCTTTTCTTCAATGTAACACTGCTAAACTCTGAATCTAAAACTCTTCCCTGCAAAATTCTAGATTCATTTGCACTGCACCTCAAAGCTACCTTATATCAAACCACACCCAAATTCAAAACACTGTAGCACATAAGATTTAAAAAGACACTTTAAATTTTTTTGAAGATAGTTTATTATTTCATTAGACCATAATGTGTTAAATTGCAGTAATTCCAGACAGACAAGTTGATCCAAACTGTAAGTTGATGGAGATGGTTATTTACTACCTGCTTCAAGACAAAGCTTGCCCTCTTCATAATTGTCTGCCCCATCATCCCATGGAAGATTAAAAGAGACAGTATAATTTCAGTTGGAGCAGGGTCATAACAGCAGCATAATCTTCAAGCAAACAATGAGATACTTTCAGAGTCAAACAGAAATATGAACACCACAAACTGTGTTCTTTCAGAACATTTAACCACAGGTACTTTTTGCTTGCTTTGTTCTAGAGAAGAGGAAGATTCCACCCTATGGAGGTTCCCATAAGATGAAGACAGACAAGATAGCTGAGCAAAAAAAAAAAAAAAAAAAAAAAAAAGTGTCAGATTAACAAATTAAAAGCACCCTTTGGCCATAACCCACTGGTTTTAATTTGTTAAAGTTTTGTTAAACACCAATAAAACGACCACAACTGGTTCACAGCAAAACTCTGAATGGTAAACTCAGTGTAAAAGAAAGGTCAGTTTAATCAGTGATACACAGATGTAGGTAAATATTCAGAGTAATCTATTTATTATACACTTTTTTCCTGATTCTGTCTCTCTTCTTGTGCAGTAAACACATACGTATAATAGATTTAACTCCCTATTAGATTTGTACCCTAACCTTCCCATAGGACAAGAGAAACTTCAGTGCAACTCAGATCATTAAAATCATGAACAGGTTGCAGTTCACAATTAGATGCGAAATTACTTTAAGAGTTTACATACTAACTCACTGTAAGCTACATAATTTACATATATTTCAAGGCTGTTAGAAAAGGTTATTTAGTCACCAGAGTTTCTTCTAAACCAAAGACACCAGCAGTAGGTCACTGGACAAAAGTAACATGCCTGCCTAAAGGAACTGGACAGCTGAAGACTGTCTAAAGCCCTTTTGAATATCCTCGCCTATCAGCTCAAAGATGCATCACGCAATCACACTGGAAGAATCAAGTTTAGTCACATTTGTTGGATGAGAATACCCACACGAACTTTAATACTATTTCTGTGTGCCAACTTTATAGCTCTTACAGTCTGATCTTGGTAATTACTGAGGACTTTAAATTCCCACTGACTAGCAATTTCTAGACTAAAGTCAGTTATCTCATCAGAACAAGTGGGCTTTCTCCTCAGGTTTCCAGATGTGCCCGTACCACTGTGATTTCATAATGGCTTGCACAAGGCTGCAGGTGACCCCAGCACAGCCTTGCTGCCTGCAGTCCCTGGGTTTATCAGGGACAGGAAAAGGGCTGGAAGGCACCACTCGGGCAGCTGCGCCAATACAAGTGCAACATCAGACAGCCATCAGATCATTTTAGTCACAAATTCAGGAGGGTAGAAGGGTTTGGGGTTCTGGGTTTTTTTCTGTTGTTTTTAATACAAATAACACACCCATTTTATATTGGAAAGAGAATCCTGCTGAAATTAGTGACAAACTAGACAAGGAACAGAGGAGACACATTCTTTAAACAACAAAAAGTAGAAGAAAACAGATGCTTTACTTTAAAAGCACCTATGCAAGTACAACCTTTAAATATAATCAACTTTAAAATGCCGTAAGAATTTAAAGCACAGTGATGCAGTTTCATCATCTACCGTTGTCTGTACAGACTCACCTTCCTTCAAACTGTCAAATTGCTACTGACTCAGTCTTCTACTCGGCAATTTTCTAATCCAAGGATGCAGGGTCAGAGTTAGCCATGAGTGTGCAGAATGTGCACAAACTCATCATCTAGGATGTATGCCCCAATACCAGACTTGGGAGGCAATTATTAAAAAAAAAAAAGAAAGAAAGAGAGATTGGCTAGATTTTATTGTGAAAATAATTTGGTTTTACAAAGCCTTGCCCCAGACGGTAATGCCTAAGCACTGTGACAGCATCATGAGACAGACATTGGCAAGCTGCTTTGTATCAGCTCTTCCCCCTCTCCTGCACCACTTCTTGAAGCATACTAAGACACTACTAACTTCTTGGCTCTCACTATTGTCTTGGACAGGGAGTGAGCCAGACATTTCATCACCGCATAAGAGCAAGACAACTTGAGGATGGCAACATTAAAAGAAAAAAACCAAAACCACAAACAAAACCAAAAAAAAAACACTGAATGCCCCCTTCTCATGCTTCACTACTAATTTTAAAACAGGAGGTTTGGAGAAACTTTGGCAGGAGGCAGAGATTAAAAAAATAATCCACTGTGTGGGAACACAACTTTTCATATTTATGAAGTATACCATAGAGCTAGATAGATTCCATGTAAGAGAAGTAATACAAATTAATTCAATAAAGCCAAAATGAGATATTTAACTAAACTATTTACTTAGCCTGTTTAATTTAGTAGGGGAGGTATCTTAAACATCATGCTCAAGTCTTTCAGAGAAGGTCTCATGGTACAACAAAGGCAAGTGAAGGAACCAAAAGATGGAGTGTTATGACTTTTTTTTTTTTTTTTTTAAAGACAGTCCCTTATGGTTGCAAACTCTTAACAATCAAATTCTATTTGAATTTAAATCCAGGAAGAACCCTCTATAGCCATTACACTTGCATGAAGTTTCAGTCACATCACAATATCGGTCTTTGCAGCTGCATGACCTTCATTTTCTCAGAAAAAAAAACCTGTGCATAACTGTCAAAGTAGCCATCCACCATTAATGAAAACGTTTTGGCAGAACACTGGATTCTGAAGGCAAAAATGACATGTAAGTTCTTAGAATACAGACGTAACTGAAGTATTTGGAGTTTTTACGAATAATTTCAGAATGTATAGTCTGAAGCCTCCTGTTCATGTACTAAAACTTAATCCATTTCTTAACATTTCTGATTTTTAGTAAATCTGAGTAAGAGGTTAAAACATGCAAGAATAAAATGATTACAGCCTCTCCCTAAAACAGTCATTAAGTTCAGGATCAGTTAGCAACTGTGCTGTAGATTTTTATCTAGAAAAACAGGTAAGTAAGGTCACTGTTCAATTTTATGAAACCACAGGATCAAGAGTAACAGAGCAGCTGTTCACTCAAACAAAAAATATACCAGAAAATAGCTACACAAAGGTAACGTCTCTTCTTCCTGCAGTAGATAATACAAAGAAAATTCATTTTTTACACATTCAGAATATATGGCCAGAAGTGAATTTGAAAATGGAGAATGCTTTGTCCTCTGTGAACACCTTACCCATGAAAAACTATCAGACACACACTGACCTGACATTCTGACCTTCAGAGCATATTTCAATTTCAATTCTATTTTTAAATTAATTGCTGGGAAAAGGCATGAGTCACAACCCTGCTTGGATCCCCCTCTACTGGACACTCACCAAGTGCTATGTTTATTCTGAAGTTTCCCAAGTCAGAACAGGCTCTAGCATTACCTCCTCAATCAGTTTAAAGAACATGGACCTTACAGTTCAGTTCCCCAAGCCACCCAGGAATACTGGCCTCTATATCCATCCTTATCTTCCCAATTGGCAAAGATGTTTGTTGCAAACATCAGGAAGCTATGGGATACTATAAAGTCCAGCTCTCTAATAGAAAGGAATCACACTTGTTCAGCTGTATGCTACCTTAGAGGCACCTTGTTTATGAAGGCTGCAGCTGTTACTCTCCATCTGTTAGTCAAATTCACTGACATTGAAGGTCAACCAAATCTAAAGAGAAACCTCACTGAAGCACAGGTGAGAAATACAGTCTCTGTAGTTGAAACAAAGTCAGGTGCCTTCAATATAGCCTGTATTTGAAGGGTCATATAGCCAGCCACCTGGAAGAACTCACTACTCAAATACTTGGAAAAAGGGAAAATGAGCAAGCAATAAAGAACACATCTTACACATGTTAATGGAGGAAGTCAGCATCCCGTGTGGTACAGTTTTATGCACTCTCCAAATCTTAAGTTTGGGAGCAGACAAACATCATGCTGCTAGCCAAATGGGTTGCTCACAACGGCAGGCCAGTTAATAAAGGGACACAATACTGAGATTAAAGACCATAAAGAGAAGTGGAAACCAGAATCCATGGCTACGTATCCAGTCAAATTTTGATTTCCCATTCATCCTGTGTCATCTAGTTTATTCCCTCTGAAGCATGAGATAGAGTTACATACTTCACTGGCACTGTCGATCTCAGAGCCAGCTAGGCCCATGCTGCTGACTCACCTATGGAAATCCTTAGTAGCTTGATTGGGTCCAGGCTCTTCATTACAAAGAAGCCTTTTAAGACATCAAGAAATAAATCATCTGCCTGGTTGCCTTTAATGAAAGCACTGTTACACAGGAAAAAAGGGGATGGAGCATGAAATAATATCCACGGTGGAACAGCCAAACCAGAAAAGAGGGATGTCTGAAGAACAGAATGAAAGACTTGAGAATTAAGTCAAGAAGAGAAACAATAAAACAATAAAGCAGTATGGAAATAGAGCAGGAAGGTATAAACAGGAAAGTTACAAATGGAATGAAAAGCTAAAGCAACTATGTTTCATGAAAGAACAAACACACCTCACTACAACAAAGAGTTAGTAACGTATTCCCATGTACTAACTTCCAGTGCAACAATCACTAGTTATTTTAGTGGATTACAGCTGTATGACCATAAAAAAAAAAAAAAAAAAATCATTTCCACATAATCTCGAGGAACTTCAAAAGCAACTAACAAGTCTGAAATCAATCTCTCTTCTCTTAAAAGTTTTACATAGCAAAACGTTGTAACAACTGCATGAAGTATTTTATATTAACAATAGAGAGGAGTTCAGACTGTAAGCTGCTCTAGGCTATGATTCATTCATGGCTCTCTGCCAAAAAAATAAATACATTCAAGACCAATGGCCTCAAGGGGAAAGGTAGGCCACTTTTTAAAAAGCACAGAGATAAATGATTTACAGAACAGAATACAGTTTAAGATTTCACCCTATATGGATGATGAGGAAGGACCTTCTTACGTCTCACAAAGATTTACTGCACAGACCTGAATACTGGCAATGTATCAACAGATGGAGTAAACCAGGAACTATTAAACTGGGATTTGCAAAAGTCTCTCCAAAGAGCAAGAAATGACCCATTATATTGCTATACACAAAGAAAGTTCATAAAGCCAAATCAAGATATGCAATGAGTATTTCAGCCACGTAAGACAAACACGGCCAGTTCAGATTACAGGCAAACTCTGCAGTAAACTAACACCTGTAAAGTGAAAGACCAATCCACTGGCAGCATGACAAACAGTTTAAAGGTTGGGAGGGCTTGACGCCATACAGCATCTGCTGCACATAAAAATGTTTAATTAGCTGCTAAACAGCAAGCAGTACATGCCTATTTTTTCTACAAGAACATTATTTCTTGAATAAATACCCTTGCTTAGCTAACAGGGTTCAGAACAACGATAGCTGTATCCCTACGGGAGCTGAGGCCAACTCATCATCAGACTGACTTGTAATCAACTTCCGATGTTTTGAACCACCATTTCAGCAGCAAGCACCCTCTGAAACACCAAAACCACTTCTAAATGTGTCTTACTTTAATATTCAGAACATTATCTTTAACTGAATTGCTAACGGATTTTAAAGGAAAGCTGCTCTTTTAAATGCTTCCCTAGAGTTACGACGGCATTTCATCATTAAAAAAATTCTAGATTTAACTGCTGCTCATCCCCAAACTTGTCAGTAGTGAGGAACTGAAGAGAAAGAGAAACACTGAGCCTCTTAGGATGCAAGATATCCTCATAGGATATTCTATTTAAAGTTCTGGTACACACACACCTCCAAGGTACCCCCCCCTCTCTCAATAAAAGGGAAACCAGCCACAACCTCAAGGTAACAAAT
>WAAD01007434.1:0-15641 GCA_013389945.1 Fregata magnificens
GCGTCAGGGGAGGTTTAGATTGGATATCAGGAATTATTTCTTTACCGAAATAGTAGTTAGGCATTGGAACAGGCTGCCCAGAGAGGTGGTGGAGTTGTCAACCCTGGAGGCGTTCAAAAAAGGTGTAGACGTGGCACTCCAGGGCCTGGTTTAGGAGGCATGGTGGTGTTGGTTGGCGGTTGGACTTGATGATCTCAGAGGTCTTTTCCAACCTTAATGATTCTATGATTCTATGATCAGAAATTCTTAAAGCCCTAGATGAAGGGAGCACAGCTCTACATATCCAAGGAAGCTTTTGCATAGAAAAACAGGCACCAGTAGTGTCTTAGGCATACAAGCAGTTTAAAGAGGAGTCTCTTAAATGTTCCTCTTCCACTTTTACAGCATCTAAACACATTGAATGTCTGGCAGTGGCCAGAAAATATCCTCAGGAAAAGCGTGGTGTTCACCACTGTGTCAGACAAACTGTAAATTATTTTAGCATTCAGCTTGTCAAGGGGACAGATGCTGCCATAAACAAATAAGCACTGAAGTCCTACCAAACTTGTAGAACATTTGGAATTAAGAATAATTCAGGAATTTGTACCAGTAAAGACATTTTATCATTAAGCAGAAGTTGAATTGTCTCTTGAGATGGTGCATATGCACTGACTATATCTCTCCCTTCACAATCACTGACAAAAAATTCCAGTGCTGGTGTATTAGAGCTCATCTACACTAGCACGAGGCAAAAAAGCTCAGGGAAGCCAGATACTGAAATCACAGAAAAATGGTATTAGGTTTGAAGAGGTGGGGGAGCTGAAACTGATAGCTCATTATTCAGGGTCAGGCATTTCTTATTTTTAACCTACGGGCTGAAATTCTACTTTATGTCATGGAAAAGATGAACAGTTCCTTCAGGGGGTACCTAAAAATTGTTTACTGTTCTCATCACTTTGCCACAGTTAATACTCACAGCACATAATATATTACCTAGCAGTCTGGAATTATTGCTTTGCAGCAATTTTGTAGTGCTTACTTCAAAAGAAAACATGCCACATGCCACATAGAGGATGAATGATGACAATGACAAACAAAAGATATATTAGTGGTATTTTGAATTATGAAAAGTTACAGTCTACTCTCTTTTGTCCTGCACTTTTCAATAATATATGAAGGCCTCTTTAGTAATTGCTATTTCTAACTATAGAAGGTATTTAAATGGACCCCTCACCATACTTTAAAGCATTTCAATATTTTAAATAGACTTATGCTAAAGACATATGAAAAATGGACATATAGAACCATTAGCTGACCTTCTAAAGGCCAAATAGAAAATCTATAACAGACCAGGACACTGAATACAGCTTTTCCAACTCCCATTTTGGAGCTTTCTTTCATCTACCTTTACTGTTTGTTACTTGTCTCATTTTCCTACTTCTTAATTTCAGCTTAGAATTTACCTTTCTCTGAAAGCAATTATAGAATCATAGAATCATTAAGGTTGGAAAAGACCTCTAAGATCATCAAGTCCAACCATCAACTAACACCACCATGCCTCCTAAACCAGGCCCTGGAGTGCCACGTCTACACCTTTTTTGAACGCCTCCAGGGTTGACAACTCCACCACCTCTCTGGGCAGCCTGTTCCAATGCCTAACCACTCTTTCGGTAAAGAAATAATTCCTGATGTCCAGTCTAAACCTCCCCTGACGCAACTTGAGGCCATTCCCTCTCGTCCTATCGCTAGTTTCTTGGGAGAAGAGTCCAACACCCGCTTCACTACAACCTCCTTTCAGGTAGTTGTAGAGAGCGATAAGGTCTCCCCTCAGCCTCCTCTTCTCCAAGCTAAACAGCCCCAGTTCTCTCAGCAAAATTATAAAATTATAAAAAGATGCAATTTTATTAAATGATTGCAACCAGCTTCACAACTTAGAAATTCAAATACTGAGGTTGTTCTCTCAGTGAATTTCACATATTGAGGTACCTCCAACACTTAAGACTAAAACTCTGTTTAAAAGAGCTGAAGTCTTTTAACTCTCTAAACTCTTTTTTTTAAAAGAGTAGTCAAAAAGCAGCCAAAATTCAATGTCTTACCTAATTTGAATCTTCATCAACATCATATGGCATGCTTTGTGTGAAATAACACTGAATGGAAAGAATTTCATGTTGATATTAAGAAAAGAAAAGCAATTAATCATCCCCTGTATGAAATGTTCTGCAGTCACTGTCATACACAATTTTATCAGCTGTACTGAAGCCAAAGTACATTCTGAATTTCACACTTCGGGGCAGGAAATGGAGAACCTACACAGTTGTCTGGATTACGATGAGCTGTATTCTGATCCTTTGTGTTCCAGTAAAGGTTTTAAAACCAATACATTAATATAATCCAATCATTCCTGATTATCAGTTTCATAGTTTATTGCAGTTTCAAACGTGTGTTGATAAAGCGCTGGAAAATCTGGGAGGGGATTTTCTGATGGCAAGTATACTCAGATTTCCTACCTTTCTGACACCTCTGGTTTACAGGCCCAGTTTCCATTAGGAACAGCATCTAGAAACTGCAAATAAGTAGGGCAGGATATTTTCAGACTTGGCAGAAAAATCCATATAATGTCAGGTAAACTACAGGCTGTGTTAATGAATATCTCTGATCACCACTGTTACATATCTTCCGTCTTATATGTGTTATATAAGAATAGGCCTAAATAACATTGCAACAAGCAAAAGCCACACAGATAAGTATAGCTAAAGCATGTGTTCAGATGTCCTGTTAAGACTCATTTTTTCTAAGTAGAAGAACTGTATTAACTTTTTTTTTTTCCCCTGAAAGACATATACAGACCTATGAACAGAAATGGCCAGCTTTTAAAATATCTATTGATTCATGAGCCAAAATGAAATATCAGCATCTAACGTAACTGTATTGCTGTGAGTATATTAAGTTCATCAACTAATTCACAGTTAGTATACTCCAGTAGAAAGCTGTGCTTGAAAATTTGGGGTTTAGAATTTACAGAAAAAAATATTGATTTTTTTAGGAACTAAAGGCTTAATTTAGGGATAAAATATTCAGGCAAATAAGGAGTCAAACCTTACCTTAATTCAAGTAATTTACACAAACTTAAAGTACTGCACTGCCTGTCCTAAAGGAGTATTGAAAACATACTATCCAGACAAGAAAAGAAGGCAAAATACCCCTGAAACAGAGGTCATGGAGCTGAGAGGGAGTGGACGTACTGGTTTGACAGCACCAAAAGGAGATTTTGACTAGAGCTGCAATAAGACAGGCAGGCAGGAGAGACACCACAACTGGGACAGGTCTCCCAGGACTGTAATTAGATCAAGGACCTCAAAGTAACTTGGGACTGGGGAATATGAAATGTCTTAGAACTTGTCATTTCCTAAAGCCCTGTATTTTGTGTTGTGCCTTCTAGTTCTGCAGTACAAATTTCTACCTGCTTGTTTCATGCAGGCAATTATACTGTAAATGAGGAATGAATTTTTTTTCCAGAGATGCACAATCCTTATGCGTGTATTTCACAGAGGCAACTTTAACCAAATATCTGATTATGAACTAAAACTCTTTTTGAAGTATGCTGGGAAGATATGCATATCTAGACTGCATTCACAGTGAGAGGTTTTTCCCCAAAATATTGTTGGTCCTTGTTAACTACTTTGCTGTTGCTTTCCTAGCAGCCACAGTGCAACCGCTGGTCCTTACAAAACAGTGAAGACTTCATGAATGTGGGCATTGTGAACACTTGGAAGTCCCCAGTTTTACACTGACAGAGCAGATCAGGGGACTGGACTTGGAGAAGACCATGACTTCTTTCTAGCCCATTTGCCACACTTTTTGTTAACAGAAGACAGGGTAGGAGGGCTGAGGATGATGTACATGCAGGTCTCATCCAAACCTCCTGTTGGGATGAGGCTGGGCATGCACCCAAACCTATGATCTGGAAATAGCTGGCATCCCACATTCATTAAGTGACTGCCAGCATTCAGCCCTTCTGCTGTCTAAACCTGTCCAGATTATATCTGTCTCACATGGTGCTTAAAATGCCAGTGGCATCAGGAGTGAGGTTATGCTGGTGCTAATTCTAGTGAGCTGCTTCGGAACTATGGACAACATGAAACTGATAATGAGTAGGAAAAAANACAAGCCTATATGTCCTCAGAGAACAGCTTAAGTCACTGTACTGAGAAATAAACTATGGTTTTAATGTACTAGGTGAATATATTTGATTTCAAAATCACTATACTGCAACAAGTACAAAAAGACACAATTTTACAGTTCTATATCTACACCACAACAAAATCTGTCCTTAGCACAAGTATTCTCTAATCAATGTTGAAATGTTACTGGTGTAGGGTACAAAAATAATTGCATTATGAAAGGGTGAATCCTGCCTTATTTAGAATGGTGTCATCTCCTGTCTGGTCTCCTTAGCAAGTAGCCACCATTTCCATTTAAGTACAATGATGTTATGAAAGACTTGGAAAGGGCCTACTGATTTCTGAAAAATAGCATAGTGATAATCTACTGGGAGATCTGTGGTTTTATTCAGTAATTCAAGTTAAAATGAAGATAGATACATAATGACATACCTGCTGAGAATGAAAAATTGCTCATAGGATTGACAAAATCACCTGCCAATTATAAAGAAGAAAAAAAAACAACACAAAAAGACAGGAAACGAGTAGCGTGTGATTTTCATAATGCCTTCAAAATTGATTTCCTTTGTCTCACAGCTACTTCTGACTGTGTTTTAAAAAAAGTCTGCGCTTCCTAAGCAAAACATTCTGAATACACATCGCATGTTTTGGACATAATTTTTACCAGATCTTATCTAAGCACCTTTTCTGCCTCTGGGCTGGGTCTGAAATAAAGAAATGTTAAAGGACCTTTTTCTCATATAGCGTTTTCAGTTTGCTTTTTTGTTGTTGTTGTTTTCTAATGGACCAAAAAATATTGGTAAAGTTCACAGGGCACTTCCCAAATCCAACCTACTACACTCCGAAATCCCCAGTGAAATTATACAGCTTCTGTGGATTGTAGAGCAAGACATATCTTTCACCTGATAAATGCAAGCTTGCCAAATGTGCAGTCATAAAATTTGAAGACGTGCAGTTTCTGTGCTCTACCTTAGACTACTTATAAATTTCATAGGTTTTTTTCAAGCTTAATCACACTTCTAGACTTGTGACTCTGTTCATGCATTTTTTCAAACTTTATTTTCCTTTTAATTGCTTTAATTGGGACAAGATTTGATTATTTCATATTCTTCCATATAGCTAACTTGTACTCATCCAGGCAAAATATTTCCTCTACATATTTCCCATGAGCCATTATAGGAGCATAAGATGCCATGTCACTGTAATTGCTATTAAAACATAGAGTTTGGTTTTAGTTACCTATAAAGTAGAGTGCACTCTAATAGAAAACAATGACAACAACAATAACAACAAAGGTTTATTAACTTAAGCACAACTTATCGCTTAATATTGCAGGAGCATCTGTGTGTAGTGTTTTCCTGCAGCCATATAAATATAAGCAAAGAATCCTCAGTTGTGCCTGGACAATGTAACTATGGCCGAGAAATCTATTCCACTGCATTCAGCAGGGTGTATTATAAGAAAGAATGAGATAAGAAATTTCCAATTTTAGAGATTTGGATTGTCTTGGATGTGTATACAAGTTCAGTGCTTCCCTGAAACTTAACTAAATAAATGAGTCTATGGAATCTAATTCTGGAGTGGAAATCTAACAAGGATATGTAGCTTTTCAAAGCTGTATGAGTTGGCTTCTTGCAGTACAGCCATAAAAGCTGAGAACAGACTCTCACGCAGGACTGTTTAAAACTTTTGGTACTAGTTAGAACTGAGAATGTGAATCAGAAAATGCAACAAAATAACATGAATGCATCTGAACTTTTTTGGACTATATAGAAGATTCCTTGCAATTTTATTTTGTATCTGGGGAAAGTTTCATGTAGCTCCTGTTCTCACCATATTGGTGTATACTTACAGAACTAAATTTCAGTTTTGGAATAAATTCTGACAAACAAACTTGAGTTTGTAGATCTATTGTACATTAGTAGTAGTGGTTAATAAATATATCTCATTTATTCAACAGTTAGTCTAAAAACCAAATCTCTTTCTATCTTGGTGATTTCTAACTCTCACTTAATGCAAGAAGAATTGTATATTGATAGGAATAGGAAATGCACTTGTGAAATTGAAAGATTACAGCAAATCCAGCCTGAGTATAACAGTATTGCCAACATTATGCCCAAAAGTCATGATTCATATCCTGAAAATCAATTATTAGTTCTTATATAACATAGTACTTTGTATTTGCCTTCTGGCTTTTGAACTGTATTTCCAACTCCTTCACTGTAATCATGAGTGCTATAGCTTTCCTCGTGATAAATTTTATCGCAGATCTGTGAATCCCCTCTTATTTGTCAATATCTCTCTAGTAATATATAGCCAGACTCTTTTCAGTGGTGCCCAATGACAGGACAAGGGGCAATGGGCACAAATTGGAACACAGGAAGTTCCACCTGAATATGAGGAAAAACTTCTTTACTGTGAGGGTGACGGAGCACTGGAACAGGCTGCCCAGAGAGGTTGTGGAGTCTCCTTCTCTGCAAATATTCAAAACCCACCTGGACCCTGCTCTAGGTGTACCTGCTCAAGCAGGGGAGTTGGACGAGATGATCTCCACAGGTCCCTTCCAAACCCTAAGCACTCTGTGATTCTGTGATTCTGTGAAGTAAAGAAAATAGTACTAAAGTAATGTAGATTAGGTTCTATGATGTTGCATATAGTATATGTAGCCTCAAAATGAAAATTAATCTGTGGTCATAAATTGGATATTATATTCAATCAAAAATGCAGAGCTATTTTGTTCATCAGCTTCACTTCTAATTCTTTTCCTATAACTTGTTTGACATATTTCTCTCTAAGAATGTATATATGTATATAACTCAATGGTTATATATCCTCTTCTGCTTCAATTTTAAAGCTGAGTTTAATTTTTTATTTTCTGACTATTCTTCTTCTACCTTTGCAGTTTGTCTTTGGTGGTGCAACGTTGGGGAATCAAGTATCATCTGCAGCGTAATTGATATACTCTATAATTTCTCTCATGCAATTAATGAAGAAAACAGAAATAGTGTGTGTGTGGGAGTTCACATTTTGTCTTCTTCAAAGTCTTTTTACCTTTTAGAAATGCAATAAAGAAATATGTGACAGCATGAAAAACAGTTTTTAAATTAAAACTTTGAGAAAATTATGTATTTGGTACTTCTCTTTACATATATATATATAAAAAAATAAAATATATACTATTTCCTTCCTTCTTAAGTGAATCTGAACATGAATCAACATCAGTCATAACCAAGATTTACCAAAACACTTCTCCACAGTGAACATTAACAGAGCTGCATTTATGGGCAGATAACAGAAGTAAGACACTCATGATTGAGATCTTACATTATCATTATCTCTATATAAGCACATTTGAATTATTTGCAAATGAAACTGAATTCATGGAAGCTTATTTTTCCCTTTCAATTTCTATTTAATCCTTTAGAATTCACTTAGTAATTTTATGTGGATTCTACATAGTACACTGGTATCAGCAACGTAGACCACTTCAATTAATCTTTCTAAATGCCCTGTAAGTATGGACTATTTCCAGTTTCAAATCGCAATGCATTTTCAGAATGTGCCTGTTATTACATTTAAGCACAGGTCTCTTTAGCAACCACTTCAAAGGTCAGTTCTTATGCCTATGGAAACAAATTAAATGAAAATGTTAAAATTAATTAACATGTATTAATTTTAATGTGTAAGCCTACTGTTAAAAATCAGAATTGTTACATTGCCCATGCTTTTTGAAAGTTATTATCTGTGAATCATATTTCTTTATGGAATTTCCCTTTATGACACTGATTTTTTTTTTTTCCATTTGTTCATATAATTCACTATTTTCTGCCAGCCAATACTTTGAGGTAACTATCAATTTTTTATGGAAATAAAATATCTGGAACATGAGAAGCTGTGTCACAGTGGGATTCATTGACTCAGCAATGAAACTTGTAAGAGAATGGGAGCACAGTATTCTTAATAGCTGTTCTACATTTCTGAACTTCATTCTCCCTCGATATTTACTTAGGAATTAACCTGCCCAAAGTTAGAAACATGTGAATGATCCATATGCTGATTCAGATCTCACTTGAACAATGAAATCCAGGATCACCGCTAGTCAGATACTAAAGCTTGTCTTATAGGTACGGATAGTAGGAAAGTTGTAGATTTTCCTCCCAAATCTGAAGAAATGTTCCCATTTATTGTAAAAAATGAGTTATAAGGAATGAAATAGAAGTAATGTGCCCAGTAGATCAAACTCTGATGTTTGGATGATTGTACAGAACAACACTATCCCTCTATCTTAGCCTGCTAATGTTACTTATACAGTTTAACATACAAGTACCTTGAATAGCTTGGCTTGCAGACAGACAAAAGAAATACAAGCAGCACAGAAGCAGATAGCATCCCAGAGGGTGGAAAATAGATATGCAGAAAATGACTCTTTAAAGGATGTCTGAACCAACTTGATTTTCACATGCACAGGGAAAAATAATAGTCAATTCCTTGGTCTGTGCTAGGGGTGGAGAAGATGGCAACTTCACAAATCACACATTTACAAAAATCAACTCTAACTATAACAAAAATAACACTGGTGGATTAAAAATGTTAACTCAGGACCATTAGTAAATTTTTGTTCAAGACTGCAATTAATGAAGTATACACTAATTAGCCACCAAAGCAAAGTGATACAAATTTCATTTTAAAATAGTCACTTTTTTCACTGAGAATATCTTGGACAATTTGCATGTTGGAAAACTTATATTGCTAACTTTGGACAAATTTTTCCTTTAAAATGTATGCACTTTTCTCCTCTGGGCATAAACAGAACTATCATTGTCAGGCTAAAACGTCTATGACCAGGTCAGGTGGGATGTAGAAGAGTTTCACTGAACTGAAATGTTTAAGACAACTTGAATTTTTAATTTCCTAATATGTCCTCAGAATAAGTAGATATTTTTTCTTTTAAAATTCTTTTAATTTTTGGTAGACTAATACCAAAATTAAAGCAGAACAATGGGGAAAACAAAAGCTGAAGAACATGAAGGGTAAATATGGGCTTTATGCTGCCATCATCATCCTCTAGAAGGACATAAGGGGGGAGGTGGCTACATATTTTGAATGAGGGAATGAAAAGCAGTACAAAAGAGGGGACAATGATTCAGGCTACACCATGAGAAAGAATTACAGTTAGCCTAGATTAATATAGCATTCTATCTCCAAGAAATGTGCCAATGTCAAACCCCAGTGGAGGACTAAGGATTTCCTAGATTAAGAATATCCTTCCTGGACAATGGGACTATGAAGAAAAATCATTAAAAGACAGGATCGAACATCTCTAGGCAATGACCCCCAACCCTCTTTGGAATACAAAATTCAGGCCTTCAGTATTTTCTTTTGTGGTAAATGAGTTTTATCATTTGCCAACATAGACTCTGTTGGCTCTATATGAAATTACTTTGCCAATAATAAATCACAGGTTGTTGCTAACATTTGAATAGAAATGTTCTTGGTTGCTATGTACTCTTCCGTAATACAGAGTGAAAAGTATAAAATTTCTTTGATATGCCATATTAGTTGTCTTAATAAGTCCCTACCTACAGGGAGTAGATGATTGATTGCCCCATTGCAAGTTTATGAGAAGTATTTGCAGGACCTACAATGTAGAGTTCAGCAAAATCGATGGGCTGAGGCCAACTGTATGAGGTTTAACAAGGCCAAGTGCCGGGTCCTGCACTTTGGTCACAACAACCCCATGCAATGCTACAGGCTTGGGGAAGAGTGGCTGGAAAGCTGCCCGGCAGAAAAGGACATGGAGGTGCTGGTCGACAGCCGGCTGAACGTGAGCCGGCAGTGTGCCCAGGTGGCCAAGAAGGCCAATGGCATCCTGGCTTGTATTAGGAATAGTGTGGCCAGCAGGCGTAGGGAAGTGATCGTGCCCCTGTACTTGGCACTGGTGAGGCCGCACCTCGAATACTGTGTTCAGTTTTGGGCCCCTCAGTACAAGAAGGACACTGAGGTGCTGGAGCGTGTCCAGAGAAGGGAAACTAAGCTAGTGAAGGGTCTAGAGAACAAGTCTTATGAGGAGCGGCTGAGGGAACTGGGGCTGTTTACCTTGGAGAAGAGGAGGCTGAGGGGAGACCTTATCGCTCTCTACAACTACCTGAAAGGAGGCTGTAGTGAAGCAGGCCTTGGACTCTTCTCCCAAGAAACTAGTGATAGGACGAGAGGAAATGGCCTCAAGTTGCGTCAGGGGAGGTTTAGACTGGACATCAGGAATTATTTCTTTACCGAAAGAGTGGTTAGGCATTGGAACAGGCTGCCCAGAGAGGTGGTGGAGTTGTCAACCCTGGAGGCGTTCAAAAAAGGTGTAGATGTGTAGAGGAGGCATGGTGGTGTTAGTTGATGGTTGGACTTGATGATCTTAGAGGTCTTTTCCAACCTTAATGATTCTATGATTCTATGTTTCCATGATTCTATGATTAAATGAAAAGCACTAGGATTACAACACAGGTCTCAAAGTAGAAAATATCTTTTGACTGGCATACAAAAAAGAAGTTGTGGGTTTTTTTTCTTTGAAGCATTAAGGCTAAGCTTGAATGAACATTCTCAATGTGTGCAGGGCAATTAATATTACACTGCCACATACACAAATAAGAAACTAATGTTTCCATTACCATATTAATAAATCGATCCAGTTTAGAAGATCTAAACACCAGCTCTCAGACCAAGTTAAAACTTTAGTTTTCTTGAAATCAAAAAAATTTTAATGAGACTTCTTTTGAAGATTTTACTTTTCAAGAAAAGTTGCAGGATCTGACCATAAAATTACACTGCAATAAATCCTGGAAGAAACACATGACAGATTTTAAAACATTCAAAAGAAGCACAGCTACTAGATATTTAACTGTATTCCTACTGATTTTTTTAACAGAAGCACCTATTCCGTATGTACGATTTGTTTTCTAAAATGAAAACAACCCTCCCTGAGCTACTCATAGCTGTCTAAAAGTCTAATTTTCAACTTGTCATTTGATAAGATGCAGTTGTACATTTTCACTTTAAGAATTTACAACCTTTTGGAGGTTAAACCAAAAGCAGTATAAAACGTTCTATTTCAGTTAAATATCAAGTCATACTATGCTTATTCAATTAGTATGAAATCCAGCAGAGCCTTCTATTTGTCTGGATCTTCAATATGCTGCACTACAAGGATGCGGATTCAAAGGGTCTTCATAAATTCGGGTGAAACTGGGCAAGTCACAAAAAGGGGCTGATGGAAAGGGAATCTGTATTTCAGCATGTCTGTCTTAAAAGTGTTAACTAGTTGCAATACTGAATGAATACACACAGGAATCTCTTCCCGGGGAGAGAAAGCAAATAAGGTGTATTGATATTCTGAAATGTTTTGTGACATAGAGCCTGTTCAAACAGCTTAGAAGATCAGATTAACACTGGGAATGCTCTCAGTCTTCAAGAAACCAGTCACTTCAGTACAGTTCTTGTTCCTCTCAAAAGTAATAAATGCATGTGTTTTTATATTAGTAAAGTTATACTGCAGTAAATGATGTCTTTCAAAACTATTGGCTTTTACCTTAAAGGTTATGCTCACCTGTTTGCTTGATACCTTTTATATGACTAGTTCCACGCAGTCAGCACAGGATAGCTGAAATCCCAATAAACAAGGGTGGTGACCTTTCGTTACTTGTAAACATAAGGCAAACTCTATGAAACATTCAACAAATTCTCCTACAATAGCACCTGTGTTCTGAGCCCAAGAGGGAATTTGAGAGCAAGCAGATGGATGAGGTACTCGTATCAAAATACAGTCCCAAGAAAGAGATCAGTGCAGAAATGCCAACTGAGATTTTATTTACTGTTCACTCAGTGAGATGCACAGAGAATAGGAAATTGAAAGTACAGATGTGATGGGAATTATGCATGAAAGCACCCAATAAAATGCTATATGCGATGTACTCAATTCCACTTCTGTGCATGCTTATAGTATACTGAGGTATCAGCAACCTCAGCTTTCTTAAGATACTCTGCCTATCAAGGAGAGCTTATACATTGGTTTCATCACCAAACCTCCTCTTTGAAAATGTCTCCTTTCCAACAAAACAAGGTAGCATTGATACAGCTACATCTGCAACAAATAGCATTTTCATTCTCTTTTGATCTCCTGTCATTCTAAACCATTCTAAATTGAGAGAAGTAAGAAACTTCCTCTAAGGTTCATTTTGAAGTTCCTGAATTTCATTGGGGACCTTCTGAACTAAAATGGGTGTGGTTGCTTTTGGGTACAATATTTGTAGCCCTTTATCAAGACCAGAATTAAGAAAAAGCAACCTTTTAAAATACATTGCTTTACTGCAAAACCTCCTCTGTCTTTGCACTTCAAGTCTTGCTCTAGATAACTCTTACATGATAGATGTCTCAGGATTTTTTCACAGACAGTTACAGAACACTATGAATCCAGCAGCCACTGGTGCTAAAAAGAGCCTCATCAAATTTGATATCAATCAGAGTTTGTGCATGCAAATATTAACATTCAGGTTTTGTCCTCAGACTTTAACGACATAAAAAGATGTACTTTGCGCTAAGGAAAAAAGAAGTACAAAACTTTCCATCTAATAATTATACTTCAGTCCATGTCTGCTAATCAATGTCTTCAAAGAACAAGGGCAGACAAAAAAGGTTTTATAAGAAACCTCATTCAAGAAAAAAGAAGTTTGCAAACATAAATTTTCAAAACATTTGAATGGCAGCTCCAATGTGTTTTAACTTTCCTACATCAATTTAAAAAATAATTTCATTTTCTTCTGAAGCATTATGGGCAAACTCACTTTTAGAACTTTAAGCTTAAGAGACTACTTGTGTTCCTGGCCTAACTCCAGTGATTATGATGAAACCTGTAACAGGAAAAATTTTTACATGAGTAATTTTTGCTTTTGCATTTCTCTAGATACTCCTTAGAAAATATTTTTATGAACTAGGATGCTTCTCCTATCTGAACATAAACAAGAGGTTGAAGCCTTGTGGGAAAAAGCTCATAATAATTTATATAGTGCATATAAATAAATAGTATCTTAAAACAGGATCAAGAATACCATGCAATGTTCTGTCTATTTTGTTCACTTAATGTTACGAAGACCCTCTCTGAATTGGCCATTCTTAATTAACAGCTCATTCCTGAAGATATTTTCTACTTTGAGAACCCTCACTAAAGACAGTGGAAACACCTGAGATAATTTCAATACTTGTCCCGTAGAGTAATACTTGTGGGGGGAAAAAAAAAAACAAACCGACCAAAAAACTCCCCAAAAATATGCTTTCTCACAACAACTCAAACTTTTCTGATACATCTTGCTTATAATACTCCATTAGCATTAACATAGCATAAAGCAAAGTATAATATTTGGGTCTAATAAACACTCTTCAGTACTTCTGTAATGTGTAACTGATCTTTCAATCATTAGCAGAGATGCACTCAAGAAGGCATAAGATTAAGAGAGGATTAAAGCCAGCACAGTGCTTACATTCTTGAGCTGTTTCACTTAAATAAAGTGCAAATTTTATAATTTCTGCTTTTCTTAGCACTTCCCAAGCCCTAAACCACTACAAAAAAAGAAGATAAATACATAGATGCATTGTATTTCCTGCTGAAGAGCAAATGTAAAGGTAGTGTCACTGCAGCTGCAGTACAGATGTTTTTTTCTTACACTATTTCACTGAATACTAAACAGATAGTGAAACTGTTTGAAAGTATAGTAAACAAACAACTGAGTCTAAAAGCCCTCTGCATTTATCAAATAGACATATTCAGAATATTTGGATGCCTACCAGATTTAAAAGACGAAAAAACAATAAAACTATACTCAGGAAAACACTGAAAATAATGATTTTGAAATTACACATAATTACATATTTATATTCTTACTATGATTAATAAAAAAGGCAAGAGTCTGATGGAAACCTCTGGGGGAGAAAAATGGAGAGAACACAATCACTTGTGTGTACTAGTAAAAGGATTTCCTAGACACTGCAGAACAAAATGNTGTGACACAAAGGCAGCACATGGAGGCATCCGAAGGTGCAATGGGGTGCTACATGTTCTTTTGACTTCTCATGACCTTTTAAAGCTTTTAAAGTGCAATGACATTGAGTTATAAGCATTCACTTATAACAAAAACCTGATCCAAAGTCCACTCAGCCCACTGTGGCTGTCAGAAAGAATGGACTATGGAACCACAAGTTACTCAAAACTTCTCATTCGAGCTCAGCACATATGACATGACAGAAAGTCAGCAACATAGTGTGTACAAACAACTGTGATTCTATGCCTCTGGCATACGAGCATCTACATTACACATGGTAGCTCAGGCATGACCATTGGTTATCTTGCAATGCTTTTCAACATTTCAAATTTAACTCTTTCTTGAACTTTACTCTCCAATGTTCAGAAGCAATCAGATCATATAGTATTTTATCAAATGTAAATGATTTCTCTTGAAGGAAAAAATATTCTCTCTCTTAATAAATTAGCGGATCATTAGTTATTGCTGTAAATAGTTTTGTTTTTCCTTAATGCTACCTTGGAATATTTTCTTCAAGTAATACTTGTAATTACTATATTTTTGAACAACCTTCTGATGTATTCTTCCTTCTTTTGCTAGAGAAATTATGCATCTTATGCACATGGATTATCTTAAAGCATTTAGAGTCTTTTAGGCACTGAGGTAAGGAAGCTTTAATTTCTTTTGGGATTCTAACTCTCACAAGGAGTTACAACTCCAGAGCAGGTTGAATGGGGATAATTTCTTGTCAGGGGAATTAATAACCATCCCATTCTCGAACAGTGCTGGTGCTTTGATAGAAGACAGATTGCTTTTTGCTGCTTTTTGTTCTTAAAGGCTTTGCACAACTAACAGCCTTTCACTTGCAGCCAGTGTTTGGGGCACAGGAAAGTCTGAAGATTATTATCACATCTCTGTTCCATATTATGTAAACGACTGCTAGAAAACTCACAGTGCCTCTGCTGTCTTCTTAAAAATATGGCTTTGAGACAGCAGAGCAGGGCAGAAGATCTTTCCATGCATATAAATTTACAAGGAAAAGAGAAATGTAAAATTTGTCAGATAAAATTGTAAATAATTTTCTGTTCTGGAAAATGTTTGTTTTGAGCCATATTGATAAAATACAGAAGAATCTAAGGACAAGGAGCCAGCCTAAGTAGAAATGAAAAGCCTTGAGCAAAAGGGAGTGCGCAGCCACTCTGTCCCAGAGCAGATTAGGAATCAAACATTGACAAAGGGAAACCCTTTAACGCCTCTTACCCCCACCACCAAGGCAGATTTAACCTACCTCAACCCTATACTAAACAAAATTTATTTCCCTCTCTGTTCGACCACAGTTATACTCACAGTTGCCCTGAACAAGACTAAACCAGGTTCACACACACTCTACACATCTGCGCAAGAAGATTACCTGATACCAGAG
>WAAD01007444.1:2822-54626 GCA_013389945.1 Fregata magnificens
CTCCATGTGCTTCAGTAGCATTACTCCTGGCTTGTGTAGGTATGATGAGTAGCAGAATTCAATCTGAACAGATGTGGAAGCTGATATTATATGTCAAAATAGTAAGCCAGCCTTCCTAGATTATAACCTCAAGATACAGGTAGCAGAGCCTCAAAAAAGAGGTCTGTGAACAAAAAAGTAGGTAACTACACATGGAGACAAGAAACAAGTACTACTAATAATCATGTCACTGCCTTAGATATATAAGCACTCTTTGTGTTGTATTCACTGTAGTAAGTAAAATTCCCTCATTGATAAGAATTTAGACAAACAGAGGTGCACCCATGGCAGTTATGTGTGAGGTTCTGCACACAGATCTGCAGGGATCTGGTGGCTGCCACTTACTTATGCCTTTGTCCCCCCCGTGCTGCTATTGCTCTCCTTCTTGAAAGTTGTGTGCTGGGAAGCAACTGCTGGTGCTTGTACAGAAAGGAGGGTGTAAAAGCCCCAAGAAGAAAGGAAAAAGTAAGGTTTCCACCATGAGTCAGGGCATACTGTGATCTTGGGGCAGGGGTTCAGTTAAACAATATGTTGAAATCTGCAGAACTGCAGTGATGGGGACCTGTCCATAGCTTTACTTTATATCAAGAGGCAATGGCATAACACCTGTATCTCTAGCATCTACATTTCTGAGCTGTATGTCTTCAGCCCCATGTGTCGAAAGAGGTACAAAGTAAAGCTAGAGAGGTACAAAGGAGAAAAATGTCTTGTGATATTTTCCCTCTTCAAATATCTGTGTGGGACCAGATGTACTCTCATCATATTTAAGCAATATGTTTATTCATGTCTGATTCAGGGATCCCACAGTTTTATAGGGAGCACTGGTAAATACTTAATTATGCACAACTGTGCCACTGGAGTTTAAGTAAAGGAGAACATCTTACTCATTTGGACTATATTAAGCCAAAAATTTTATGTGCAAATTCAAGAACTACCCCCAAGAAGAGAGCTCAGGGTCCATACTACCTTTCAAGGCAAATTCAGATGCAGTCTTTCACTTGGTACAGATAACGGATGACAACGTTTGTTCTGAGACAGTACAGTCCATTTTGTCATAGGAAAAATTCATACAGAGTTCGATTTGACACAGCCTTTCCTAAAACAGCTGACTGTTGTATGTGGCCAGTTTCAGCTGAGAACTTGTCTTAACGGTTAGATTAAACCTTACATTTTAAGTGAAGCACAAGGAATTCCTTTCACTCAGTGGATAGGTTTTTAGTCTATTCAGAGGAAAAAACATAGGATAATTTTTCTATCAGGTGCTGCTTTTGGAATGATGGCAAGTGACCATTTTCTGTGGTGTAAGGTTGAATAATGAAACATGATCCCCAGCATGCACTACTGGTCACCCTAATGACACCCAAAGTCTTTGTCTTATTGGGATTTGGTCCCAAAGACTTGGAACTTCCAGCGATATGAAGAAAAGCTGTGAGTAATCAAAATCTGTCAGAATTAGACACCTAGCATCTACTTAGGCACTTAGGGACATGGTTTAGTGGTGGACTTGGCAATGTTAGGTTTACAGTTGGACTTGATCTTAAAGGTCTTTTCCAACCTAAATGATTCTATGATTCTACTTGGAAAAAAATAGAGTCCAGGCTCAAATTTGTAGGATTCTGAGATTTAACCAGAGATTTCAGCTGTTGTTCAAGTAAACGTATTTCTTTCTGTGGTCCACTAAGTTGTATTGCAGGAAAGGCAGCAATAGGGATGGTTGAATTGAAGAATGTATTTGCTCAGTCACTGATAACATTGCTCAGCACTAGTATGGAGCTTTGCAGTCTACAGTGTGATGTTTCTGCCTGCAGCAGAGCTGGGGAGAAGGCTGCTGCTTTCCACTACCCTACTTCTCCACTCCACTGCTGCAGGGAAATTCTCGTATTGACTGCCTCTTTGGTGTGGGTGAATCAAAGGACTCAGCCCCGGAAAGACTGATGGGAAGTGTTGAGTAGCCATAGCTGATGTTCGTAATGAATTGTCACCACTGTTTACAGGGGAAGGAAAATACCTGGTAAGCATTTTGTCCTTACCAGGATTGAGAATGGGACATGTACATCCCCTGTTGGTCCAGGATTCTGGGTAAATGCTTCTGTTGCTGCGAGCAATTTTCACTTTGCCTGATTTCAGGACCTTCTTCACTTTCACAACTACTTCTGCATGGGTCCCTTTGTCATGAGCTGATAGGATTCTTGCTTTTATCACTGCCAGAAAACATATCAAGATAGAGACCAAAAATGAATTTCTAAATGAATTTTGTTTTATGCTGCTAAAAGGTAGAATTTTAACACATTGAAAGAAGACATGAAAAAACATTGCAGTTGTACAGAAAGTGTATTCCGATGCTTGTCCACTTCAATAATGGTTCTAATAATTTGGAGAAGAAAAACTAGATTTCTCTATTGAAGTAGTTAACTGATCCTTTCACCATGTTATTTAGCAGCTACTTTTTAATGAGCTGGTGTCAAACGCTTGGAAATCATAGGAAAGCACTTCTATGTATACATAGGAAGGGTGAAAAAAACAGTTCAGCAGCTAACAGTCTGATTTTAGGCTTTATATTTTGCATTTTGAAAACTTGTGGTGAGCTTTAACACGGGCCTCTCAAAAATTTTGTCCTATGGGAAGGGACTGTCTGCTCTACAGGAAGGAAGTCAGGAAGTTTCCCATCAGACTGCAGGCATGTCACATGGCTGAAATTCCATGATTGCACAACAAACCAGAAAAAGCATTTTTGTTTTGTGGCCCAACATCTGCTTGCCGTGATAAATTTCTGTTCCTTTAATTTAATAGGATCCTATAACTTTTTGGCAGGGTAGTCTCATCTAGATCAGCCGCACAAGCAGGCTTTGTTGTGTCATGACACAAGCACATCAAACCTTTGGATCCCAGAGCTTTCCTTTCTTGCTTCATGTGATGGCATGAACCAGGTGTTCATAAACCACAGTATTAAATACATTCTTGGTAAACAAGCATGGCCATTTGAACCTGCATAATGAGTGCAAAAACAATGGCAGTTTAGATGCAAGGTTTTTATGATTTATTCTTGATGTAGAGGCCAACCGTTCCACTGAGTTACAATTCTAGCACTCCTTCTGCTGTAAAGAGGGAAGCTAACTGGGTGGAAAGGAGACACCACAGAGCCTTGCATGAAAAATGCTATTCAGTTCTGATCAGAAGTTGGACATGTCACTACACAAAAAAGGCACAAGAAATCCTACCTCTTATTTCATGACTTAGCCAGTCCTGTCATTTTTCATAGCTATCAGCTAATAACGTGCATAGAGAGAACATTGTGAAATTATCATACCTTGAGGGCATGTCACCCACTTACCATAAGCATATTTCATTTGGCAGAAGTCAGCGACACTTCCGAGCATCTTTTCTTTGCACACACACTTTTCTAGCAGGGGAAGCGCAGAACACAAAGGATTGGAGAAAAGCCAGGACATGAGAGAGAAAAGAAAAGTGAATGATACTCAGTTATCAAGTCATATGTATATAGCTCCCATAATCTGGATGGACCTTAAGAGTAAATTTGAGTGAGCTCAGTTATTTGCAAATCTGTTTCTTCTTAGATGATAAAATAGTTGTTCTGAAATCTGATCAGTACTGTCAAGTAAAATGCAGCCCTCATGGGGTCTATTGTACAGTTAATAAACTGATACTACTAAACAGATTTGTAAGAATCAGATCCAGGTGTAAATTGTGTAAGTAATAATACCCTTGTTTGATCCCATAAGCTAAGAAACACTGATCCTTGTTGGTATTAAGGTAATATCCCTCTCAGAAAAGTCAAGATATGCAATAGGTGGCACTATTACCTCTGATGCTGGTGAGTGCAGACCTTCATACACGGCAAGCAAAACTGAGAACTATTTAAGTATTAAAGGCTCTACCTCATTCTATAAGCCTACTTACTTTGTAACTTTAGCTGGATACAGTACACTTCAATTTCTCTCCTGAGCTGTTGTGCCACGAGGAATATCTTACTCTTAAAATCACTTGCTTTCCACCCCAGAGGTGGTGCATTTCAGTGATGGCTGACATGATCTTTTTGCAAATAGCATTTGAAGTTCTGAACAGCAACCGAATGCTTGAGAAGGAGCTGTGTAAAATCATAAGCATTATGACTATAATTACAACAAAAGGAGACTATTTGTTCCACACAATCTTATTCATGACTTAGCAATTTCCAAAACCAAAGTTGGATAGTACAGTTGGTTTGGAAAATAACAATGTAAGTGTAATTATAACCTATATAGTTCAGACTAGCAGATTTTGCCAGCAGATGGGGGACAGGCAAGCTAGAGATGAGTGGGGGAATTTAAGTCAGGGTGGAGAGAAGAAAGAACGGGCAATGAGTGAAGTTACTAAATGTTCCCAGACTCTGGGCTGTACCTGGGTGCCTCAGTGCAGAAAATCCCTGCTCATGGTCATTCCATTTCCACTCCTCTTCGCTCTCGTTGGTTGGTGTTTGCACAAGGTCAGGGATTCGTCCCCCAACGGGGATGTTAAAGAATGGCTCATTGTCATAGCTGGCGGGACACATAAAACAGAAGACTTGGTTAGGACAGGAGATGGGTGGGAAGCAGGTGTTTGTAGCATGTGGCTGTATCCAGACAGATGAGCTTGCTTTCTTCAGGGTGGGAGTGCAAATAAGAGCAAGACTTCATGCCATATAGAGAGATCACAAGATCTAGGCTTTTATTTAGGCCTTAACACTGCTGACTTAGCATTTTTAAAGTAACTACCTATTGGGCCTTTTTAACTTTTGTGTGTTTGGTTTTACTGAATTAAGTAACTCAAAGTTAGTGACCACTTGTTCACGTCACTAGGAACTGAGGACACCTGCAGGACCCGTAAAACTGCAGTCACTCAGCAAATCATAGCATTTCTGTACTGATTAATGCACGTTTGGGGTACAGATGCCTGCCCTCTAGAAAGAAGAGGGAGACCTTGTAATTCATTTTACCCTGGGCACAGACGAGAGGCAAGCTCTCCAGACTCTTCCATCTATTTCCAAGGCAAACAGGTATATTTGAAGATGCTGGACATATTTCCATGGGGTTGTGGAGTTGCCCATTATTATTGCAAAAAGTCATCATTTCAAGATTGCCTTGGATAATACAATGGACTTAAAATGTGCCAGCCACCAAATGGAATCTAAGAAACCTTTTATGATTTACAGCCACCTTTTCAAATGATCGTGCACCCTACAGCATCCTCCAATTACTGTCATTGCTGCAGTATTTCAGTTAATCTTTGTTTCATTTCACAGAATCCCATCTCAAAGTGAACCCAAAGGAGGGCTTCTTTACCCATTGAAACAGTTTCCAGTATGCTGGTCGCAGTCTCTGGCACAGTCACAAGGGCGACAGCCATTTTCTCCAAAGCCCCAGTAGCCCATGAGACATCTATCGCAGTTGGGGCCCGCCACACCTGGCTTGCAGTAGCAGAATCCCGTCTTGGGGTGGCATCGCCAGCTTCTGCTGAAAGTTGCGTTGGCTGAACCCATTGGCTGGCAGGCGCAAGCTATGGAGATACGGTAAGAGGTGACTGAGATTATGTGCCCAGGGGTCATCTGGTTAAGTGACATTTTTTGCAAGGCTGATAAACTCGTGCCCTCTTCCTTATGCTCAGTACTTTTAAGTCAGAACTGGTAACATTGCATTGTCAGCCTACATTTGCAATATTATTTTTGTTTCTTTTTAACTCATTAAGCACATGAAAACAAGTACAACTGGGACCCATTTATGTGTGAAAGTCAGTTCTTCCCTACTACACAAATCTTGAATGCAGGGTTTTGAAGCAGCGGCAGGAAGCCTCCACTGTGTGTTTATTTTTAAAGGGGCTTGCAGGTGATTCACTTCTAGTGTTTTGCAAAAAGATTCACTAGCATGGACGAGGTAAAAAATTATAGCTATTGCCTCTGTTGTCTTTCCTGTGAACACAGAGATCACAAAACTACTGTTTCCTCTGGGGCTAGATGCAGCTTATGCAGGTGGTTCAGATGACCTGAAACATTTTTTTGATTTCTGCCTCCAGAGTCCACAAATTTCCTTCAGTGTGAGTTCTAAGGGACACATCTCACCACGCAGTACTGCATGTGTGTAAGGAAGCTGATGAAATTTTTTGTACAAATACATGAGCAGATTTGTTATAAGGAAGGCAGACAGAACGAGAGAAGATCTCTAAACTCACTAGATGTATTTTACATGTAGCTGGAGATGAGCAAATAGGAGGAAAAAACCCCAAATATTTCTAATGCTATTCCCAGTTTGACACCAGCCTGGCAACTCAAGGCAACTTAGCAGTAAAACAGCTCCTGTGGGCAACTCTGCCTTCACAGACAATAAATTGTCATAATCCCATGCCACCAGTACATTCCCAATGTGACAGCATCAGGGAGTGAGGAGGAAAGTGGTCTACAGATAGTGGTGCAAAGCTAACACAGTTGACTGCTCTCCATCAGGGCAGAGGCTAGCTGAGATGGTGAAGGCTTGTGCCAACAGCTCTGTAGAGGTGCAATACAAGCAATAAACATATCCACTCATTTCTGATATTCAAACAAGTTTGATTAAAGTGAGAATTGAGCTGAACTCCAGGCCTTCATATTTCGGCTTTTTTTTGTATTAACAAAGCAGCACGCCCTGGCTTTTGCTTGTAGCAGAGGCTGAAAAGGAAATGCATCACTACTTCATCCATCTGGAAGAGGGCAGAAATAAAAATCTTGTGGCTAAGACCCACTTTAACAGAGATTTTCAGTTAAATGTTGGACACCCAAGGTGTTTAGATAGCTTGGATCAGGGGCCAGCCTTTTGGATGCTTATCTGAACCAAACATGATCTCCAAAGCTTTTGAAGTTTGCCCGTCATTGCTTCTAATCAAACTACTTTTCTTCATGAGCTCACAGATAAGAGACCAAATGAACACTCTGATTCCACACATCATTTTCCAAGGGGAGGGGGCAAGTATATGACTATAAAGAGTGTTAAGTGTAGCAGGGACAGATTCTCTTTCATCTGCAACCTCATATTTGATGCTCAAGAAAAGAAAATCTCTTTTGAAAATAGTACAAGAAAAAGGGTGAGCAATTTTGTTTAAAGGGCATTTCTCTTATGATCTGCTTACTACATAGTTATTTTTTTCGCCATGCCCTGTGTTCTTTATGCCAATATTTTTAATAATATTATTACACTCTGCTGTAGACAGATCTCAGTCCGTTGTTTTCAAGGGACACTAGCACAATAGCCTAAGGACAGAAAATAAGCGTGCTGTCATGGGCAATGTACTCAACACAATGAGCTGGTTGGCGGATGGCAGCAGGCTCGCCTGTTTGCCACAAAGCAGTCTTGACTTTGGGAGCAAACCCAGGGATTTTGCTGTCAGTTCTGGAGAGCAGGTGTAACAATGAAGTGCTCATTAGCACTGACAGTTTCAAAGACAAGTTCTGATTTGTTGCTGCTCAACTTGAATTATTTTTGCCTAGATTTTTGCAGGGCTGACTACATCGCCCTAAAAGAGGAGACACTTAGTTCCGTCTGTCACTGAAAAAAATGGATGTCAGATTTGGGGATAAGGACAGGAAACACACGCTTCCTTTACTGCAGACAGGTCTGAGCCACAAGAAGTAAGAGGTTGCCAACATCTGGGTTGGTTTGAATCCAGGTTTCTGATTTCACTGTAATATCTCTGTATGTAGGATCTAC
Source organism: Fregata magnificens (assembly GCA_013389945.1). Taxonomy (NCBI): domain Eukaryota; kingdom Metazoa; phylum Chordata; class Aves; order Suliformes; family Fregatidae; genus Fregata; species Fregata magnificens. Next base: position 10,571 of record WAAD01007444.1, read on the forward strand.
CTGTGGAGTTTTCATTTCTTTTAGTTCTGCAACTTCTGGGTCCATCTTTATTTCCCATCTTATTTCTGGTTTTCAGGTTTCATCAGTTAGGGTGACATAACAGATGGGTCAATCATTAGCATCATTAGACTACCTATCACCAACTGAGACTAGATCCTGGTTCAGGAAGATGAGACCTTCTCCCATCCTATCCCTAAGGAAAAGTATTACAGGACAGTGACTGACAGCATTGGCAGAAGGTCATGAGGAGGTAGGAAAAGTGTGCCTTTTTTTTTTTTTCTTTTTCATTTTGGGGATCCAGTTCAGGAAAACTAATGTTCCCAAATGAACTGTGGGGCATATTCCCCAATTAGAAACTGGAATGGCTTCTGGTGGATCAGAAAGCAAGCTGAATCAATAAACATACAACACTTTCAGATGAGTTATACAAGTGGCTTGCGAATGCTTTACTCAGTCTGTGTTTATTCAGCATTTCAGCTTGGGTGTGTACATTGTCTGGCTTCCAGAGTATTACAGCCAAAATCCCAGTTGTGCATCTAAGGTAACTCCCAAAATAAGAGCCCACATGTCACATGCTGAAGGGGCAGCTGTTGATGACTGGGTTTTATCTGTTTAATAGTACAACAGATTTGCAGATAAACCTCACAATTAAAGAAACATAAAAGCAAGTTTCCAAAACCTCACCCTTTTACGTTTCCCAATATTTGACAACACAGCATCTTTCCCTGCTGATTTTTGCTTCTTTTCTCTTGGCAAACCCTAGTTTTCTCTCCATCCGCCTGCCTGTCTAACAAAACACCAGCCGACATGACAATGCCCTTGTTTGTCAAAGGCATCATCAATTATGTTAGGGACGGTGTGCAGACAGTTCTGGCTCAGAGATGGCTGGTTTATTTCGGTTCTCCCCTTGACAGCAGTGTAATGAAAAATTTTGTCATTGTACTTTAGAATTGGCTATCAGTCATGAAGTATCACAAAGCATCCTCTTGCCTTTTAGTCTCACTCCTACACTAAGTTTGTTTTGTCAGAAACTACTATAAAAAGGAGGAGACAAGGAATAATGAAAAATGAATAATTCATACAGCAGTCTCCACTCGAGTCCTCAATAAATCTGTCTGCCCTCAGCACAGCTGTCTTTCTCATGTAATTAGACGCAGATGTAAAATATAATATTGGTTGTAACAATATGGTCCCAACTTATAGGAAAACAGCAAGTGCTCCAAGTAATTCAGTAGACTTTGAGGTATCTTGCCTTAAACTTCTGTCTAATAACACTGCATAAGATACAGCTATGAGCAGACTCTGGCTATTTGATGAAAAACAGGCAAAATGAAAAATCAAACAAAGCCTTTTGAATCTGAAATATATACATGTGCATCTTTGGAGCATATGACCAAATCAGGGCAATTTTTAAAGCATGTCAGATGTGGGGATTGACTCAGCCAATGATGTTTCTTAAATGAAGGAAATAAGATAGACCGCTGTGTGTGTGGTCAGGGCTGATTAAGACAGACTTTGAACCAAGATGTGATCAGGCCTTTGTGATATTACAATCAAAAGTTCACTCCCTCTGCTCAGAAGTAAAAGGATGAGAAGCAGAGCTTTTCAGACCGTGTGTGTGTGTGTGTGTGTGTGTGTGTGCATGTGCATCTGGGCACATTTTAATTTTCAACCCTTGTGCTTAGAGTAAAAAAGCTTGTTTTCCTGGAGACCCTTTTTAATGGGTCTACATGCCTGCATTATTTTTTAAGCTAAGCAAAGGATGAGTACAAAAGATGGTGCCATTTCAGAGGGATCCCTTAAGCCTCCAAATAAGCCACAGGAAAGAGCCAAGGATACAGCAGCTTTTCTAACCATTGGTTAGGAAATTATTAGGCTTCTGAGTCAAAGCTCCCATACAAGTCTATGTCCAAGCTACTTAATCCTATGTTGTCACCCCCAATAACAGGCAGGTGTGTGCCTTGCTCTGGGGCTCTTTTCATGCCTTCCTTTTTTTTTTTAATATAGATCTAAGCAGTGTCAAAACAAGGCTCTGCACACGACCTGGCTCTCATTCATCCTCAGCTGCTAGAAACAGGAGAAGCAAAGGGAACAGAGGAAGGCTACCTCCGCAGACAAAAAGGAATAGCAGATTCACACTTACACATTAGATTTCAACGGATTTTTTTTTTCCAAGGGAATGTCTTTGCAGTTTCACATTGGAGGGTCAGCAAAGGGTGGTTTGGATAGTGCCAGGACATCCAATTGTTATACAACTGTTTTTTTGCTAGCAGTGATTAAGAGAGAATGCAGTTCATTATTATGACTAATGCTTAAAGACTCTTTCTGGGCTTGGGCATGGGCAGTGTCCTGTTAACTTTCTGGGAGCCTGAGGGGGATGTCACAGCTGAACCTAGACTTTGCTCTGGATGGCAGAGCACTCTTCAAGCGTGCTCTCTCAAAAGGATTAACACAGCATTTCATTCAGCTTTTTCATCAGATTTCCTTTCCCAGCTCAGTATCTACTGTACACAAGGGTCAAGTTTTGATCTCCCATTGAGGGTTTTCTTTTTTTTCCCCCCTCTGAGTTCAAAATGGAAAGCTGCCGACTAGGTTGCTCTCACCAAAATCATCCATTCAGTCCGCTGTTTGCAGTTTATTACTGCTTTTCAGCACTTGCCCAGTGGGTGGGTTTTTCATTTAGTGTTGTTAGTCTGGCACTGTATGCGTGGTTTTCTCAAAGTGAGATGATGCCTTGGAATTGGTACATTTAAATCCTCACAAACATGCTAATCCAGAAGTGGCAGCTCTTCAATTTATGATCAGCAGGCTGAGGTATGAAAGAAATGTACCTGGTGGTCTAATTGTCTAATTTCTTACATATTAGCAATGCTCAAAACAGTAACTGTTTTTTACTGAGTAACCAGAGTTGTGTCAGTGTCACACAACCTGAGCAATTTACTCAGACCACACCAGATTAACTTTAATAGCAACAAAAGTTTTGCAACCTAAAGGATGGAGAAGAGGGCCTCTATCTTACATCCACCATGAGGCCTTTCAGTCTAATACCAGCTCTAGGCATAAGCAGCTGATGATGGTCCTGGAGGTGAAATCTTCCCTCTATCAAACTGAGTCTGTTCTAACCAAAACAAGTCTGCCTGTCTGCACTGGTGTTTCTGATTTTGCTGTCACCGATAATAACCAAAGTAATGAAACGTTCCCTGAAAATTCTCTGCAGAGGTACAGCATAACGTGAAGTGCATGCTTGTACACTGCCTGCAAACCACATGGGGAAGTGTTCGGGGATCAGTTCTTTCATCATACAAAACACTACCCTATTAAGGTAATTTGTCAAGTGTCATTGTGGGAATTCTCCTCCTCACCTTAAATACAAGGGAAAAGGCACAGACTAACCACCCCCCTCCCAGGCTTCTCTTAACTCTGTAGTTATATCTGCAGTGCCCCTTCTATTTCCACACAGGTACAAGCATTGTGCACACATCAGTCTGCTGTAAAAGCTGAAGCTCTCTAGAGTGAACTGCAATATCCGTTCCTTATATCTTGGTATAGTAAGCATTCATGCATGCCTTTACACACCTGTGAAAGGTCCCATTGACTTGAATCATGCACAGATAGGATCATGCTTACCTATTTGCAATAATGCTGAATCAAACCCATTAGATTCATCTCAGCCAACAGGAACTCTAGTGCAGGCTAGTGATCCAGAATACCTCTTAAGTCAAGGAAGAGAAATAGATATCCTCTAGAGGGCAATTCAGCTCATCTATCTCAGGCATCTATGTTAGACTACAATAAATCATTCCCTAGAGGTCCCACTGTTTCTCCACTAACTGTACAGGGAGCCTAGAAAAGACATAACTTTCAGGTGGCTAAAGTGGGATGGCAGCTATCTAGGCCTGACCATGCAAGTCAGAGTGGAAACAACTGCATTTTGGGGCCTTCTGCTGGCAGCAGCATGTTCCCAGGTGAAAAGAACCTTATTGTGCTTGACTGGCATGATAGGAATAAAGCTCTTTCAACAAGGTAAATTTCTGAACAGTTTTTCTTTCGCTGTGCAGAGTATTGGCAGGAGGTACTGAGAGGCCTGTAACCAGAGCAGACAAAAGAGGCAGAGGTAGAGTCAAGGTCTGATTTCATCCAGGCAGGCTATTCTAGGGCTTCCACACAGATAGGCTGTATTTTCAAACAATGTTTTTTCCTCTTCACTGCTCTCCAGCACTCCTTGACTTCAGCGGTTATCTAATATTACACATGATGTTGGTTACTACACCAACACCCTGCTGTTAAATATGAGTTCATACACAGATTCTTTCAAGTACTATGAGATTGAAAACTAATCTTCTGGCACAACAATTTATTCTCATTGCAATATTCCCCTGTAGCAAATCTGCCCAGGGTAGAAACAGGACTAGAAAGGGGCCAGCGTAGAACACTACGGGATACAGGGTGAGTTAGATAAGCTGACCCCCAGCCCTGTGTGCTGATCAGTGTTCTGTGATGAACATTGTGAAATTGAAAAGAAGGAGTCGTGTGGAAGCAGCCTGTGCTGGCACTAAGATCCAGTGGAAAGAATACAAAAGAGCAGAAACATAGGATGTGTTGTGCACAGAAATTTTAAGCAATATCACAGGCCATACAGTCCTAGGGAGAGGAGTGTTTGTAACCTGAGAGTTTAAGAGGAATCTTGATGAACATCAAAGGGTCAGGAAAGCTTCAAAAGCACGTGATGCCAGTGGGCATGAATATAGATGACAGAGGATGAAGTTCTCTGCACTGGCAACTGATGTCTGAGCTACGGGGAAGGAGAACTATCTGAACAGAGAAATGAAATCATGTATATTGTTGGAAATAGCAACCTCCCAAATAGATGCCAGATGGAATCAGATGTGTGAAGCCTGGCAGGGTACTCAGGAAACGTTTACAGTAAGTAAGGGAGATTTGGGCTATGTTCCAGACTGGCGGGGTGCAAACTACCTTGATCCAGAGGTTGTACACTCTGTGTACAACCATTAGTGCCTCTATGCCCGAGTTACTTCCTAACACATCCTGCTGAAGTGTTAATGAGGCAATTAATTTGAGCAGAGCACCCCATAATACAGCTGTAGAATCCAGAGATAAGTCTGAGTGAGCTCTGATCTATTTGTTCCCAAGTGGATATGCATGGTCTCATGCTTCCTACACCTCCTGCAGCCATTATTGTATATATGTGCACAGATGTTGCACAATCAAATGGAATTTAACAATAGCTTACACACAGGCACACACAGTCTTGAGAGATGCAGAAAAAACCAGCTAAATAAAATGTGCCTCAAGAAAAAAGGAACCATATTATTTTAAATGCAAGCACAAGAAGAATGTACCTTTCCCCTGAGTGCAATGCATTTGGAGCACTGTAACAGTTATCACAAAAAAAAGTGTGATACCAGGGGGAGAAAGAAACACAGAGAATGAGGAAGATGACCTTTGATCAGAAAACTGTAGTTTAGGAAAAGAATACAAAGAAAGGATAGTAATACTCATGAGTTGATTCTATAGGAGTTATTGATTTCTTTCTTTTAATCATTCTTTTAATGATTCTTCCACCATTCATTTGTCTTCACTGCATGTAAGAATAGTCACTTACGTTTGCAGACCTCTGCAGAGGACATGGGTTTCCCTCTATCTCGGTAATACCCCGGTTTGCACCTTTGACACCGATGTCCCTCTGTGTTATGCTTGCAGTTGTCGCAGACTCCACCACTGCGCTTTCCTGATGCCAGCCAAACACTCAGATCAAAATGGCAGCTATCAGCATGGTTGTGACAGCGACACTCTGATGGGAAACAGGAGAATATATTTCAGGCTTATATAATAGACACAGCAATACTATTCAAATGCTATCATTTTCCTCCTGTGAATCATGGAGAAAATATCTGAATGTAACACATTTCATCTGCCTGCAATCCTTGATTTCCATAAAAACTAGAAATTGCAACACAGAGTGAGAGTCCCAGCAGGGTCTGAGAAGCTTGGGTGGTTGCGAGCTGTGTGGTATTCTTACAGTAAGACAAACCAATGTGATGGTATCTTAAGTCCTGCATAAAACCCTGGAAAGCTAAAACACGTGAGGGGACGTAGCGGCATGAAGAATGGATTTCTGCCTCGTAAATTCCACTTCCCAATAGCCCAAATGGGTCAGCTGCAGTAAAACAACATGCATACTGAAGTTTTCCATCAGTGACCAGCAACTTATCCCCGGTTTCTGTAACAGCACTGCTAGCGTAAATCGACAGAAGTCTTTGTTAGGGAACTTTGCCTGCTGGCATGGTGAGTGCTCATCCTGAAAGCCTGGATCAGTAAACTCCCTCCCACTTACTTCTGCATTCATTTGGTGCCCCTGTTTTTCCATCTCCTGGCTTCCAAGGCCAATCATTGTATAGCGGTGCACATTTCTCACAGTGGTCTCCTGCTGTGTTGTGTCTACACACACACTTCCCGTGGACCTGACAGGGGAAAGAGAATACATTCAAACAGCTACAAGCAAGAGCATGGTGGAGTGCCCAACAGCCTCACGAGGAAGTGGGACTTCTCCTGCACAACTCCCATACAGCTGCCTGGCTCTCTTAGGAAACCCACAGAGCCTGGAGCTTAAATGTGTAGCATTATCTCTTCACACAGTTGCTAATGATGTAGATTTTTCCTCTATCTTCCAGTTTAAATGCATATGAAAACAATTTTTTAACTCTCCAGTTGGCTATTTTACTACTACATTGATGAACAGCCTCTAGACTATTTAAATTGGGTAAGCTAAGACAGCTTATTTTGATTTACAAGTTCAGGGCAAGAGCATGCAAAGAGGCTGAGCAGGCAGTCACCTACAGGCAGTGTCAAATACAGTCTTGGCTAGCAGAGTTGAGTCACAGGAGAGCACAGTCTAACAGAGGATGCTGGACCCTGTCTTGACATTAACAGTGGTCTGGAAGAGAGAGTAAATATTGGGCAATGAAATCACTACGAATTACTAAATTATAAATTGTTAGAAGAATGAGCAAGTAATCCTGGACCTCCTAGCACAATTAAAAATGTAGCAAAAATATGAAACCTGGAAAAATACCAACCAGTATACCTACAGAAAAACAGTCCAAACCACACATTCTGTGAGGGGAAAGCACTGATGTTTGAAGAGGCTTAGGTACAGTAGGCACCAACCTACCAACTTACATATGAATATATATATTCCTATATATAAAACAGGTTAGCAGAAAAGGCCCAGTAAAATTTTGGGCTGTGTAACTAAGAGCACTGTAACTCCAAGTGGATAGGAAATTGTACCTGCAATGCTGTGTTCAGTTTTGAACACCTTATTACCAGATAAATGAGAAATTGGAAGATGTTTACCAAAAATGAGCAAAAGCTGTCATGACTGAAGAATTGGGCTGATCTACAAGCACTAAGCATATAAACCCACGTAAGCTAGGAAACAACAGTTTACAAAATAACTGCACTGCATGTTACACAAAAAGCAGAGGCTGAAATTTCATTTTGACTGGGATGTGAATTGAATCTAATCCTTTAATCTCACCACTAATGTGAGTTATGTTTCTCCATAGTCTCTCCTGAAAGTCAGACTCTCCCTTTGCAGTCCCCCCCTCCCCCATCTCGTGTAGCAGGTAGCTTGGGATCAAGAGAGAAATGTTCAAAAGAGCAGTTGCATGAATGTGCTCCCCTGCCCCCAAACTCATCTCCCTGCAGCAATTTGCTCTCCGCTCCCCTGGTTTCTAATCCTCCCAGACCAGATATGTCATGTAGCTAGCAAAGGGGATAGGCTGCAGCTGATGCCATCGCCCCTCTATGGCCAGCTGGCAGATTTGCTGCTGCACAGAGCGGTTGGCTGCCTCCTCACGGAAGAATGAGCACAGACTTCAGGGTATGCATTTGTGTCAGAGCTCAACACCAGTAAACCTCAGGAGGATACAGCATGTAGCACATTATGTGATGCCTCTCCAGACCTTGGTACAAGAAAGTCATCTATGTTCAAAGTGCTAACAGGGATGACAAATTTTAAAGACAAAAATACTAATAAGCAACAGTGTCAGGCTTCTCCCTATTTGGGTTTGGCTCTTCAGGCTTCTAAGTTCCCCCCTGTAGACACAGGGACCACTTTTCAGAAGCTATAGAACAGAGAAAAGGACCAGGAGTGAGAAAATATGAAATGAGCCTGACCCAGAACCATAGATTTTAATTTCCCCAAACTTCAGACTATCTGAACTTTAGAGCTCATTCCAAAATGGATCAGAACCAAAATCTTGGATCCAGTCACTTCTTAGGAAAATGCTAGTGTATTTCAATGCAAAATTTGTAAGTTGGCCCATGGGGTTTTTTAGCAATATATACACAAACTGTGCATTTACTATATTAAAAAAATTACACGAAAGAAATGCTGAGATTGTACAGTTGGGAAATGGCAGAATTAAACCATGCAATCTTGCTTTAGCCTTGAATGACATGATCAAATATTCATTATTCCACAGGACCCTGTGCTTTCAGTGCACAGCACAGATGGTGTGAACACTCATGAACAATTATTCAGAAAGTAAACAGGAAAATTCAGTGAGAAAGGAAGAGTCCCATTGTTCTTTGGAGGTAAGTAGATGTGTTAGTTTGCTCATTGCCTGCTGGTTTGTTGCAAACTGTAGTTTGTGGAGGCTATCTAGGAATAGCATGTTCTGAGTAGGACAGAGGCATAAAGGAAGCTTCCTGCCTGTGATCCCTGCTATTGAACAGTTTACCAAATATATGTGGAAGGATGACTGGCTTAGACAAGAGGGTTGAAAAGCCAAGCAGCCAGGAGAGCCACTGAGCAGGCATAAGTAAACAGTGGAGCTGGCATGGAACTTTTCTTAGAAAGTGTTAAGTCTGAGGACTAACCTTTTTTTGTATAGGTTTAAGAACAAGGAAGAGAGAATTGATAGGTATTGGGGCAAAGGTAAAGGATAATGGAAGAGAAAGCAAGTCTGCCATGTGTTATCTGTGGATGGGTATCTCATGGAAGATTTTTTTTCCATGGAGAGTAATCTCATAGACAACATTCATAGATGAAAACAACTAAGGAAGAGAGTGCAACATGAGGTGACAATGAAGTACAGAAAAGAGTTGGATAGGAGAAGAGAACAGAGACAAACATCTCAATGAGAACACACACAAGAAAGGTGATCCATGGATGTAAGTGGCCATTGCAGAAAGACTGGTTAATGCAGGAGAAACTGAGCTCTGGAAGAGACCTCCTACACTTAACCATGAGGTGAAATAAGGGTAGGTGAGGTGGCTGCAAGTAATGAGACAAACAATTTGGAAGAGATAGGAGAGGCAGCCAGAGACCAAAGTCCAGGAAGGAACAAGAAGGAAATACAGGAAGCCATCAGATAAAATAGGAAATGGGATATCCACTTAGGAAAGGGAGAATGTGAGAATCACACTCAACACCAAAACAAAGAGGACAGGCATGTCTCTGACTTGTTATTCACTCCTGAAGCGAGTCCACATCTCCCTCACAAAAGGGGGTCCAAAAAACTAGAAGATTATACTCTCTACCAAATGCAAGACTCAGATGCACTGGATCTCACTGAATACAAAGATGATCATGCCAAGGTAAAGAAAATAGTCAGAGAAGTACAGATTCAGGGGAGCTACACTGATATTTTTCTATGCCCTAGAAAGCAGGGTCAGAGTTGTGAGATAATGATGATTAAGGAGGTGATCATCAGGGAGCAGCAAGGACCAGTTGCTCTTTAAGGGTTGAACAGCCATAGGCCAAGGGTTACTACACCACAGGCTGTGCACTTACTGAGGGGGCACCATGCCAAGCACAGTAGGGAGCTGATACCACAGTCCATTGACAGTTCCAGACACAGCAAGGGGATAGACCAGGGGCAATTCAGGAGCAGCAAGAGACAGGCCCAGGAACAAGCTCACAACATGGATTCAAAGTGTATCTAGGAGGCAGAATGAGATACAAGCTACAACACGTGAGGGGTCCACCAGGAGGGAAGCTACCTACAGCATAGGCCCAAGGTCCATCCAGAAGGCAGGGCCAGAGGCAGGGATGCAGACAGACACATCTACAACACAGCTCAAATAGAGGCTAATAGCCCAGGGCTGAGCTTAAATGGAGCCCCCAGGCCAATGGAGAGAGAGCATGGGTAGGAGTCCCAGGTGGGGCTGGTCAGTGCCTTCAGGACCCTGATAGTAACACTTTGATTGCCACTGGACTGATGTCATTGGAAGCTTTAGGATATCTGACTAGTAGGAGGCATCTGAGGAAAAAAATACTTCAGCTTTCTAGATTTGGAGCTGGCAATCCAGGTGGAGGGAGCTTGAAAGCAAGGTGTGAGCAACAGAGGCTTACATGAGATTCATGCCTTCAATTAGGAAACCTAGCCAGTTTTCAGCTAAAGCCTGATTAATTTATGACACGGATTTATATGAATACATATGAATATATTGTTACGGCAGAAGAAAGATTGAGATCCAGGAGATTTCTGTCTCACATCTCTCATATTTCACTGTATCCTCAATGTTCAATATGTGACACTGCATCACTCGACATATGCTGATCCTTAGACAAAAAAGTATTTAGGCCTGTATGGGCTTTTCCACAGTGCTCATTGCTGCAATAATTGAGTACTTCAGAAATATTACAGAATTTATTTTTATGACACCTCCCTTCATCTGCTTCTCTTCATTACTGTGATAACTCTAGTTGTCTCCAAGGGTCTTTCCCATTCATTGGAGCATTGTTGTATTGAGAGTTCAGTTGCTCTGACAAATTCTTTTGAAACTGGATGGTGCCTTCCAAAGTTATTGTGGGGAATGGATCAGAGAAATAGATGCACTGGCAAGCAGGCAGACTGTATGATCATATAAACCTCCCCATTTCATAAAACTAGTCTGAAGTACTATGTGCATAACTTGTAATAGTTTGTATTCTTGCAGTCCTGCTTTCTGAGTGGGTTCAACCAGGGTTACTTATGTCACTAATGCATGCTGTGAGCTTTGAAAGATGAAAACTGTTGCTTTAAATACTGATATTCTGGCTGCATCAAGCTTCCAGTTTTCTAATCAGCTTTTGCAAAGGGTAGAAGTTTATAGACTGACATACTTGCAGTTAGAGGATATTATTAGTCCAGGGAAGGAACAAAAATGTTATGCTATACTCTCAATCACCATCATATTGGCTTTAATGGCCACTTGAAAGCAAGCTCTGCTTTTGTGTTTTGGTATAGCAGCTGTGTTCTCAGGCTGTGGTTTCATGATGTAAGGTCTTTGGGGGCAATCTCGATTTGAGACATTTCTGCTTTCCTTACTACTTCTTTCTATGTTATCACCTTCTGCATCATGCCCTGAGTCATGTGTAAATTGGGCTGTGAAACTAAACCATGTTAAAAAAAAAGTTAAAACCGCTTTTTTTTTCCTTGGCACTAGCATTTTTAATCTGGATTAAGTCCCTCATCTGCCTCACAGTACAGTCAGGCTGTTACAAGTCTGGTATTGCTGCCAAAGGCTTTGATTTGTACATCTACCACCTGAGCAGCTTTGCATCAGGACATAGAGGAGGTTATAGCTCCATGGATTTTAATGCCAGGATGATCAGTTCCAATCATTTAGCTTGACCTGCTATACTAAGCCATGAATTTCATCCAGTAGTTCTTCCATGGAGCTCAGTAACTTCTGGTTGATTCATAGCAACATAGCCTGCTCTCATGCAATGGTTCCAAGAAATTACATGATACTTATTCACCTTTGACTGCACAAAGTTGCTTCACCTGAATTCTGATCTGCAGCTGAGAGAGCAAGTGGAAATTTTCCATCTGTTTGTCCTGCAATTTCTTTATTTTTTAAACTCTCTTCAGCTTTGTATAATACCTGAAGCCTCTTGCTTTCTCTCTGCCCATTTAGTTTCTTTTACCTTTTGTCCTTCCAGTAAATGTTGTGGTTGTTGCCCTTTCTCCTGGGCTATTCTCAGTCTATTTTGGGGCTTTTTTCCTAATGAATGAAGGTTAAATTTGGAAACCTTCCAGAACAGAGCAACTGTTGCTGATTCAGAGAAAATGTTTGTCTTTGGGCTCTGTATTCACTTTGTAATGTCGCCAGAGAAATTTTGGATACAGCAGTTTGCAATGACATCAGAGGTTAGTCCCTTACCTGCTTTTAGTAAAACAACTCTTTCTGGGTAATTTTGAGTGGTTAAATACAAAACAGTGTCTGCTATTCTGCTTTGTTTCTCTTAAAGTTCAAATGGGCTCTGTTGTTTCTCCAAATGAAGAGATGTATCCATGCAGATTTATAACAAATCCTTCAATATCAGGTCCTGAGGAGAGCACATATGACTTTTAAGAGGCCAAATAAAAAATTTCCTTCAACTTTTTCGAATTTGCAAAGACCTAGAAGAATGGGTGGCTTGGGAGTAAGTCCCAGATTACAGTGCCTGCTATGGGTAGATTGACAGTTCAAATTCCTGTTCTAATCAGGAATGAAAAAAGCCATTATTTTCCTATGTCACTTGCTGGTTTCTGGGAAAAGGTCTAACAAGTATATGTGTCTAAAAACTAGCACACATATGGGTGTTTTCTCAGGGAATTGAATTTCTGGCTCATACATGGTCACTTTGGTAAATTAAGTCTGAGGGAACTTGGCAGGGATAAGTAGAGCTGGGACACTTGTGGCAGGGCCACCAGAGCCCACACAGGTTTTGGTCTCTACAGCAGTGACTGAATGAGCTGCCGCTGGTTCCAAATTCACTGAATAGGTAATGGTGAAGAAAAATCAGTGATAGTGTTTAGTTGAATATTCAGACTGTCATCACTAAGACCTTTTTGAACAGTAACAAAAGAACAGGATAAATAGACCAGAAGAGGAACAAAATTCATGCTTAATGCGAGGGAGTATAACTCAGCCTGTGACAGCTTCAATACACAACTCCATCCTCTGCTTGAATTCACCTCCATCAGTCTCTACACACACGCCTGGCTGTGCCTTAGCCCACATTTCACTCTGTTTTCTTATTGTTTTCTTTCTGAATGATAGCTTGATTTTTATTCATTTTGGGGCTAAGCTGTCCTCTTATTTTTACTTACAGTGCCAACAACTCCCTTATCAATCTGTAACAAACTGCATACAAGCAACAGCTGTCACGCTGAAATGCAGCCCTTGAGTTACAGCAGGTCACCAGCTCTTGGTGAGTGTCTTAAGAATGGCGGAAGCAGAAAGGGGAGTCAGGCTCAGTATTTTAATAGGTGAATGCCTGAATCACAGCATAGCAGGTAAATACCTCTGTTCAAATCTCCTGAAAGTGAATGGCAGAAGTGAGTTTGGTCTTGTTCAAGGCTTTATTCCTGATGCCACTGAACAGTCTGGCCTGACTGCCAACCTTTGCTGTAGAAAGACCCAGAATTAGTTTTCAGGGGAAGAGGAAGTGGGGGAAGCTCTGGATTCTGATATATGGACAAGGATTTGTGGATTTACAGGTCAGGCATAATGGGTTAGCACACTGTGGACAGTTCAGAGAAATTTGGACATGACCTGTTCATTCAACAGGCAAAATAATTCTGTCATTTACTTTGTAATAAGCCTAGCTAACTCCAGCAACTGTCTCAACTTAGCTGGGTTTCTACTGGTTAATCCACAGTGGCTCTAGGGGTGTGTGATTGAAAATCCACTCCCAAAGTGGGCCTGTGAGCTCTTCTCTGAATTTTTACCTCTATATTGAGTGAACTTGGCACTACGCATAGCTCCTATTCAAGTGAAATTATGTTGAGTAAGGGAATAGATGAAGCCAGGAGAAAAATAGTTTTCTGCAACTTCTCTGCAGATGGCTGGAGCTTGGAGGGTGGGGGAAGGGCAGGGCTGAAAAAGGTGCAGGACCAGCGAAATTTCTAAGGAATCTGGGAAGGGACAAAAAGGGTGAGAAAGTCCGTGATTTAGCAGAAAACTTGTGCACAGCAAGGAGAAGATTCTAAACACCTAAAGGGTGCAAAGCTAATCCCCAGGACCCTTCCAGCACAGTGAGTGAACCAAGGCAAGGAAATATATGTAGGATTTTATAACTTTTGGACTGAGTAATATGGAATTTGTTTATAATCCTGTGCAAAATTTCTCCATATTTTGTGTGCACCTGCTGCCAAAGCATTAAAATGCAAACTCCATGCACCCACAAGGTACAACTCTAGAAAGATTTGCTTAAATTACTGGGAGGTTTGTTGGGGATGAGTGAACTGGCTGAAAGGCCTTGACAAGTCTTGGTAAAAGACTGAAAACTTTTGTTCTAGTAACATATAGGTGAGCTGAGGACAGAAACAACATAGCAGTCTATTCAGTCCCAAGGGAGCTTAAAAACACAAGGACATAATGTATGAGGCCAAACACAGCAGCTCCTATGATTGTCACATCACAGCAACTTCCTAGTGTTGGTTGCTGTGTCAAATTCAACTTAGAGAGACAGAACAGTATATATTGCATGGAGCTTAAATGAAAGAACCTCAGAAATATGCTGCACTATGGGATATCAGAGAGGTGTTGGTAGCAAGTGGTGGCTGATAGCTGTGAGATGAAGCAATTATTTCTCTCTCTTAGACACACACACAGACTCTTGTAGTTTTAATGTGAAAAGCAATCCTTAAAAGAACTATAAGGCATATTTTACCAGCCCTAAAATATGTTTTCAGGTGTTTCCAATAAAATGTTTCTACTAGCAGAGTGATCATGGCTCTTTCACAGAGATGAAAGTAGCAGAGAACATCACTTAAGTGATTAAAACAAAAAAACCCACTATTAATGACAGCAATTAAGCAATAAAATTAAAATACATTTAAATTGCTCACCCATAGCCATTGCTCTTAAGAAAAGCTGTGTTTAAAGGCTAACAATGTCAGACAGGAAATTGTTTGCTACCCCATCCCACAAAATAAGATGGTTTCCTACAAGTAAGATGAGTGTCTGCATGGGTGGATCTACACTGAGCCCTGATTCAGGAAAGCATTTAGGCATGTGTTTAAACACTGTTCCTGAATAGGCATGTTTTTCCGATTTGGACTTCAGTAGTAGTAAAAGACATTTCCACAACAATAATAAAATGTAGAAAAAACTTGTTGACTTTGTAATTGCAGAATTCCTGCTGACTGAGCCACTGTATGGGTCATTCCGTCAAAATTGTGGTTATTCTCCAAACCATAGACACTCAAAACATCATGTTGATGGTATGAATGCCAGATGCTCTGCCTGCAAACCACAGGTTCTCAGTAAAGGTCATGCAGAACCTGCACGGACATCAAGTTAAACACACTGATTATAATCAGAAGAGGGTAGAAGCACAGCCCACACACCCTATACGCAACAAGCAAATTAAAGATGCAGTATGCCATGGTATATTGTCAGGGTACACCAAAGTAGCCAAATTAGACATCTTTCATAAGGTGAAATAGCATTCACAGACTAATTTAGTTTCAGAGCTCAACAGAAGGCAGGGTATGTCCCCTTTAAAAGGGAGCACGTTGGCCAGTGCAGGTGGATGAGGCTGCACAGCAGCACAAAAGTTCTCCTGCTCTTGGCTGCACTTCAGTGGGCAGTGCTAAGTGGAAAGGCAGGGGGTGGGCAGAACCTTCTACTAAACCACCTAGGAATGGTCCCTGGAACCATTTTAGACCTAACATTACCTGAACCTTACCTGAATGTCAGTTCAGAACTGGGTGAACTACTGCTTACATATGTCCTTGCTATTCAAGCTCAAATGGCTGTAATGCAAAGTAGCGCTGATTCTGTTGGGAGGGGAAGACAATCTTGGTAAAGTTTGAGTCCAGTGTCTACTGTCGAAGAGCCAGCAAAACCAGAAATGTTCGCAAAAGCTATGGAGAGGAACCCAGATTACAGAGCCTAAATCTGTACTGAACAGGACTCTGAAACCTTTAAGATCTTTTCATCAGGATTATTACTGCAGGATTTGTGCAATTCTAGGAGATACCTGATGTAGCGTCTGAGTCAAAACTACAAGAAACCTGACCAGAAGGAATACATTTTTTGAAAGGAAACATCCCAGACACCAACCTAGAGGTGTGCTTGAATTTGGAGGATACAATATATCTAAAATAAAGGGGGAATATGTACAATATTTTCACTTGGATTCAAATTTTTAACAACTCAGAGGGACAGAGGTGTTGATTTTTGGGTTGGCCGAGAACCAACTCCTGGCAATAATGGAAGCATTACTTTAATGTGCCAGTCTTCCTCACAGTCACTCTGAAACAGCAAGAGAAGCATGGGATGTATAGGAAAGCTCTTTTTAAGATTTATTTAGGTATTCTTCAGTTAAGGTTTCTGGTGACTTTTGTGAGAATGTGATAAAATAGGATCTTCTGGATGTGACCTACAAGACAAGTCTGAATATCCTGAATATGACAAGCTGGAGCAGAGGTGGGCCTGTGTGAACCTCATGAGGCTCAACAAAGCCAAGTGCAAGGTCCTGCACCTGGATCGGGGCAACCCCCGATATCAGTACAGGCTGGGGGATGAAGGGATTGAGAGCAGCCCTGCGGAGAAGGACTTGGGGGTGCTGATGGACGAAAGGCTGGACATGAGCCAGCAGTGTGCGCTTACAGCCCAGAAGGCCAACCGTATCCTGGGCTGCATCAAAAGAAGCGTGGCCAGCAGGTCAAGGGAGGTGATTCTGCTGCTCTATTCTGCTCTGGTGAGACCTCACCTGGAGTACTGTGTCCAGCTCTGGAGCCCTCAGCACAAGAAGGACATGGAACTGTTGGAGCGGGTCCAGAGGAGGGCCACAAGAATGATCCGAGGGCTGGAGCACCTCTCCTACAAGGACAGGCTGAGAGAGTTGGGGTTGTTCAACCCGGAGAAGAGAAGGCTGCGGGGAGACCTTACTGCAGCCTTTCAGTACTTAAAGGGGGCCTATAGGAAAGATGGGGACAATCTTTTTAGTAAGGCCTGTTGTGACAGGACAAGGGGTAATGGTTTTAAACTAAAGGAGGGTAGATTTAGACTAGATATTAGGAAGAAATTTTTTACAGTGAGGATGGTGCTGGAATGGGTTGCCCAGAGAGGTGGTGGAGGCCCCATCCCTAGAAACATTCAAGGTCAGGTTGGATGGGGCTCTGAGCAACCTGATCTAGTTAAAGGTGTCCCTGCTCACTGCAGGGGGGTTGGATGAGGTTACCTCTGAAGGTCCCTTCCAACCCAAAGCATTCTATGATTCTATGATCCTTTTCCAACTTTTATTTAAGTAATTGTTTGAGAACTTAACTGTCATTTAGAGTCACAGTTTTGAAGCACATCTTGCCTTAGGAAACTAGGAACTTACTAAAACTATCCACTAAAATTAAAGAGAACCTTTCCGTGATGCTCCCCTGTCAGCTTCTTTGTCATCTCTGAACACAAATATCCGAAACTTTCTCATCCGCCTGCATGTTCCCACAAGGATTCCTGTGAAATGCTTTGGTCCACTGTGGGTAGGAAAGGTGTCAGCAACACCACTTTCTTTTCATGTAGTTCATGTAATTCATGACTCCTTTTTGGTCTGTAATTTATATGATCTTCTTCTATGTTTTCAGGTCACTATGGGCAGAGCTTGATGTCTATATTCAGTTTTAACTTTTGGAAAAAAATCAGCACAGGGATCTGTTTCTATAATTTATTTTGATGTGATCTAGAAGCTCTTGTAATTTCTTTTTTTTTTAACATTCCTGATGCTACTCACATAGTTGATGTACACAGGGTAACTTTTTCTTAAACAAAGCCTACTCTTTGAGTTGCCAACTACAACAGACAGCACCTCCCACATCTCTGAGTGCTGGACATCATACAGACTGGCACACCTTGGATCAGATAATGTGAAAACTTAGCTGGGGATTATCAGTAGAACCGCACAAGATATTTGAAGAGGTGATATTTGCAAGGGATACAACAGCCAAGTCACCTAGAAAATTGCTGTAGAAAACCAAGTTTTACCTTATGTAACCTCCATTACACCAAATAAGGAATCTTACTTAGGACCAGATCCTGCTCCCTTTGAAGTAAGTGGAAAACTTTCCATTTGCTTCATTGTGGAGGATCAGACCCACAGGGAGTCTAGTTTGTCTCTGTAAACAGGATAAAGAAGCAAAAGAAACATCCAAGGCAACTTGTAAGAATTTCCTGGCAGCGCAGGTACCAATAATTAACAAGTAAAAAAACCCTAATGCTTTGTACAAAAACATTTTAATCCGCATTCGCTTTCCTCTGTCCATACTTACTTCTCATGGACTAGAAAGAGAATTGTGAAATGTTTGGCAAACAGAAAGGACTTTGGTTTAGATTCTGTGTTCTGTCCATGTGCACTTTCTGCTTTGTAAACTTTGTTCTGGAAGCACCCCTGGACTCAGCTAAAATGTGTCATCAAAGCAGATCCTAAACCTGACAGCTCTTACTAACTTTGTTGGAGCGTAATAAAGAAATAATTTACTGTAGAGCAACACATAACTTTGTACATCCTGCAACAGCAATAACTGGGACAAGGTTACATTCCATTGCATCCAATGGTAGAAGAAAACTAGATGTATTCAGATGGCCAGGTCCTGGCAGTTGTAACAGCATACTAATGCCCTCCATTTAAAAGAAAAGGCTTCTCTGTAGTTTCTGTGGCAAAATGCAATCTCAATAATTTCCCTCACTGACAAAGGAGCTACTTGTAAGAGTTTGAATAATACAGACCGTGAAATTCAGAAAGGAGAATTTTGTCCTTAGCTATCATAAGAAACTATTTAAGTTGGGTATGACATTTCTGTGTCTCTTTTTTTTGGTCTGAGGAAAGGAAATAGAAAACAAGAAAACATCACTGTCAATAGCAACGAACCCCAAATTCAAGATATGTTTGTCCAGAAGTTTCTTGCCTATTGTTTACAGCTCCCATCTTCATTTCTCAAAGTTTTTCTCCTGTCTGACATAATATTCTCAGTAGTTTGTAAGGGAAGTGTGATCTAGATAAATTGTGTTGAGGTGAGTGCATGGCTTGTTCAAAAAAACCGCCACATTGAAAGAGTAATTATTACTGGTTTGCTGCCAAAATAAGAAGTCAAAGGACATTTCCATTGGATCCTATGGAAGTCTCCTTTGAGCCTTGCTGTACTCAGTATTTTCACATATGACTTATGACCAGAGAGAATATGCATGAAACTATGTAGGATTTCAAGCTGTGAGGAATGATGTACCATTTGGAGGTCATTTTACAATTTGCAGTTGTCTTGTATCCATTTGTTTCTACGACACTGTGGTGTCTGTGACCTTACTTCTCATAGAGCTGCATTTCTTGTTGGCAGCCTCAGTGGAGAAGCCAGAAGCTGCATGGGTTGTCATGACTGAACTGACAGATCCACAGATAAATTGATCATTGACAGATCATATAGTAGTCATAGATCATCTAGTCCCTCCAAAACGGTGTTGAAAAGTGTTGGTTCAAAAGTGTCAAGAAATTTGCTTTAGTTTTCTCCATTATTTAGCCTCCATATAGTATCAGTCTAGCAATGTTAGAAGTATTACAAATGGAACAGATTTCTTTCAAGAGTAAGAAGAGCAGACTTACAAGTTAGCACAATTATGTCTCTTCCAAGACCTAAGTGCAGAATGATCTCAAGTTTTTGGGCCTATCCCATGGCAAACAATTACAGTTGTTTTCTACATGGACTTGCTTTTGTTTTTGTTAACTGCAGAAGATAAATACATTGTAAGAGGACTCTGAATTCTTAAGAGACTGGAACTCTTATTACTTAAGCCTTTCTGTGGAGGTGTCTATTTTTCTAGCATTTTATTTAATTACTTGACAGCAGCCCAGGAAACATGAAGCTGCTCTGCCTTCATGCTGTGATATCACCCACACTAGCCACATTAAAAACTGTGTGTCTTGAGACTTGCTCTGCCCATGTGTTCATTAAATATTACATGTGGCCAGTGGAATGAATCAGACTATTTCTGGACATGCAGTGTTTGTTTCTAACATCTCTTTTTCCCATCCTATTTTAGTCACCATGTGACTGAAAGTAGAGCACCTTCCCTGTTTCTGCCAAGAAATTGCAAGATGACAAACATTTTTGTTGCAATGTAGTTTGGCTGATATGNATGCTAGATATGTAAACCAAATCCTGGATCTGTGCCTATGTGAACTCTCCCTTCACCACTACAATATCATCATTTGTAAGTATTAGATAAAATGTAAAAGGATCCAGGAACCTGGCTCTTCCAGGAATGGATTTTCATTGCGTATTTGAGAAAGAGTTAGGGTGTAATGACTAAAGCACAGAAAAGAGGAGCAAAATAGCATGATCATCTTTACTCCAGACTTGTATGACCTGGGACTAGAACTTTAAATTTTGACCACCTAAGGTTTCACACTTCTCCGGTTAGTACAAAAAGCAAAAACTAAGGAAGGATACAGTAAGAACCTTCCAATCATATCTGCAGAATGAGGATCAACTGCTCTCCACGATCATTGGGGGAGAGGGGACAAGAAGGAATCACCTTAATTTGCAGCAGAGATTATTTAGGCAGGCACTAAAGAAGAGCTTTCAAAATGTCAAAATGGGAACAACTACTGAGGGTTGCTATTGAATTTCCATCAGAGATTTTAAAAAGCTAGTTCAACAAGCATTCACTAGTGAATAGCTTGGGTATGCTTGATCATACCTTTTTGCAAGGACTCAGACCACCTCACTTATGGTCTTTTCCAGCCCTCATCTAGGATTCTAGAGGTAGTTAAAGTCTGGAAGGCTTTTCTCACTTCTCTCACTGTTGCATTTGTATCTCTTGCTAATATCTGTGCCTGGGCAAATGATGTGATGCATCCACCCTCTTGTATCCTGGGACATGAGTCACTAATGAAGTGCATTTCATCAAAACTATTTCACCTTCTGCCCCATGAAGTCATTGATGGCACAAAAAGATTCTATTCCCTTGTGACTAGTGGGAAAAAAAATCCAGTCATAGTTTACAATGGTTATGCCAGTAATATACACAATATTGTGTTTTCCTTTTCTGATGGGCAGAGTGTTTATTCTTCTACCAGCTGTATTCCTTTAGCATGTTATTCACCTATTTGGTTTCACTATGTATGTATTTAACAGTTTGCAATCGGGAGGATACACCCTTTAAACAGCTTTTCTCCACGCAGTTATGTATTGACTCTATATTTATAGTTAACTGAATCTGATAGTATCACCTAGTGCTAGAATACTATAGCTGAATCATAGATTTATACCACAGATGGAACTGATTCAGAAATGATTTTGCAAATATTGTGAAACTCATACAGTCCTAATTATCTTACAATATCTACCTCTGAACCTAGAAAAGTTGAAAGGAAGACAGTGAGTACACATTCCGGAAGAAAATAAACCAAAATGTCAAGTGTACCATATATCTAAAGGGACAGAAATGAGCTGAGGATATATTTCTTGAATCTATTATGTCAGAGTGCACCAGGGACTAAAGTTCTAAGGGTTATTTTGGTTTTCAAAACCCATTACAGAGACAGACAGCCTTCTGGAACCAGTGGAGCCATTGGCTGGTTTAAAGTGGCTTGAATTCTGTTTGTGATGTATGCATTTAGATGTACCTGGGTATTTGGTTAGCATCATTTCCCTGTGACTGTTATTACAGTTCTTCTATATAATACTTGCAGCTAAATCAAAAAGGAGACAGCAGTCATTCCCCCTGAATTGCAGCTTCTGAGTACGCATACAAACACAACTCATATCCGCACATCCAGGGTCAAACGCAGCTAAAGACTGAACAGGGAGGGGCTAGTCATAGTACTATAGAATAATCTTCCTACGNAAATTATTTTCACATCCTGAACACTGCTGTCTATGTAGTGAAAGTAACAAAAATGCAGAAGGCTGAAAACCTAAAAGTAAAGGCTGAAACCCTAAGTATGACAGAACTGCTCATGTCTCACAAACTCAGAAAATCTGAGATTCAAGATCTGATGCTGAAATTCTGGTCAGGGCAGCATTTGCATCAAAGAGATAGGTTCAGTTCTGTGCAGACATATAGGTAGGAGATTTCTTTCACTGTATTTGGGGTTGGATCTCTGTTCCAATTACAAAGCCCCTTCACAATTTATAGGTATTTTGAGGTCCAGAGTTTTTAGAAGGACCCATCTCTAGCAATGCAATTAATACCCATGGAACTGCAGCAAGGGTTATAGGAAATCTTCTCCAGAGTGGTTTAGGTTTCACTAATGTGGATGGATAGTGCTGCCGTTTTTTAGATAGGCTTAGGGAGGCTTGGAGAGGATCATACACAAAATGTACAGTTAGGCTGAGAAAGCACAAAGAGGTAACAAGTCTAGTAAGTTAGTGAATGTCTAGAACTCACCACGTTCTCCATGCTGTTGGCATTGTAAGTCCTGTTGGCAAGCTCACATTCCTCTGCATGCCCATTGCAAAAGCAGCTTCCCCGGATGATCAGGTCATAAATAGCATAGTGGGCAAATCTCTGAGGTTTCTCCACCAAACCCGAACCATGGCATGGACATTCCTGTCTTTTTAACAAGAGGAGGCGGAGGTTGGTGAGTTTCAGGAGATCTTGAGCCTCAGGACTATAGGGGTCTTCGATCTTGTTAGCCGGACTTAAGGCACGATAAATCACCTGGAAGATAGAAAATACACATCCAAGAATAGGTATAGGACTCTGCATACACAGCAAGCATCTCAAGGTGATGTTCAGGAAAAAATAATAGTTCCTATTTAGAAGACTCTGCATAAGCAGTTGTGGGGCTGTGACTGATCCCAGAACATCACAGCTAAGTTACCACCAGCTGGTCAAGCCGCAGCAAGTAACTCTGTACCTGCTTTCATCCCGTCTCAGATGTGAGGTAGGAAATGCCTTAGTTTAAACATCTCTCCCTGGGGTTACTGAGCCCAGTCACTTCTTGCAGTTCAGCCAATATGTGGTAACTTGTCAAACGCTGGTTACTTCCTTGTGTTTCTGAGCCAAGTGACAACAGTGTCACTCAGAGAAATCCAAGGTTCATTGGCATAAATGCAGTACTAATGCCATCCAAATTTCTCAAAGCATTTTAGGAACATGGCTTTAGCATGAGTTCTAGAGTCAGGTAAACTAAGGCACTAAGGGGATCTGTGAAAGAAGTGGTAACTGTGATTGGATTTTTGGCTTGGTCACTTGAACTATGTGCTAGAAAACACAGCCTGGCTCAGGGTGAGTAAGCATTGAGAGAACCCTGTCTTCAAACAAAGCCAGCCCGTTTATTCATTAGGAGAAGAGAAGTAGCTACACTGCAGTGAGCTCGCAGGACCAAAGGCACTTTGTGCCTACTGGCTGTCCGCGGCTTGTTACTCTTTTGTCACAGCCTTTATGCTGTTTGATAGTTCTCCAGAGCAGCAACAGTTTGGGTTTGAGTATCACAGTTCTAATTTGGTGTTTAACAGTGACTAAAGGGACATGTTGCATTTTAGCTCACGCACTGCTCTACCCTTCTGTAGCTCTCAGGGTGTGTGTGTTTCTGTTGCTTTTGGGGAGAGGTTGACAATGGAGGGCTGCACCACAGTCCATGCCAGTGAACTAGAGAGCTGGTCGCATTCATTCCCATGCTTAGACGTCCTCTGTGGACATGCTAACTCCAATTTGAGAGCTATTTTCTCCTCTGGTTGAGTTTTTCCATCATAGCAGAGGGACTTGCCCTTGGGGTTCTTTGGCCCTACTTTATAAGTGGTGACGGTGTCTGTCTGACTAACTTTGTTTCCATAGGGATTCCTTCTCTCTCTCTCTCGCTGTGGTTTTCTTTTTCTTTCTTTCTAGTGAACTGACCGATTTAAATACTTGCAGCATGTAAAATACTTTTGCTCCTTTTTGCTTGCAGGAGCCAGAAAAGAGCTTGTGGTACATGCCTGGAAGATAATTCTGTTGCATGTTGATGGCACATGGGGAGATATACCCCCTTAAACTAACAGAATCAGCTGCCAGGCTTCGCAAAGACCTACACCTGGCAGTACCACAGCAAAGGCAGTGGTACGTCTCCCACCTGTCCGCAGCATTTTCTGTTTGGTTAGCTCTGTTCTTTTTTCTCTCAATTCCCTTCTCTTACACTGTCAGCTACTTACAAAGCTGCAAACAGCCCCGTTTGGTGAGATCAGAGGTGTCCGTGTTTGCTTGTTTGATAGAGCTATGGGCAGATTGCCCAGGCTGTGCAATGCAGGTGCCTACATTCCCCTGACCAATGAAGCCATGACAAAATAGCCCAGGCCTTTCCCTGGCTACATTCCTTTCCCCAGTGTCTACATTCCCCCAGTCAATGGAACCATAAGCAAATGGCCCATTCTGTTTTGTCCAGGTGCTCAGCATTCCCCTTACTGATGGATTCACAGGACAAAGACCAAATCTCCTCTATCCAGTTCCCCTAGTCTAGGATGGTCTGATCTTTTTAGTGGAAACCAGTTTTATGAACCCTTTCTCCTTCTTCCCAGTCTGCTGTGGACCACACAGAGGTGGAGTGGTTTCTCAGAGTCCTGAGCACCTGGTCGTGTACAGACACACACATCTTCCTCCCACATGGTCAATTAATCTAAGACCAAGGCAGTGAACGGGATGGAATTGTCCTGCAGAGCCTGCTAAGCTCAGAGATCTCAAAGCAGGGTTAAAAACTAACTACTGGGATATTAATGGTTAAAATTCCTTGTGAAACTGTTTTAAATTGGCATAAAACAGAGGAACCAAGGGTAAAGCAGCCTGTTCAGTTACTGGTTTTTATAAGGTCTATTCTCACACTTAGCTTTCTTCTCTATGGCATCTCTAATATATATGCTTAGTAAAAATGGTATGTCCTTTCAGGATAGCTCTCCAGAGGATATCTAACAGATGACTGGCTTGAGAACATAAATGCTAGAGGTACTTTCTCCAGGACAAGACATCTGAAAAAAGGCCATCAATATGTCATTAGCTTCTGCAAGATCTGCGCTGGTCCTGCCAGTGACCTCCTTATACAAAGCTGGGCAAGAGGCATAATGTCTCTGTGCCCCAGAGATCCCAGCTGTGAACAGCTATGTATCTCCTCACAGAAGACAGAGAGGAAGGGTGAATGAGGTGAAGAACAAGAGTTTTTACTGGGCCTCTCTGAAATAAATGACTAGGTAATGGCCAAAGTGTTTCTTTTTACTCTATGTCTCTGGCATTATACTTCTGCTTGATGACAATAGTCTTGCATTGTGCTATGTTAACTGTGAAGGAAATCTTATGTATTGTATTGCACTACTAGAAACCTATATACAGTATGATAAGTTTAAAGAGATGGATTCATGGTTTGGGATTTCCAGTCAATTATCCATCCTCCTCATGTCTTAATTGGCATCCGGATAGCACTGAGTTCTTTAGGCAAAAGAACAGCTGTTGGGTGCTCTTCTCTCAGCATAGGGCCATTTGCTTTCACGAAGCTGTATTGTTTTTTGTTTCTTTGCTTGACAGCTTGGAAAAAGGTTGGGTTCCCTGTGGGTTTATTGTTTTACAAATATTTTCATTTCTGGCCTTGCATCTCTTGAGGGGAGTTGGTTTGGCATTTTCCATATCCCCTTAGAACTCTGAACATTATTTGTGAGTAGAGATGTTAATGGCTTGGATGTCCCATAGGGATTGTGACATCCTTTTAAGAAAAAACAGTATTCCATTCCAGTTGAGGTACAAGCGTTTGCTTGTATGATTAATTCATGACACATTTCTGTCTGGAATAAGCTCAGTGGTGAGACTGGATTTGTTTGTCCTTATTTCTCCCAAGGCAAGACTTGTTAAGTGTTAAAGATCTG
Organism: Fregata magnificens; assembly: GCA_013389945.1. NCBI lineage: Eukaryota > Metazoa > Chordata > Aves > Suliformes > Fregatidae > Fregata > Fregata magnificens. The sequence continues at coordinate 36,394 of WAAD01007444.1, forward strand.
GTTTGGGTGACATAACACTAGTGAAGTCTTTTGGGAGTGGCATGTATATGTTCTTCTTGGATTCAAGAACCACTAAGGAATTAGCCTTCCTTAACTTTGTAAAAATCAAAGATATTGAGGACTTACTTGAACAGACATTTTGTATCAGTAGAGTCAAAGCAGACATGTTGTGCCAATGTAAGTAGGTTTAGGTGAGCTGCATTTTGCACAGAGGTAGCACAATTTTATTTCATATTTAAACCAGTTTAGCAGCATTATTTCATATATGCATAAAACTGGAAAATGGAATTTTCCTCTCTCTTCCCTTCTGGAGGACACATTCTCCTTGAAATACTGGTGGTTAAAACCCTTGAGCACAAGGACGAATATAACGCAATCACCATCTCTTGGCTCATTTTTAATATTTGATTGGATGTTTCTTCTCACATTAAAGTGCCAGTCATTAGATCTTCCTTAACATATGTGTTGTCCTACTGTTAAGAGCAATATGTTACAATCCATAAGTTATACTTATTAGTCTATTATGTGTATTGATTCAAATAATTGTAGAGTGGGATGAATTTTTAAAACAGATCTGGTATCTCACCTTACATGCCCTGAATTATTTTTCCATAAATGCATCATTTACCTAAAAAAAACCCAGAACCAAACCACTAAACTTTTTTCTGTACTAAAAATACATTATTATATTTTAAATTAATATATTTGGGTTTATGGTTCCCTAAGAAAAAATTGATCCTAAGTTAGGAGACAGATTGGTGGTGGTTGTATATATGGGTTGATAATTTTTTACGGTACAGGGAAGAATTTTGTTTCTGTAAAAAAGGAAGAGATGTCACTGTGACCAAAATAAAGAGTTGTGAATGCGACTATTTGTTCAAAGCCCCAGCGCCATTGTTCAGTATAACATTCAGCAAGTAACTTAAGCCTTATGCTGCTCTGGATTGCCAGTGAATTCAGTAGGAATAGAACTCTGTTGCATGTCCTGCTTACTTTTTTTAAAAATAGGATACAGGTATTCAAGTACTTCATGGAATGGGAGGAAGATTAATAAATTTATAACTGTAAAACTCTCTGAGAATCCCTAGAGATGGATGTTCAATACATGCAATTTTAATAATAATAGGTAAAAGATAAGAGTTTGGCAGTCTCAACCATTTCTGCATTAATGTTTTAAAGATTAGATTAGAAATGGATCTAAGTATTAGTGAACTCCTAGAGTCATGAGCTATGGGAAGAGACACTCCATCTTTTCACTGTTATTTGTTCCTTTTTTTTAGTTCACAAGGTTTGTGTTTCTGAAGCCAATAAGCATATTCCTTATATACAGATAGATGTTTGACTTCTGCCTTTTGCAGAAAGGCAGAAATATGATTCATTTTTCATTTCCCAGAGATACCATGCAAATTTGCAGTTTTCCATTATATTCATGTAAAAGACATGAAGAGAGTGTAATGAAAAAGAAGTATGTTCTTATAATTAAGATGCAAGCTCGAAAAGAGCTTTCCATGATGCTCACTTAAAGCTATTTCTCATCTAATTAAATCTCTATCTGGTATCAAGCTCTGTGGAAGCTCTGTTCTTTTTTTGCTGTAACAGACTGCTCTGAAATCTCCCAGTCGTTTCTCTAAACATCAGTGTGCAGCTTTCATAAAAGTAGCATATGCACAACTGCAGAAGAAAATCTGATGGTGATTAAGTCTGCTAAGGGACACCCTAGAAATCTTTCTGCTTCCATTGAGTTGGGTGGAAGTTGATGGTATTCAGCACCTCTATAGTCTCAACTCTTTGTGGAAATATATCCTAGATCCTGAGTTTCCCTTATAATCAGGAGCTGACACTGGAGCTGAATGCTGAGTAGGACATTCATGCTTATCTGCATATCTGCTATCAAGCGCATATTTGTCATTCTCATTTTCAAAAGTCAATCAGCTGCGCCTCAAAAAGATGGTGACTACCCTGTCCTCTCCTGACCTTTCTAAGAGCAAGGAAGTTTGGAGAATGCTGTAAGTGTGCAAAGCTAGAAAAGGTAACCACTGTTAGAGGATTGGTTTTGCTGTACACAAGTTGGCACAGCTTCTCGGGGGGTGATGTTTTATCGCCAATCAAGAGATCATCTTCATTCTGGAGACAGTGTCTCAGATTTTTGATTTCTTGCCATATGTTTTGCTTCTCCATTCTTGATGCAGATAATTCTGTTTTCTTAACCTGATCTTCCAGCCAGTATTAGTCAGAAAAGATGTGAACACAACAAAGGTTCCCCCTTGCAAGCTCATAGCCTAAGGTCAAGGAATATGAGTCATAAATGGAGGGCAGTGCCAATGCATGGCCTCCTACAAAAGAAGATTCTTGTGCAGAACAAGAATTTGATATTACAAATCATCCTTAAGCTATGTTGATCATGTTGCACACAATCAGGTTAATGAGATCAGAAATGTCTGTGTGCTTATACTAGGCCCATCAGAAGGAAGCTGCAATGAAAACTCTCATCAGTCCTAAATCCTCTTCATTAAGAGATTTTCATGTGAGTTGATTTTGTTCTTAAAGGAATAGTAAACAATTGTCTCAGATTTTTTCCTACCCAGTGGCAAATATCCTCTGATTTATTTGAGGGAGCCCCTTGACTAAAATTAATTCTTCCATCTTCTGGTATAGTAGTCTTTACTAAGAAGTAGTCTTTACTAAGAAGTAGTCTTTTTTCCTGTTTTGAAATACTGTTTGGAGCACAAAGAAAGTCTAGCTATTCTCTTAGCTATTAGAAGGCCCATTCTGATGATTCATGGGACAGTGTTTTTTAGTCAAGATCCACTGTTTTTCTGTCCTTCCAGAGAATAAAACTTAGAAGCCAGTATAGAATATGATAGTTTGTTAAAGAAGTAATTGTGCATTTGATTTTTTAAATTTCTATGATCTGGGTAAACTCAGCTACTAACAAGACAGTGGCATCTTGAATTTGTTCTGTGTTTTCCAAAACAGAAAGGGTCAATGTCCCTTCAATTTGCGTTTGCTTTGAGGTTATTCCAGTAATCCAGTCAGTGTGGCATTAGTATTAATATTTAGGCATTGCTGCCAATATGATTATGGGGAAAGACTGCACAATTGAAGTTAGAGGCAGACAAACCTGAAGAGCCATGCAGACTTTTTCTCTTCCTCAAACAAAATGTATTCTGTAGGTTCAAGTTATCCGCAGATGTAAATCTCTACATCTGTGTAGAAAGGCAAGGTTTGGAGGGAGAAGCAGTATCTTCTATCAAGCCAGGTAATATAGTTGGAGTACAAAATCTAGACTATTGGGCACAAAAACCTTCAGCTTGCAGTCTGTATACAGGGAATGGACAAAATTCCTTCCATTCTACATCGCACCACCTTACATGGGGATATGACAACATTTCCATGCTCCCACAAAGTGCAGTGTCCTTTTTCTTTATGAGGAATGATACTTGCTCTGAAATGGCAAAGGGCGGCACGAGGAGTTCTGTGATGCAGACAGCCTGACTGGGAGCTGGATTGAGAACAAGGAGACTCATTTCACTCTGTCTGCTGAATTGTCAGGAAAAGTTAAAACAACCTATCACTGTCAGTGTCAACCAATGTCAACCAAGCTGTATTCTCATGGAAGAGCATCCATTTCTTGTAAGTGGAGCCACTTATATCTCTAGGTCTTGGCTGAAATCTTACACAGGAACAGACTTAGCTAAGTGTGTAGTCTCACCGTGACAGTGATCTGTGGACAACTGTAGAGCAAACAGTTAAGTGTTCTTTTGCCTGGAGTTTGACAATTACGACTCCCTAAGATTCATAGCATTTTAGACAAGAATTTTTTCACGGTTGAGACCTGAAAAAAAAGTCAAGCCTGCAACTCCACTAAGGTTTTATAAAACAGGGTGAGAAGAAAAATTCACTTGATATCTGCTGCCTTGTATGTTCAGGAAATGCAAAAGCAATGCTCAAAAAAACCCTACTGTGTCTTTCTGGCTGGTTTATAAGGTTCCAAATGTCTCTGAAATGGCTCATTACAAACCAGGTCAGAGTAGGATACTTTGTGCCCTCCTGAAATCCACTTGCCAGGGATGGGAATGCTGGACTGGTCTCGTCAGTTCAAATTCCCTTCAGAGAGAAATCCTTGAGCCCCTTAATTCTTCCTCCAGGGAAGCAGGGCCTGGCAGTGCTGTCTGCTTGTTTACACTGCTGGTGTTAACTGCTTCCTCTCAACTTGCCTCTGCATTTTATCTCCTCTACAGCTCAAGTTAAACGAAATGCTGAACAGACAGCCCTAGTCATAACATTCAGGCACTTACCTTCACTAGTGACTAATCCCTCCTGGAATCCTTTCTGGCTGGAAGTCGGAATAACCTGAGCATCATGCAACTTTGAGAGGCCAGTCCTGATGACTGTTGGACAATTCACTGCAGTGCAAGACCCTGCCCTTACATCTTAGCTGCTAGGAATTCAACCTTGTGATGTGCTGAGCATGTTTCTTTTCAGTGACCCCACTGCCATATGAGATCAGACCTTTAAGAAGCCACTAAAACCTCAGTGGTGACCTCTTGAATTATTGATGTTGCCACTTAATGAGGTATGTGTGTATGTGCAGGGGATCCTCCTTTGTTTATCAAAAGGTTTGGCATGAATACAGTAAAAGAAAAGCCTGAGAAAAGACAGCAAAAAATGTAGGTCCTTGGAACAGGATCACATACATTCCACACACAGCCCTGCCCCCGGCCTGGTTTGGTATCTGTGTGCAAGTGGTCCCCCTCTGCCATAACTGTTGCTCAGGGAGTCACTGTAGATGGGGGCAGGCAGCAGAGGTCTTCAGTCTCAGTGCAGAGGAAAGGACCTTCCATAGGGTTGACTGTGGCTTCTGTCTGAACAACCTGGTGGCTTTTGAAGCGGACAGAACTGCATCCCATCACAACATGTCTTGATCTGGCATTCACAGAGTGTGTTTAGAAGAGTGATTAAAAGTCTTTTAGCTACAAAGCGAGTCCACTCATCTTTGACAAAAGGCACTGCTGGGAACTACTGTCCCTGAAGAGGTCACCACAGGATACAAAACGGAGAATGAACAGGTCTTCTGCACAAGGCACACTTAACGTGTTGCCATAGAAACCAGTTACTTAATTCAGGCATACACAATTCTTCCAGCCCCCAGTGAATTCCAGTAATGGGTTTATTATATCACACTTCATTGGTGTCATCTGTCACACAGACACTCACATAAATGAACCAGCCTTTGATTCAAAACTCCCTTCCATTAGCTAGACCCAATAGGGGAAGGGTCTCCTTTTGGGTCTGGTGGTTATAAGCAGGTCAGTGTTCTACCCCGCTTTGCATGCTAATGTCTTCCTTTCATGCAAATATCATCTTCGATGGAGGAGAACATTTGTTTTCATTTCCCAATATTCCAGTTTATTAAAAACGTGCTCTTAATCTCTCAGATCCTTGAGTGCACGTGCTGTCAGGATGCAGGTTGAAACATTTTGGTCCCTGTTTCCCCCATATGATGTTTGAACTGTAAGTCACACTAATGTCTGATGCAACGTTGTGGTAATTTCTCCTTTTGTTTGGGCCAGAGTTTTGATTTACATTAGCTGATGTGAAAGCTCATTTTAGGCTCCATAACTATATAGTACAGTGTTTTTAAATTAGAAAAACTGATGGATGGACAAGTAGGTAAAAAAGGGCTCAGTTGATGCATAAGACCCCATGCAAGCATTGCCTGTAGATGCACTTGCAGTAGATGAACAGACCTTAAAAAGCTGGGGTTGGTTTTAGTTCGTGATGTTATGTTGGAGTTTGGCGTACCGAAGCTGATGAGAACCTTAAGAATAGTTCAGAATGTTCTCCCTTAAGAATAGGATAAAGATTAGAAGCACTTGTTTCCCATTTAATATATAATTTCTTATACTGATAGAAGTCAACAGGCAAAACATAGGGTACTTAACAGGCCAGTCAGGACTTAAGACATGCTAGTGGAGGATTTTCACTGAGAAGTGTTTATAAGCATAGAAAGTTAGGTGTTGATTTTCTGGTGCTTCATATGAAGCAAACAATGTGTAGGCAATTGACAGTGAATAAAATGTTCTGCCTCCTAGACCAGAAATCATCAATAGAGCAAATTTATTGCAAGAAGAGTTAAGATGGGGGGACCTAGGATCTCAGATAGATAGATTCTAGCTGCAGAAGTACTCTGGATCTGAACAGGAGTAAAGGATTTAGTAAATGCTGGAGTAAAAGAAAACTGCAAAAGAAACATTAGGAAGTCATCTCCTTGCATTTCTACAGGACTTGTTCCCCAATGCATGACACCTTCTGTCTCAGCTGTACCTTATCTGGGATGGAATGGAGATGTGTGACCCTGTCAGAGGTGAAAAATAAGGGATAATCTACAAGAGACAAGGGATACACCTTAACTTCGTGATACATTATGCTCTGTTGTGACATTGCCACATCACTCACCCAAGTGTCTTTTGCTTCCATTCTAGTCTCCTAAAAGTTTCTCTTCTGCCAATTTGCCCATCATGCTCCCAGGAGAAACCTCTTTCAGTGGTCTTGGAGGACCACCAGAGTGTTCTGACTCAGGGAGATGCATTTATAGGTGCATGTGAGTTACTGCAGCTTTACCACCTTCTCCTTTCACACCTACATTCTCAGTTCTGAAAGCCAGTTGACCTGAAATCTTGTTTCATGATGTGTCCCACATGGGTTTTAAACCCAAGTGTTCTTAGTAAGCCATCTCTTTTTTTGATTCCTTTTGTGCCCTGTTAAAAAGGAATTTGTGCCTCTTCTCCAAGTGAATAGGACAACGCCCAAGAAAAACCCAAGTGTCATGCAGTGGAAATGACTTCAACCCCCTCCGTAGAGAAAACTGGCATTTATCTCAGAGCATTAACGGAATGGTTTTGATCATTTCAGAAATGTTGTCAGCTTGTGATGTGAGCTCCTCAGCAATCCAAGGCTTAGTCAGAATCAGTAATTGGATAAGTCAGAGTGGAGGTGAAAAAGAAGCAGAGAACACTGCATAAAGTAGTGGTGGGGATTCAGTCAGATTCCTTCCAAGTCAGTTGTGAGTCAGTGCTTGAGGGGATGCCCTGGTGACATTTGTGACCTCTTTAAAATAAGGTGTAAAATTGCAGTTCTGAGATGCGTGGGCAAAGCTCCTGTGAGACTTGTAGTAAGAGTAGCAGTGTCATTCAGGCAAATCTGATCAGGTATCATCACTTTAAATAACTACAATCTGCCTTCCTTTATTTTCATTCACAAAAGAATCTGCTGTGTCATATTGCTGACCATATTGATTGTCAGGCTTTTGCCTGACGATTTTGCACCCTTGCCATAGTGGCATTTCATGGATTGATTAAGAGGTCTCTGTAAAGTCTGTCCAGAACTTTTGGGTTAATGTGCTGTGAAACAGTATTTGTCTTGTCCTCTGTTAAGTTGCCATACAGATTCCTGTGTGCTGCTTTAAAGCTTCAGCTCTCCATCCCATGGAAGAAGTGAGCTCTGTATCTATTCAATTTATGTAACAGTTCATGAAAGTATTTGGGATCTGCAAGGGTATGACCTATAAATATATGACTGTTCTTACTATTACTATTGTTTTCTAACATCTACTACCACAGTGTAGATTGATTAAGCATATACATATTCATTTCAGTGTAGTTGCTGCCCAAGTTGACAGAATCATTTTGACACTTGTAATCACAAAGGCTTGTGTTGGATGAATGTTTTATTATTTGATTTTCTGCCATCCACTTCTCAGATTTGTTGTAGCAGCAACACATGGTCTTAATGATATTCCCCAAGGTTAAGTAAGCACAAAAGCCAACATAGTGCAGGGCAACAGGGGACACTGTACTAGAGAAGGAAGAATTGTTTTGCACTTAAGGCCAAGGCATTTGCCTCAGACCCCGTATTCTGTTTCTTACTCAATCAGAATTGTCCTGTTTTACCACAAAACACTTCACCTTTCTGTGCGGCTCTTTCCCCGTCTGTGAAACGGCAACAGGACCCTTATATGTGTGCTGAAGATCATTAAATGGATCTTGCAAAGTACTTCCAGATTTTTGATTGGCAGGCACACAAGAGTGGAAAATTATATCAGTTGCCTAGATTCTGTATTGCCACGGCAAATTGTAATCTCTCTACAGAATACATTTGGATGTATTTGACTTAAATGTGTCATGATAACTGACCAGCAGAATTACTACTCCAGGAACAAGACAGTTTAGCAGTCAGATGATCTGCTCCAGATTTCCAGTATGCAGAGATATTTCCCAGCCTGTTGCACAAAGATGAACTCAGTCTCTCCTTACTGCTGTTTCCCTATCTCAGGTACAGTACACTAGTTTCTTTCTTCTCAAGTGCATTTTGAAGTGCACTGCTGAAACCAGTGTGTTTTTGAAGCCTATCTGGACCATTCACCTCACACCTGAGCTTAATTTGCAGCAAAGTATTACTGCCAAACCTGCATGATCACTTCCAGACAGGGAAACCAAGAGGATTGTGACTTCTCTAAGGAAGAGAGAAGGAAGTGAAAGGACTCAGCCACTGTTGTGACTATAGGAATGTCTTATAATCTCCCTTTGTGCCTTTATGTCTCCTCTATAAAATGATACCAACGATATTTACCATCTTTCCCATGTAAACTGTTTCAAGATTGATGAATGAAAAGGGTTATAACTAAGCTAAGTATCTGATTACTAAGCAGTCGTTAATGTTCTTGTCAGAGGAATTTATCAGAGCAATTGTACATTTATTTTAAAAGAAAGCCTTCTGCATATTTTTAATAACACATCAGAATATTCATACCAAGGGAGGGCCTTTTCTCACTGTTGAATAGTGAAACCTGGCTGCTCACTTCCACTTCCTGTTTCTAAATGGTTTCATTCCTGGAGCCTATGGCTTGATACAAACAAAGCGGTCATCCCCAGCAGGAAAAGTTACATTAAACTTAGGGGAAGGATGTATTTAAAAGTCACCCAATCATCTAGGGCTTTTTATATGCAGAAGAAAAAGAAAGACCATGCAGTTCATGTCATCCTGAAGTAGGAAAACAGTTTGGATAAATCAGACTCTACAAATGTGTATTTCCCTACGTCTATTTTGTTGGAATTCTAGTTCCATTACTGTCATCTCCAATGTAAAATTAGGCAACATTAATCCTATCCTGTGCAACTCTCATAAAATAAATTTGTTAAAGCATTTCCATTCATTTTCATTGATATATAATTTATCTTCTTCTTCCTCCTTGTTTTCTTAACACAAAGCCTTTGGGGATGGGCTACCTTTGGGGATGGGCTACCTTTCTTAGTTTATATGCACAGTATCTCTTTAAGCACACACACTCTGATTTTCAGCCAGTCTTCAGCTGTTTGACATTAAACTTAGTCCAAACCTCAGTTATTGCTTACCTCTCCTCTGGTGCAGGGCACTGCATCTGAATACCTGGAAGTGCACATGGAGCCTTCCTCAATGAGATCATCCTGGAGCCCAAAAGTTGCTGTACAGTTGACAGAGAAATACTTGTAGGGCCTCCAAGTCTGCCCATAGTCCTGGGATCTTTCCAACACCATCGCAGCTGGGCGAGGTGACTTGAACACAGCAATGACATGAGTCAGGTAGAATTCTGTTTCAAAGTCCAGTCTGATTTCTTCCCTGTGTACCCCTTGGGCAGACTGCCACCAGGAGATGGGGTTTGCAAAGAAATCGTCTGTCATGTCAGCAGGGAGATGGGAGTTATCAGGCTGGTTGGCATTGCATTTGGTGCAGCGAGGCTGCCCGCAGCCATGGGAGAGCTGATGGAGGAGATTCTGGTCTAGGTAGAAGCAGTACAGTTCTGTACTGTTCTGGCCACACGTGGTGAGAGTGACTGGTGTCCTCCCTGTTGCAAGGTTTCCCACCGGAGGGTTGCAAGAACGGCCATTACAGCGGAAGGCTCGTAGCCTCGTGGGATCTGAAAGACAGGCAAAAGAAACACAACTAAGTAGAATTTATCAAATACTTCTCAGGCTGTAACACAGGTGACCATGCAAATGTTTGGAGTCCTCATCTGGGGATTGACACCCAAGAGGACTCCTTCCAAGGAGAGCTACTTCATCTTTTCACACAAAGTTTGGAGGGAGTTTCTCAATAAATCTAGTCCTTGTTTTTGGTGCCTAACTCAGAAACTGAGGTCTTTAGAAAACTCAGGCTTATAGCGCTTAACTTTCATTTCTGTTGAAAATGCAGTTGCATCGGTCTATTGAATTTTACGTTTAACCACAGAAATCTTGTGTTTTCTTACTTTCACTCTAGTAAAGCTCTGTATTTGAGGACTGAATCTATTCAATGCATTTATTTTCATTGTTATCAGAAAGCAAAGTCAAACTGTACTATACACTGTAGATACATTAAGAAAAGAGATTGTTCCTGCCCAACAAATTACAGACACTAATTACACATACAAACACATAAAGAAAGCATGTATTTCTATAGTTATACATCACTGGCATAATTTTGAGGGGTGTTGAATTTCTACTGCTCCTATTGAGATCAGCTGGAGTTGTTAATACTCAGCAGAGCTGAAAATCAAGTCTCTCTGTTGTTTAAATACCTTGACATGGAGGTAGGTGACTATATTCTGTTTGCCAAGTTTGCAAATATTTGCAAATCTTTCATATTGTCAATGAATATATCTACTTATTTCTAAATTAAGAAAAGGTAGGGATAACTACAAAGTCTTAATATCGTTTGGAAATCAGTAGTGTCTTGTGACACTGGAATTAAAGTTCATTCCAAAACCTTATTACCATACTGGAGAAAACTGCTTTTCTAATGACATACAATGTCCTCTTTGCAACTTAACAGTCTAGAAGGAGTTAAGGACTGACCTTGCAAGGTCATAAATCTAATCCAAGAGGTCACAAGTCAGATGACTGGATGTAAGTACTACAGGAAATGACCCTTCCAATGAAACATGGGATGACCATAAACCCTGGGTAATCTAGGAGCAGTTCAAAGGTCAGCTATTAGTTCAACATTCTAGGTCAAATTTTAAAATCCCTACTCGTTTTACATTCAGCCTTTCCTCAGGCAAAATTAGTATTAAAATCATTAGGTCAAAGACAAGACTCTCTAATTCAGCCTTATAAAAATACTTAAATCGTAAATGTAGTTGGATGAAACTGATGTCCCTCTTTCCAAAAGGAATGTTTAAGGTGAAAAAATGTGTCCAGTGTGCACAGTTTTGCCTCCGAGTTGCTTCTGTCCTTAGTTCCTTAGTGACATTTCTGCACAGGCCAGAAGAGAAAGGTCAGAGATGGACATTGTTTTGGAAAACACCTCATGCATTTTGCTTCCCAGGATTAGGACACAAAATGAAGTTGCTCTATGTCCACTGAATCCCATTGACCAAATGGTGTGTGGCATTTTAGCTTACATACAGCATAAGGTAGTCTTAAACTTCAGATAGCAAGGAAGCAGATCATCCAAAAATGCTCTCAACTACTCTTAGAAACAGGTGGAAGCCACCTTCAAAGGAACTTGGACTTAATGTGTGTTTGCCTTACAGATATTGTAAGCAGCAGCCTCAAGGAAAGAGGGAGTGTCTGGAGACACAGTAGGTTTCCTTCTAGTGGAAGTTGTCTTCCACCAGTGGGTAGAATGGGCTGGCCAAGATTTTTTTTAGTATCCCAGTGAAGTCCTAGGAGGCTGGCAGAGCTTAGCGGGCAGCAGTGCCTGAATTACATGTGCACCTAATAGTCCTCAGCTCAAAGGAATTAAAGCTGCCCCTCCTCAGTTCCACCACCACTCCCTGTGCCAGCACAGAGATTAATTTTCCTGAGAGGGGAGGAGTTGCAGAATTCAGCTGGAGAGGAAAGGAGAGAAGATGCTGATGTTTGGCTCTATCAGTTCTGTTCTTTTCTCCCCAAGTTCAACTGAGCAGGTGATTCTTAGCACTACTGGAGATCCTCCACCAAGCCCTCTCACCATCCTGACTGCTTGATGACCATTTCAATGTCTTTTCTTTCTGATTATGAACTTCTCATTCCATCTGAGCCTAGTACAGTTACAGGGGAACACCAGGAGCTTCAGAGGTTTTATCTGGGAGGTTCTTTGCAATTTCTCTGAGTCTTTTTGTCCTGAGAAAGGACTCGAGTTTCCACAAAAGTTGTTTAGAGCTTCCTCCTTTTTGCAGAACATCTGAAATTCCAAGTTTTTGTCTGCTCTGGAGGGTGAATTTCACTGAGTCATGCAGAATTCTTGAAATAAAGATAAATCTATCCTTGCAGGTCAGCAAAAACATAATGAGTTACAACTGCATGCCTCAGGATTGTCTTTGCAAGTGGCATTTAGGTTCATGTTCATGTCCAAGCTGTTTGGTAAAAACTACTGGAAATAAGGAAGGCACAGCAATTTCTGTGTTTAAGGTAGATTGGATATTAACTGCTTTTGCTCAGTGCTGCAGAAAGTTGTCATCTTTGCCTCCAGATAATTTAAGTGGGACTGATCTTACAACTGAGCTTTGAACAAGCATTAGCTCTGACTAAGAGTCAGGTGACTTAGTTTTGATTAAGAATGGGTCCATGTTACAAATGCTATTGGATTATGGATAAATGTACCACGTAATTAAAAGAAAGTCCATCTCTATTGATGGATCACACCACTGAAGCTTTCATAGAGGAAATGGGATGCTGATCTTCTGAATTTAAGTAGTTATATAGGGGAAGCTTTGCAGACAAGAATGTGAGAAAGTAAAAAAGGAAACATTTTTTAAAGAAGGGAATGGCTGCTTTTTATATTTCCCATAAATGGTCTGTTAGTCTTGTATTGAGTTTTTCAGCTGTTTTTATCTGAACATGAAAAAGGAAAAAAACATGGTGGTTCTCCCGAACTACAGCCACAAGAAGGTTTATCTGCTCTGCCTGCTAATGCAGCAACATCAATAAACAGTTCCTGTCTGAACTGCTGTGTCATTAGGAAAATGGGAGAAGAACAAAGCACAAATTAGCAAAAGGGAGTTTGAGAGAAAGAGAGAGATTGGAAAACAAAATCTGCAGTCGATTAAAAGCTTTGCATTTAAAGAAATCAATTGGCAGAACATTGCTTGGCCACAAGGATAGTGCAGCCTGTCCATCACTCACTGATTCTGTGGAAACAACGTGAAATGTTGAGAGAGGGGGGACCACTGCAGAAAAGAAACAACAGCCAGGCAAACAAACAACTTACCCCAACTGCCAGGAGGACTCATTGAATAATTCATAAAGAACTAAACAGTTTGATTGCACGTGGGCACTGCATGTTATTATGAAGTTGATTAACTTTTACTCCATGGAGGATGGCTTGGCTCCATAAATGGTATGATTAATTTATTTGTTTGTTTTCTGGTCCCTCAGAGCTGTGCCACAAAGTGGCAGGTCAATGGCACATGCCCGGCACATGTTATAACAATGGTCTTATCTGATGATTAGGGAATCATAGAGTTCAAGGGAGGTCATACTATTGATAATCCTGGGACACCATTTCAAACAGAGATCTCTTACTTCAGAGCCTTGTAACGCAACAAAACATTTTAGGCACTGACTAAAAACAGGTTCAATTTTTTCTTAGGGTTTTTTTTTCACCCTCCATTGGATACCCAACAGAAGAAAGGTCATATGTCATATATGATATACCAGGTCATATATCAGCAGCCAAAGACTGCTGATGTGACTGGGAAGATGCCTGATATTTTCTGAGCCATCTGAGTTGGAATTTTCATTTCTTTTCCATATGCAAATTTATGATTTTGTGTGTTCAAGTCTCCTACAGTGAGACAGGAGGGCAAATTTCACAGTTCTGAGCACCATCTAAACACTAAAATCTTTGGGCACCTTCTGCTATGTTTTTCATGGAGCAGTTTTAGCATGTATGTCCAACCTGGATTTCACTTGTTCTATATCTGTTTAACTTTTTTCTTAATAACCAAAAACTTTTAAATGTTCTTTTAAAGCTAACCACCCTGGGGACATGAGTTGCTCAAGTTTTTATTAATCAGACCTGGAACTTCACCCCTTAATGCTGGTTATGACAGAAGTGCTATACAACCCTTTGGTTTGTCTAGGGCCAACATGCAATAAGTTTGGCAAGTCTTCATCCATTTATGAGTAGCCTGGTGTATTTCTGCACTAAAATAGCCCTGATAACTGGAGCTAATAAGCCAGCCTTCATAAATACCCAAGAGGTGAAGTTCTGAATACGCTACGAAACTAAGCTGCCTCCATGACCTGAGGCATGGACAGAAGAATAAGATCCCAGGTCTGGGCTCTCTTCCATTGTGGCCAGTTGCAGTCTGCCTGCCCGCATCCCTCCTGGAACAAGGATGGGCTCCAACAGCTACAGCTTCATTTGCAGATGAGCTGAATAACCCCAGACCAGAGGAAACCAAACCCTGCTGATAATCAGGTCCTGCAATTGATTTCAAGCTTGGTGCTAGAAATGGCCATTTTTGGCCACACCACGCCCCCTTTTGGAGGGCTGCCATCGGGAGGAGAGCTGGCCCAGGCACTGCTCCCCAGGGTGCTGCTCCCCTGGGGAGCTCTGGGCTGGCTGGGGCTGAAGCAAGAGCCCAAGCTGTTGTCAGTCCCGTTAACTGTCGCAATATGCAAGAGTTTTCAGACCGCTGCAGAGTTTATTTGAGGGAAATAATGCCCTCCACCTGGGTAAGACTAGGGGAAGGATCACCCAAGTGTCACATCTCACAATATAAAACCTAGGTGACTCCTCCAGCATAACTACTAAGGCTTTTTTTTTCCCCTTGGCATTATATTCAAACATCTAAGGAGCCAATCTTGACAACCCAGACTGTCTTCTCTGCACAAAGATGGCACAAGGCAAATATTGTACTCTCCACTAATATTGTACTTCATGTACTCCCGACACAACTGCCCCATCAATTTGTTTCATTTCTGACCAGGAGGGACCAACTATAGGGCTGGAAAGGGAGTTTACTGTATAGGCTATAAAGTTTGTCAAAAACATACTTCCCTGTACACCTCTCTGCTCAGGAAAAGGCTGAGACTTCCAAATCATTTTACACAGATTGGCTAAACACTGTCTGAACTAACCTTAGTCTGAGCAGTACTGACCCTGCCTGTAACAGGACTTGTAAAGTTTCAAGTTTAATTCAAGATTTTTATATTGCTTAAAAAAAAAAAAAGGAATCAAAAATGAGCAGAACGAGCAGGTGACCTTTGTGCTTTCACAGGCTGATGGTTTTTTGTGCAACCTTTTGACCAAGCGGCATGTATTTATTTACAGTGACATTGAATCCTTAGCATCGTCACCTTCAATATCCAATTATTTTGCTGTTATTCACTATGCACTATGTCCTACACCATTATTCTGAGTGTGTTTAGCTCCATACAGAACACACTCCCTCCCCTCAAATTCCCTTTCCAAGCAGTCAGCTGTGGGCTGCATTTCCTTGAAGATTCATTTTCACTTTGTGAATTGGATGCAGAGCAAATTTAGGCTGGTTTATAACAGACTACTTTCCGCAACAGTATCAGCAACTTTACGAGACATCTCTGTAACCTTTCTGTGCTGTGTACCAACATATGTATCCTATAGGGAGAGTCCTAGCCTGGGAAACTAGTGTATGCCTGAGAAAAGACACTAAGAGGACTAAGGTACCATGTCCTCCCTCTGCTCATTCCCTGTAATGTTGTGATAGCCAGCCTTTTTCCCAAATGAGTCACTGGATAATATGACAGGATTGTAAATTCATGAGCTGTTTTCAGTTTTTAAGAAAATATCTCTTGCAGTTATGGAAATCCGGTGTCTGTGTTATCAGAAAGGTTCTAGCTGGGGAATAATCTGAGCTGAAGCCACCTGATCTGCCTTTGACTTTACTGGAGCATGCAGGGTAGCTGAACACTTCAATCACTTTCAAATCACTGCATGTAGAGTATTGTTCCTGTCCTAATACTCTGAGCACACAGGTGAAATTTAAACCACTGGTATGCTCTCCTGTACAGAAAGAGAGATCCCAAGCCGGTATCTCAAAGGAAAAGTCACCAAGGATGTATAGTTGTTTTATCAATACTTATTCTTATTTTTCTGACCTGATCTGCATAATTCATCCCTTTTAACCTTAAAGATGTATTAAACCACAGCAAGAAGAAAACAATCTACTGCTTTGCTTCCTTTCCCTTAAGGAATTTGTCTCCATCACAATCCAGATATTTTTAGGACCCTATGTAAATACCATTACAGCTGTATCATATCTGTATGTGCTTATTTGTACACCCACGTATATACACACAACTAATCAACTTCTCTTTCTGTCCTAATCCATTTTCTCTCTAAGGCTAATTTAATCTTGTCCACTGCATGTTAACTATTAAGTCAGGGAGTACACTGAATGAACGGACTGTCTCGGATAAATAGTAATTCCTAAACAGTGCCTCTGACTTTTAATGATGCAAAATTAAGTTAACAGAGAATAATTCAGATTCCTACAGTGATGCTGTCCAAGGATGTTGTTGTTTCACTCTTGTCTTGCCTAGGAAGGCAGTGTTTCATCCTCAAAACAAATATCCAACATATCTCAATCCATCTACCTCTTTCTTTCTCTCTTACTTTTCTTTTGTTCACAAAAATAATATACTTTTTTAAGGATGTATGAAACTGTACATCCTATTGTAAGTCTTTGGGAGGAGACTGAGCTATAAAGCTGTGTATTGCAGGGAATAAGAAGCATTTGTATATATTGACTAACCCAGATTCCTTGTAAAAATCCAATCTGAAATAAAGATGTTGACATCATTTTTCTTAACAAACAGATCTGATTTCTATTCCCTTTCCCCTTGCTAAACTTAGGATAAATTGTTTCAGAATGGCAATATTGATTTATTTTGCTTACCTGCTTCCCCATGGCCAGAAATAAAATATTCCAAGAACACAATCAGCATGATGCCTTTATGCTGCATGGCTGTCAGTAAAATATCTGTCCTCAGTGAAGCAAAAAAGAGCTGCAGTAACCTACAGGTTTGGTGCTTGCATGGCTTTTCTGTATTTTCTTTCTTTCTTTCTGCTCACCTTCCTCTCAGTGTAGGGGTCAAGGCTGCTGTCTCATTCTTCTTGTTCTCATTTGGGTCCAGAGGTGGTTTTTTTTCAGGGCTCAGATGCCTTCTGGGTGTCACCCATACATTGCTTCCAATAAATAAATAAATAACAAGGGTTTTCCGTGTCTTTACCCCTCTCCATGCAGCAGGCCAGGGACGTTCACATCCCTGATGCCACCCTTTGAATGCACCATCGAGGGCTGATGTGACGCGGAGAGCTCTCTTCGGTCCGGTCCGTTGCGGTTGTTTGGATGCTATTCCGAAACTTTCATTTCTGCTCCTTGCTTTTGGTGGAGCTTCGTTTTGGCTTTGCCTGGGTCCCCCGTGACAACCTTCCCTACCCCCCTCGCACCTCCCGCAGCCTGCTGCTAACCGGGGTAGCGATGGGGTCCGGGCAGCGTGAACCCTGCTTTGTTAGGAGGTCTACCCCAGTACCTTCTTTCCCTTTGCTCCTTGCAGCAGAGGGTCATAAGAAGAACAGAGTTGGCGTTTCTCCCTGAGAGATGATGAGAAGCAAGTGCTTTCTTGGCTCTTCTCTCTTTTTATTTTGGTTTGTTTTATTTTATTTTATTTCCCTCCTCCCTCTGCTGTCACGGAAGCCACTTCTCCCCCACCTCCAAGAGGTTTGCTTCACACAGCGAGCGCCAGGGGATAAGAGCGAAAAACAAACCCAACGCCAGCTCGCCGGTGCCGGTGCCTGGGAACTCCCTTGCCGTCTCTGCCGCTGGACCGCGGCTTCTGGCCGCGATTTAGGGGCTGCTGTTCACGGGGAGGGGCAGGAGGGCAGGCTCGGGCAGGGGGCTGCTCTCCTGGGGTGGAGGTGCAATGCCCGGCGCCCAGACGAGAGGGGAAAAAAGTTGGGGGGGGGGGCTGGAGGATCCTTCCTCCCTCCTGCTACAGCAAGGCTTAGGGCTGGGGGTTTCCTTCCCTCCCGAGGGCTGGTTAGTTATCTCCAAGTTTTGCCTCTGCCTCCCTTTCAGCCTCTAGCACATCTCTCCGTCCTAACCGGGCAGTTCTCCTCTCCGGTCCTGTCTGGCTGCAAAGGGGATTATTATAACATGTGATCTTCTTCCTGTTCTTTATATGTGCTTTTTTTTTTTTTTTTTTTAATGGGGTGGAGGAGGAGGATGGGTGGGTTCCGCACCT
>WAAD01007444.1:54675-68518 GCA_013389945.1 Fregata magnificens
TCGGCTGGGCTGGTCCTTGTTGCGCTCAGATGCAGGCGTTGGTTTTCAGCCGCATCTTCTCCTCCAGGAGCCGGTGCGTGCGTGTGCGTGTGTGTGTGAGTGTGTGCGTGCGTGTGTGTGTGTGTGCGCGTGTGTGTGTGCGTGTGCGTGTGTGTGTGCAGGGCGGGGGCAGCCTGCGCAGCCCGCCCGGCGGGTGCCTGCTGTCCCTGCAGCACCCTCTGCCAGGCCGCCCGGCACATGACACCTGCCCTGCCGCGGGGCACTGCCCGGCGCCCCGGGGACACAGCCCCCGCCCAGGCACCCAGAAGGCAGCCCCAGGGCGCGGGGAGAGCGGGGTGGCTTCGGGGTTTGGTTTAGGTATGGCTCACACGGTCTACAAACGGGCACATGCATCGGGTTTCTTTCCATGATCACGGACACGAGCTGGGACAAGCCAGGCAGCGAGGGGACTTGTGACTTCCCAGAGAAGCTGGGGTGTCTGCTCTGGCACCGCTTACACACATGCCTGCCCCGGCCAGCACCGGGCATGTCGCTGAAGTCGGATTTGCTCAGGAAACTCCAACAAAAAGCTCCCAGGGACCCAGAGAGGCTCCAGCATGTAGCGATCAGGGGGTGAAAGTGCTCAGCCCTAGAAATAATTTTAATGCAGGGAGTGAGTTCCCCCCCACCAGCTTCATTCTCTCTTTCTTCACCTTTCACAGCAGTGTAACGCCATTAACTTGTGCTTGATGTCACAGAGGGAAGCAGGTCTGATGGTAGTCCAAACACAGATGAAGTTATTCTTGTGCCCCTGTGTGCACAGGATCAGACCTTAGAGGGATTTGGAGAATGTGGGTCATACAAAGAAGAATAAGGAAAGATTTATTTCCCTTTGGGGTGGGAGCGTTTATGTAAGGCAGGTTATTTAGCTAGGTTTTGGGGTAGAATTTTCTGACTTTACCCTCACCTTCCTTTTTTTTATGTTTTTAATAAGAAAATCCAATAGAAAATTTTAAAATGTGAAGGAGGCTTTTCCCTCTCCGTTTTGTCTTTGCCTTTTGTTTGAAAACAGGTAAAATACTGTATAATTACAAACCAAAATTCTCCTGCCATAAATGACAGTATCCTTCAGAGGGTTTGAGTCTGCTGTGCACTCAGCTCCCCTGTGATGTTCTGAGTTCTTTCAACTCACGCATCTTCAGTGGGAGCTGGGGATGTGCAGTATGTCCTAGAGCTAAAGCCAATGTGACATTAATGAGATGCTGTCATTTAATAATTGTGCTTTGTTGTCATCGCTTGTTGATTGCTGCCTTTGAGCGAAAATGTGGTATTTTTTTATTCCCAGGTTTTAGGCTCATTCCTAACTGAAATGTTTCTCCCAGTTAATTTCACCAGGCTTGAACTGTGGCACTTGAGAAAATTCCCTGGCCAAGAGTTGTAGTTTCATGGATGTAATAAAGGTCAAGAAGTTCCTGTATAATTTAAATAACAACTCAAAATGGAGAGCAAAGTTCATGTTGCACTGTAAGTGGAAAATCAAAGTTAAGTATATTAATTTACTTGTGTTGGCTGGATGGCAGTAGCGTAAGAGTTTCTAGTTGTTGTTGACTGTAGGGTCTAAAAGTGTCTTAGAACTGAAAGCCTTAATTCTTCCTCCCAGTTATTGCCTGTCTTGAGAAAACCACTACCAGTGCTAATGAGTACATTTCCAGTTTAATACTGCTAAAATCCATTCATGCCTGTGAGGTAAGAGGAGCTAACACCTAAGGGGGAAATTTTGCTGTTATCATTGACAACTGCTGTTGTCTAGAAGACGAGTTGATGACATCTGAGGAACAGCCCATACCTAGAGGTGTCAAACAGAGAATGCCCACCTCAGCTGAACAGCGTGTATGAACAGTGACATGAATAATAATTATTAACTTTAGTTAGTTCCTAAACTATAGAAATGTAAATGCACAATCCTTGAGGTCTCAGGCAAGGTTCATGCTCCAGACCATGACTTTTACTAGGACATTGGGGGAATCAGATGATTTGGAAAGTGACTGAGTTTGCTGTAGGGGCTTAGCGCAGCACCAGCTGACAAAGCACCCAGAGAATAAACAGCAAAACTGTGAATCATTCATTTTGGGGGAGGAGGGAAGAGCCAATGGCATGGCATGGCGGGGGGAGGTGTGTCACCTGGGTCGCCTGCCCTCTCTGCTTGACAGGCCTGTTTGCAAAAGCCAGAGGACAGGCTGTCCTCTTCGAGATCACCCCGGAGTGGTGATACATCTGGATCGCTTAGCATCTCGCTTGCCTGCACCCTTCACTCCCCATTCCTTGTACCTCTCCCATTTGCCTTGCCTTTCCTCCTCATATTTCCTCAGCAGCTATGACCAGCCTGAAGGAAATCTGTCGTGGCATTCCTCTATACCCTTTGCCTGAAAACAGAGGTCGGAGGAAAGGAATACCTCATGCACCCGTGAGAACCCCTAATCTCACTGCTCAGGAGAAAAAGGTAACATGGGGTTTCACAGGGCCTCACTTCTCTTCCTTTGAGATAAATGCCGCTCGGGGCAGCAGACCTGATTACCTCAAATACTTTTCTGAGTGTGCACCTAACTTTGTGGCAAATGTATTTCCTTGGTGTTATAATTTTGGTGGGTAATGGAACAAAGTACTGGAAACGCTTCTGCTTGCTTGCTTTCTTCCTCCTCCAGAGGTAAGCAGGTTGATAGGAGGCAGATTTGCTGCACAACAGCTTCTGTGACTTTAAATGGCTAAATAAGAGGCATTAGACTTCAATGCTGTCAATCCAGCATTGTTCCTTGGAGATGAAATTATGAATGCTGTTGCAAAAATACTGCATATGTATGGGAGTGAAAGCTCACCTCTCAAATACAATAAACATCAAATGTGACGAATCAACGTCATGGTACAAGCTACACATCCGTATATTTGCATAAAAGATCCAA
This sequence comes from Fregata magnificens, assembly GCA_013389945.1. Classification (NCBI taxonomy): domain Eukaryota; kingdom Metazoa; phylum Chordata; class Aves; order Suliformes; family Fregatidae; genus Fregata; species Fregata magnificens. The sequence goes on from WAAD01007444.1 coordinate 57,612, forward strand.
AGATAATTTATTTTAACCAGTAGTCTGAAGCGTCCAGAATTCAGGCAAGTTTGTAGGGAGTTGAGTTAATTATTTGTCTTTAGTTGTGTAATTCTTTTCCGTCTCTTTTTGTTTGGTTAGTCTATGTACACACTAAAGTAATCATTGCATTATTTAATGTTAGAGATTTAAAAAAAATCATCAGCAGAAAATAATGGTCAATAGGTGGACATCCTTAGAATTTGTGTGGGAGAGGATAAGGTGGGTTCCTTAGTTTGAAAGTCTGTGCTTCACCACATGTAACATCACTTATAATGTGACATTCTGGTCAGAACACATAAGTTCCTTCCCTACTACCCAGATGCTCACAACTTCCTTGCCTTCGTGGGAGTTCCCCACTGGCATCAGCAGCCAAATTCTTTCAAAGTCCACTTCCACAAGCAGAGGAGAGCCTAGTCAAAGGGTAGAAAGAGGAACAGCTGTGAAATAGCCAAAGAGGATATACTTCAATGTCAGGAGCATTCATGGCTGAGGCATCCTCTCTGTGCCTGGGACAGCTCAGACAGATGGAAGTGTGGCTACTAAGTGTGCAGAAGGGGGCTGTGGTGTGTGGTGATGGCTGTGAAGATAACGGAGCAGGGAGTGAGTTTCACTGCATGTCAGAACATTGCCAACCATCCCCATTTTATCCTTTGCCTTTGCTAAATCACTTTTTCCCACAAGAAGTCTGCTATAGCATGAAGGAGTCCATGTTGCAGGAGAGAAGGTGGTATCTCTCAAAAGGATGACAAACCTTACCTTCTACCTGGGGAGAGAAAGGTCATGACAAAGTCCTCACGCCCTATATAGAAACTGGAATAGCTTCCTGCCTCCTTTAAGTGTTGCAGGGAGACAGCAGTACACTGATTTTCTGGTTCCAGTCTACTGTCTAACATCCTACCCTCATCTCTCCTTCTTATCTACCACATGTAATAAGAGGTCATGCTAGCTGGGTTTTTTATTAGACTGTTAAAGATTTAAAAGCTTCCTTTCTGATTTATTTTACTTTTAATCTTCCACTTTAAACTCTTAACAGAGTTAGAGGCTCAGCTGGTTTTTTTTTTTATATCTGAAAGGTCAAATCTCTTTTTTTTTAAGAGGTGTTCCATGCTTAGAAAAGCATGTAGACAGACAACTATAGAAAAGTTTGTCTGTCTACAAGGTGGTTTTTAAGTCTTGAGACAAGCTTCCAGATTTTGTTGGCAGTATATAATGCTGAGCATATTGCGAGGCTTGTCTTTATGTATGACACTGTGTTCATTTTCTAATTGAAGTACTCAGGGGAAGCTTTGACAGAAGTGATGTTAATAATGCTCTGCTAATTCCCTCAGGATTTGTCCCTCTTCATATGCCTTCATTCCAGTTTTAGCCCTTTCTACAATAACAAACCTTAGCACTGCCCATGTTTTTTTTCTTGGGCCTCCTTTTGTGGTTGTAATAGAAATCCTGTAAGTGAGACTTATAAAGTTCTGTGTGTTTTGGGGCCTGCTGAAGAGGTATATAATTCTTCCTATCATACCAACTTTAATCTTCTTGGATAAATCAAGCCATTTCTCAGAACTGATTCTGTTTATATGTTTCCTGAGATCTCGTCCTTCAGCATTCTTTGCCTGAGGCCTGAAACAGCCACATTCTCTCTCTTTCCCTCCACAGCTCGGGAAACCCTAGCTTTCTGTTTCTCAGCATCTGTATCTTAATGTAAATACGCTACTAAGAAACTACCCCTAAAATTTTATGCGTGGTGTATCCTTTGCAGAACAAGGATGCTGCATGCTCAATACTCATTGACATGCCAGTAAAGCTGGAGCACCATGGGAAGAATGTGCACTGCTCAGTGTTGGTCAGCATCGGAAAAATATTGTATGTCTTCGTCCATGAAGCAGTTCCTTTACATATCGTAGAGCCAAATCACGTTACAATCTTCCTGCTACCCCAGCATGAGCATCTGTTACCTGACTGCAGTATCACTTGTGTCTGTCATAGGGCCCTGAGGTCAGTAATGGGCCTTGATGACCGTGACAAGTGTCACCTGAGATCTCCACCCACACCCGCTGCCCACAGGCTTAGGGGCTCCATTTAAGCTCAGGCCTGGGAATTCAATCATCTCAGTTATGCTGGAGATGTGTCTGTCTCTAGTTCTGTCACAGGGTGTCCTAGTGCCCAGCTGTGGACCTCATTGATCTGGTCTCCAACCTGCAGGCTGACTTGCCACTATGAACTTCCCTGGTGATTTCTGGGCCCTATCTTTCTGTGGCAACCATCACCAGACTTGATCCTGACTTGTGCTCCTAGCTTGGCCCCAGACCTGCACATCACCACGATCTTGCCTGATGACCTGGGCTCCTGGTGGAACCTGGCTGCTATCCCTGGGCTGCTGTGCTCACCTCTCTCAGGTATTATGAGGCTGGACCCTGGCTGGTGAGTTGCCTGTCCTGCTGGCTGTGTTACTCTGACTCCATATCCCTTAGGGAGCAGCTGGGACTTGCTGCTTTGTGACATCCTAGTACAAAGAGCTGAAAACCAGAGCCTGTGAAGCTGCATAGCACCTGAAGTTCTTGTTGAACTTTTTGGAGAAGAAGCAGGACATTTGACCTTAATGGTTGCTTTATGCATCCAGAAATGAAGCCACTTTTAAAAGTTTGTATGTGGATTGGGAAAGCCAACCTGTTGGCTCCTGTTCTGGAATGTCTGGATGATAAAGAACTTGGTTAAACTTTCACAGCCCATGGGGCACTTTATAACAATGGCCAGTCAGAAATCACCATGTTTACTTCCCAGCTGAGCTGATCTAAGCTGGGACCTATTAGGAAGAATCATACATGAAGCAACCATCTTGCTTTTACAGTTACTGTTTAGAGACTAGTGCCAGTAAAGGTTCTGGGCCTGGATATCATCAGGCAGATGAGGACAAGTGGGAGGCGAGCAACATCTCCACTGGGAAAGGGCAGAACTAAGAATGAAACTGTTGTAGAGTTTAGCTAATCACTTCCTCTCCTCATGCTTCCCTTCCCCTCAGTAAACAGGGAGACTGCAAATCTTAGTGCTTGAGTGTCTCAAGATCCTTAAATTGGAAGTCCTGATGATGGTGTTAGAAAAGGGAAATGAATGCCATGCCTTCTGAAGAGGCACTGGTTCTTCAACAAACACCAATTAACAAAGAGGCTCGTATTCTTGATTTCTCAAGAGAATCTCACAACGAAGATATTTACAGCTGATTGATTGGAGCAGGATTTCATGGGTTCTTTTGACTACATTTTCTTGAGATTGAGAGGTCTGAATCTTGATTAAATGGCAGCAGGATCCTGTTTTGCTGTATAAATGCCAGTGAATACAAAAAAAGACACCCTATTAGTGACTAGAGCTTAAACACAAGAATTAAATGTTAGATCCAGCTGGCAGATCAAAGAGGAAGACTTTGCATCTGATGCTTGTATTGCACCGAGCTGAACTGAATCAGTAACTTGGCAAACTCAGTGGGTTTCTTAAAACAACCTATCAGGCTCAGGAGTGTAAGTGCAATTGATTTTTTTTTTTCTTTTTTAAGACATCAGTGAACTCTGGACCTGGTTTTTCAGAGGTGCTGAGCACGTGCAGCTTAAGCTTCTGTCAGTGGAAGTTATGAACGGGAAGAACACCTAAATATCAAATGCACAATGTCTAATATTCAGAATGCAGTGTGTCAGTTATAGGTAAAATCAATCCTGCTTAAAGGTCAGCATAATGTTCTATATGGTGCTTTAATGAAATGTAAGGAATAATGGCCTTGTATTGCCTTTCCACAAAAGCATGATGAATGGCCTATTTGAATTTGCTCCTTGAGTGCCTTTCTCAGGTTATTCAGTTTATGATTCAATAATGAATATGCAAAATTCTTCCTGATGCACATGGCAATTGCCCTTTCATAAAGCAGTCAGGCTCCATCTAAGCAATTTTAAGTGTCCTAGCTTTCCTATTGAGAGACTGTTTCAGAATCTCTTATGTTTAAATTCTTCTAATTTCATGACTACATTTTTTATGGCTAATTCACAGCTATTTATTCCTCTTCCAGCATTTCCCTGAAGCTCCTTCCTGCTTTGACATTTATCCTGCAGCAAGACAGCAATCAAATGTCACCTTTGTTCGGTTAAGCTAAAGAAGCCCCAGTCTTAGTCCTCTTTCGTAAAATCAGCTCTCTATTGTCTGTGCAACCAAGGTGCCCTTCCTGCCCTTCATATAACATCCAAGTTCATGTTTCATTAATGTTTGCATCATCAAAATTCAGGCTTCTGCTAATGTGGAACATCAATAGGATAGAGGCTCGGTTTAAGTGAATTTATTTGAAAATCCAACCAGATTTTGCTTGCTTGTATTTTTAGGGTGAAGAAAAATATTTGCCCATCAGTTTCATTATAATACAGATAATATATTGATCAACGACTGGGCGATCCTTCTTCCTTCCAGATCCAGTCTGGAAGCAAAACACTCATCCTGACAGTTCTCTGTAGTTCTCACAGGCAAACAAAATGCCAAATGTGGCAATGTTTTCCTCCTGATTTTGTTGTTGCAAGGGCTGATTTTATTCTTTAGGAATTTCTTAGATCTAGAACCCACTGTGATGGCTGCTTGATGCTGAGATTGACTTTGAAAATCCCCACATATTTTGTCATGGTGTGGATATAGCTGGGATTTTTGTGTTTATTAATAACATGCCCTTGGAAAATGACTGCTTATCTAAGTGGAGAAGAATAAGGTGGTATTTGAAGATGGAAGTTGTGTTTGCTTATCTGGTAAATAGATTTCCCCCCTTGTCATTCTCTGTGTGGAATGGCAAATCTAATTTGTAGGGTTTTACTGGTCTGATTCTCAGCTGGTGTAAATCAGTATAGCTTCACTGGTCTGAAAGGGTCTGACCCATATGCCTGTTCAGTAGCAAGTATGCCAACAAAAACCTCTCTTAGTATGGGGCATTTTTAGATTTAGAGATATTGTTCTTTCTGTCTGCTCTAAGGTATGTGAGATGAGCATGCTCAAATGAAGGGGCTGGAGACCTCTAGCCATAAGAGCCAGACCATAGTCATGTTGAATGAAGAGGTTTATTACTGAGCTAAGGGCTTTTTAGAGCTTTTCAGGACTTCTTACCCAGATGGATGGTGATGATACCTAGACTGGATGGTTCTAGGTGCCTTTGTTCTAGATACCTATTTCCTGTACTACAGCCTATCCCTTCACTTCCTCCAGAAAATACTTGCTTCCATAACTCTTTGAACCGCCAACAGCAGGTGTCACAGACATGGAGTATCCTTGCTATACTCGGGCCTCTCTGAAACTGGGCTTCCCTGGTTGTTTTGTAGACTGTTATCAGATTTGGAAGCAAACTCCATCCTTTTCTATCCTTTCCACAGCCATTAAAAATCAGCCTAAAGAAGATTTGAAATTCCATATGATTTGTGAATCTCTTAAACTAAAAGTCATTTGGATAGTGTTGCCATTTGTCAGGGAACTTACAAGATCTTTTAGTGTCTTTGCATGAAATTGGCTTTTTAAAGATTACAAAATCTTTATTCTCATTATGGTTTTAATCAAATGAAACATGGAATACAGAGACATGACTTAACAGAGTGTTACTAAAGATAGTGATTTATTTATGGTTTCTTTCATCCAAAAGGACATACTGTACTTTGCAAACTATTGGTAATGTCTTTGAAAGCAATAGGGAGTATAAGCCATGTAGTATCATCTGCAGAATTTAATTCAGTGCCTAGTAATCACTTCAGCTAATTTGGAAGTGATACATGTAGCATTAATGAAATAATGTAAACCACCACCCTCTGCAATACATTAGGATGCTAAATGTAGTGAATCTTTAATAAAACTTAGCCCAAGCACATCTTCATCAGGGAGTATGTCACATAACTCAGGGCTAAGATTCCTTTTTTGAATGGAAAGTACAGCAGGGTCTTCAGTGTCTCTAGTTCGGGGTCTCAGTCTAAGGATTTCTGAACAATTTTTTCCTTGGTAGTTCAGTGCCCCCTAGCATTGTGAGAGGGAATTCGTCCATGTCTGATATTGATAGGATTGAGCACTACTTAACAAATGTCTAAGGTGTCTCCATGCAGGCTTGGCGGGGGGTGGAAAGGGGAGAGTTATGTGTGTACAGCAGTTGAATCTACAAGGAAAGATGCAGGTGGAAACACTTCAATAGGAAAGCAGAAATGGAGCTCCCCTGGTGTGAGCTTGGCATTTTAAATTATATCATCCTTGTGATAGCTTAAGCAGGCTTCCAGCTGAGTCTGATTAAAGTTCAGGGCCACCCATTTACCTCCATTTCTCTTTTACCTCGATTTTTGTCTCTCTTGGGTTTTTTTGGCAGCTGGCTTTGCACAATGCCTTGCGTTATTTCCCACCTGAAATACAGAAGAAGCTGGCACCGGAATTTGCTGAAGAACTCAGGCTGTACGGCCATATCTATATGTACAGATTCTTTCCAGATATTGAGATGAGGTAAGGACTGGATGGTTCACATTGTATTTGGCTGCCATTTGCTTACCAGCTTTCATCTGTGAAACTGACCTTTAAATAGTGGCATTGCTGTGTCCTAATTTACCTCTTGTAGAAGTCATGTCATAACATAATAATGAAGTGCATCAACTGAATAAACTGGATGTTCTGTGTATCATCAGATAGCAGTAGTTTCACTTCCAGTGAGGGATAGTGCATGTTTTGGGATGCTCTTCTGTAAAGCTGTGTAACAGTGATCCTTCATCCTCCAGCTTTCATCCTGTTCTCTGTCCTCATGAGAGCCCCATGGGACTAGTAGGGAGACAGTGTGCGCTCTTCTGGATAGGCTGTGGCAGGGCCAGGACAGTCTCACTGCTGGAAAGCTCAGCACCACTCAACGCAGGGAAAGGATTGTGCAAGGTTGTGTGCTTGGTAATGCCAGCTTTACCATACACAGAGATCCCAAATGCTCTGCCCCATGACAAGTCTTAGTTTCTAGCGGCCAGTCATTACTCAGAGACCTCTGATTGCAACCTGGATGGAAAACTTGCAATAGTCCTGAGCTGCTGCAAGTCAAGTCTTAACTGAACCAAGAGGTATGATTAGATAAGTGGATGGCTTGAGACCTGCTGTGAGTGGCTGGTTGTTTCCCAGTCTCACAGAGAAGGCTTTCCAGGCTTAAAAGAAAGACAGTACATTTTTCCATCATTGGAACCTGTATCTGACCCTGGTTTGTAATATGCTGTGCCTGGTGCCTGTTGATCTTGGAGCATCACTTCATTCTAGGGCTGATGGGGCTAATGTTTGTGAAGCAGAACAGTTTTAGAGAGGGCTGCCAGGGGCTAGCTGCTTTTTTTAGAGTGATTGATTCCTTTTTGCATCCAGCAGGGGCCTGGTTAATGTCTATACAGAAATCTGAATAAAGCAAGCAACTAGAAGGCACTCTGATTTCCACAGACATCCGTATTTCTGTGCTGTCCATACTAGTCTGGGGTCAGCTCTTGCAGAATTCAGCTAAGGGAAGGACAACTGGAAGACTGTCTGGAAGATATTGCAGAGCTGGACTTCAGAGGACCCTAGTCCTGAACTACAGATGAGGGCACCTTCCAAGTAGGCTTGGATGAGACAGTCCACCAGCTTGTTTCCATCACTGGCATCAGTGATTCTTTGATAGCTTCAAATATTTTTTTTTCTTTGTGATCATTTCAGTGATCACTCTTTCTAATAGATTCTTGCAGTCTCAGATTAAGGAAATGCCTTTTGTTCTCTGTAGTCTGGTAGTATTTGATTGTTGTTCTGTATGTTCCAGAGAACACAGTCCAACTTGGTTCTGTTCCATTTAACAGCCATGTTCCCATAGCAGCACATTCAGCTGATATCTGAACTTTGGGTTTCTTATGTTCTGAGCAATGTTATGTAGAAATATCTCTTCTTGTTGAATTGGTATAATTCCACAGAAATCCTGTTATTTTATCACATCAAGCTTAGAAAAGCAGAAAACACTAATAAAAAAAGTATTGTGGAAGAACTCAAACGCTTTCCCTCCTGGTTTGGCAATGACTACAAGGCATTTTTTTTAGAATCCTGATGTAAAAAGCTAGGATGAAGTGCATATGATCATGGGAGGAGCCCATTCACTAAATCTGTAGAACATACATTGCAGATCTTAGGTCATGAGCTGGTCAGCAGTTGTCCAATTTCTTTTGTAGCTGGCACTCTTTAGCCTAACCTTTTCAGTGTGACTGTCTTGCCTGTTCAAAGCAAGTGTCCAGTCACTGAAGATCTATGGTCCAATAAAAGGATGATCATTTAGAAAAGATGTTAAATGATCCAATCTCCCTTTAGAAATTTCCAGCATCTGTAATGGTGGTGTTGCTTACGGAAAGCGAAAGGGTAAAACTCTTGATCAATGGTTATACTTCCTTTTGGTATCATACCTTAAAGGCCTCAGCACAATTCTACTAGGACCTGTGTAAACACAGCAAAGGAACTGTCCCTGCCCTGAAGAGCTACAGTATAAATCTAGGACCAGAAGTTTTAGAGCAATTTGATATAACAAACACATAGTGGAGGAGAAGATAAGTGAGATGATCACAGCAGTTGGCATTGAAGCACATAAGTGCTAGGAAACCTGACTCAGAATACCTTTGTGAGGGTTTCCCATACCTTACCTCTCAACTTTCTGCATGAAATGCATCTTATTCAGCAAAAAGGCCCATATTTCTCCTAATTACTTCAGTTTTTGAGAGCTTCTTTGGGACTGAAATTCAAGCTGGTTGTTTTTTCTTAGATAGGATCTTAAATAACAAGGGCTGATGAGCCTGAAGGCAACTTCCACTGATGCTGTTTTCCGTGGCGTTGCAGGACTTAGCTGCATGGCCTGGCAACTGTGTTAGAGGCCAGTTCCAGCATCCCCAAAATAATCCAGTTAAAAAGCAATGAGAGTTCTTGGCCACCATATTTATAACCACTTGTGATTAACTGATTCAGCAAATAAGCTGAATACAATTTTTTTCTTTGTATAGTTCTGCTAGCAGTTAAAACCTGATTTGCCTGTTAAGGTATGTATATCATTTCAGATTCGTGCTTTCTCTTTTTTTTTTTTTCCTTCCCTCTGAATAAAAGCCTGCAACTCAAATGAATGTGTTGGCATGCAGGGATATTTCTGTGGGGTATGTTGTTGTGGTTGCCCTTGTGAGTTGGAGTGTGTCTCCTAAATTTTTGTGACTACTGTTTCAGAGCGTACCCCATAGGAGACTACCCTTGCAAGACCAAAACAGGTGCTGCCATTATGTTAATGATCATGAATAATCTGGATCCCTCAGTGGCTCAGGTAAGGTACAGTGAAAGTAAGGAAGCTGGTTTCGTAGGGCAGCAGCAAATGTGCAAGTTACTTCCCGTATGTGCTCTCACATAAAAACTGAAGAATTTAAGCACATAGGGGAGATTAATCCTTGTGCAGATGATCCTTCTTCCATGGACTGAATAGGATTTTAGTTGGTCATAGGCCTTTTGCTGATTCTGTGCTCCAAGGCACATGCCAGTCCCTGTACACGTAGAGCTGGCTGCTGTGTGTTAGCTAAGCAGGCCAATTTCAGTAGTGCCAAGGCAGCCTCCTTATGGAGGGATGTGCTAGAATGTCCACTTCTGTGAGGCTAAGCCTGCAAGGGACTAAAGGTATTTCTATACTTTTCTTGTGGTTATGTTTTGATTCCTGGGGTTTGGGGTCCTTTGTATTAAGTTCTTTAGTTTACTGCTGTGTGCAGTTGTTAATCCTGCACAGTGGGTCCCGGTCCTAACTCAGACAGACCTCTGAGGCCTCCTACAACACCAGTAAGGCTCACTCCAGCTCCCACTATATCCAGGAGCTTGGTTGCTGTCTGTGAGATAGGTAGAGGTCAGCTCTTAGTACGTTGCTTCTACAAAATATGTTGAAAAATTAGTGCTGATGCTTCCTGTATCTTTGAAAGCTCATCCCTCAAGGACAGATTTACTAGATGATTACAAGACCAAGTCCATCCTTACAAGCACTACCCAGTGTAATGCATCTTTTTGCAAATGGCAGGAGAGAGGCCATGCAACTATACCCTGCTCATCGTAGACTCTTCCAGCTGTAAATGCCAGTAGCAACCAAACTGTAACCTCACTCAGTCCCTGTTTAAGGGAGTTTAGTGGGACTTCTGTCTGTTACAGAAACTGCGATCCAGGAATCGCTTTGTAGCATTGTGCATCCAAAATACCATTGTAACAATAACAAACATCTCATTTTGAAAAAGGATTTTTAATTTTTTTTTCTTAAATTATCACTTATGACGGTATTTTCTGATTTCAGGAATCTAGAGAGTGTTGGTGCAATAAGCTATAGAAAAGATTTATTACTGAGATTAAAAAAATAACTTGGAGATACAGTGAAATGTTTCAGAAGAGTGCTTGCCTTATTGTTAAATTGTCTTTTTCAGTTTCCTCAGGAGCTCGTCACTTATGGAGGAAATGGGCAGGTCTTCAGCAACTGGGCGCAGGTAGGACATTACTGCTTTTGCAACTTGTTTCACAAAACCAGTTTCACCCTCCCCCCCGCACAATTCTGCTTAGGCAGTTTGCAATAATTCTTGGCAGTCGTTGTCTCAAAATACTTCAAAACATCCTGTCTGGATAGAGGAATCCTCAGTTATAAACTACATAGATGGGGAGAGCTTTATTTAGTAAGGAGAGCACAAACAGCCCAACAGAAATACTAAACATAATACCATAAATTTACCAAGCTGTGTATGATGATGTAAAGACCTTCTCTGATGCATTTGTATGTGCCTGTATTTTTTGCACAGATAATTTTAGAGTCAAAATTAATTCTAGGAAACAAAGTGTGTCTTTTGCTTGTTTCTGGTACTTTTGCAACATTTTTCACAACAAGC
>WAAD01007449.1:5043-15365 GCA_013389945.1 Fregata magnificens
TGAGTTGCTTCCCACTCTCTCTATTCAAACAGGTTTATATTTGGAAATGTTATTTAAGCATAAAGTATAATGTTGTGCTCTAACTTACTCTCTAGAGATGTGTAAAAATCTGCAAATATGAAGCAACACTTTTTGCGTTTCACACTGGAATTCAGGAATTTGCATCCATAATGGAAACATGCAGTAAACAAGTAACAGAAACATAGCTCTATACTAAAATCACAAGAAACAACAGCATCTTCTAANAAGAGGGTTATCTATAGTTCATTCCCTAAAGTAGTTTTTGTTGAATTTCCAGATGGATGAGCATTCCCATGTCCATTGCAAAGATGGGAGTGCAAGGCAGTCATAGAAAAAAAGAATCAGACCACCAACTTCAATGTTTTATTCCTCCTTTTGACAGTTCTGACATAAGACATTCTACCTCAAATCAAGACCCTTTATAGGTAGGTCCATCCAAATAACTAGAGGTTTCCCTGCTAATGCAAAGACATACTCCCTTCCGCTTCCCTCTAATTACTGTATCTCATGATTTCAATACTGATTTTTCTCCCCCTCTCTATATTCTCAAAATTAGTAAAAGAAAAAAAAGTTTAATTCCCAGAAAATTTATTTATATATTTGATTGAACTTACATTTAATTTCAGTTACAAGCTGATTAGTAGTATCAAACCAATTTCTGTAAACACCTATGGACTGAGATAATTGGTCTCTCTCCCTTGTAAGTGTTGCCATCTGTTGCTGCTTCTTGAAATCTACAGAAATAAATACATACACTTTTAGAAGAAAAGTAACATAGTTACTCGGTTTAACCATCAGCAAAAATCTATTAAGCTATTACACAGTTCTGAAGAAGTATTATGGATCTAAAAATAGTTGGTTCTAAGGAAAAGCAAGCATTTTAGAGTAATTGAAACATACCATTGCAAAACACAAATGACAGACGGTATGGTTCCACAGGATTTTTCAAAGCTGGCAGATCTGGCTCAAATATAAGAATATATTCAGTGCTATCTCTTCCAGGACTGTTTTCAGCCAGCACTAGATTCTAATGAAACAAACATATATAAGTTTATGTTCACACTTGAGGTAATACACAAAATAAAACAAACATTATTCAAACACTAAATCTTAGACAGTTACCTAACACATGATGTCTATACAATATTACTACAGTTTAAAGTATTGCCTTGGAAATGCCTTTTACACCTAATAAAAAGCAGCAAAATAACAAAGATTTCGCAGTAACTGTTTTATTGTTTAAGAATTAAGATTGTCATTTTACCTGTTTAAAGACTCTTATTATTTTTGGCTATATATTTTGAGACATATGCTCAGAAAAAATATTATCTACACTGTCCCATAAGCAAGACTTCCTCAGATGTACTTCATTCAGCATGTGAACAAATGCAAACGGAACATTAAAAGGAAAGACCCAATGCATAAACACAGAGAAAGAAAAACATACTATTCCCAGTGCTGAGTTAAAGTTACTGCTGTTACCATGGATGTAGACAGCAGGTCCCAAATGAATGAACAATATATAACCAAACACTAACACGAACATCCCACTTCTTATCAATTCCTTACTGAAACGACAAACTAAATCCTTCGCCCTTCTTTACAAACACAGGAAATGTTATAAAACCATAAAGAATTGTAAACAGAAATAAAATTAGTATAGGTAATATCTAAATGTGCTGTTACTTTGGGAAAGGTATCATGCATAAAATGAATAATGCTTATAATAAAACTCATACTGTTTCCACCTTTAACATGTAGAAATTGCTACTCAACTGGCCAAATCAAGAGAGAGGTGGTTGCAGCCTAAAAGAAGAGATAGATATATAACCTTCAAAGATAGTCTTCATGGCTTTCAAAAATATTGCAGCTACATATTTAGTCAGGAGAAATCTGTAGTGGAAATATCTTTTCCTTAGAAAATTTACACTAATAAAAATCTAAACATTTTCCTTCATTAAACAAGTTTAGTATTCCTGAACCTCAGTGTAAGGGTAAACATGTCAGATTATCAGCTTCATTACATTGATGCTGATTGCACATGATTATATTTATAAACAAGATGGAACAATTTCAATGTATTTGAAAAAAACATTAGTGTGTCCCCTCCCCTCCCCTCCCCGTTACTAGTCATATGAAAAGTACATTGCATCAAAACCAACAAATCCTTTCCACATGAGTTTTGTGAGTTGTCTAAAGTCAAAGAACTCAGTATAAACTCAACAACTGAAAACTGCCCAAAGAGGGGAAGAGATATGGGAATCACTGAAATGGAATTACTCCCAATAGAAGACTAGGGAACACAAGTTACTGTCAAAAGCAGTAGGATCTCATCAGATCACAGGGATGAGAAAGCAGAACGCAAACCTCACCCCCCAAACAAACTAGGAATATATAAGTAGAAAGAAAAAGCATCTGCTTACAAAAAANAAACATGTTCCCCCCCATTACATAGGTTGTTAGCTTAGTCACCAAAGCAAGACTGGACTATTTAGGTCACAAAGGCTCAACAGCAGGTTACTAGTACACAGAGATAAAAAAAAATTGTTATTTCTGCATCTATGAGGAGTTTGAAAAATTATTCTATCTGAACTGTCAGAGTTCACTCTATGGGATTATTATTCCCCTCAACAGTATGAAGTTTTAAACATCTGTTGAAATTTCTACCACAGGTGTAAATGCAAGATTTGTGGAGAAAAGCACTATTTTATTAGACCAGTGGTTATAGCTGACCCCTTATCTATACTTTTGCACTTTTCCCCACCCCACCTGTCCAAGAAAAATGTGTTCATAAACCAAATAAATTATTACTCCTGAAACATGGTTGGGGAACAAGAGAAACTCAGAGTGCACCATAAATCAATTAGCATATTAATTGTATCTGATACCTCTATTCAGTCCATGCATTTTATTTTTCTAGCTTGTTTTTCATACATATTTTGTCACTTTTCCTTACGGATCAAAGTAGACCAGTCTGACAAATTGTTCAGTGAAAAGCGTTTGCCCATGTTAACCGGACATTTCTGTCCTTGACTGTTATTGACAGAGAATTATTTATGCTGTCATTAAGTTTCAGCTATGTAGTTCCATAAAAGCAGCTGATGTACTGAATAAAATATATTATGAAGAAGTTTGTATGTAGGATCCGTAGATTTTAGTGATTCTACTGGGGTTTTATTGTGGTGATTTCCAAGATGTACTGGGAGATTTTATATTTGTTGTTAAGGCAGTGCCTGCCTCCACCTGGTACACACTGATGCTGGTCTGCTGGGAAGCTGCTTCCAATGAATAAGTTAGAAAAGGTAGCTGAGAAAATTTATTTTAAAAGTTGGATCCTCCTTCTGTAGACTTTCTAACTGTTTGAAGATTTCCATACATTTCAGGCTAGTAAAACATGTGACAACCAGATGAACCAAATGAAGTAGGGGTATACTTTTGCTCTGCAATTCTTATATGATACTTCATCAACTTTAAAAAAACAAAACAAAACAACCAACAACATCGATATATACCTATTTCACCACATGAATAGTCCTATTGACTGAAGTTCTCTCTCTGCTTTTAAGAGAGATACTGTGACCATTCCACTCAGAACAAGTATGCAGCTCTACACTCAGCTGGGGTTTTTTTTGTGTGTTTGGCATGGTTTCTGGTTTTGTGCATGTGCACGTTTTAACTTGTGTCTTTTACATTATACTTTGTAACAGCTGTTACAAATGGAATTCATAGGTTTTAAAAATTCAATCTGTATTTGTTGGAGAAAAAGTGACTGCGATGATGTGACTACAATATACGGTACTTTCAGAGGTATGCATAATGCTACAGCTAGAGATTCAAACTGAAATAAGGCAAGCATTTTTAACAGTCAAGGGCACTAAAGACTGAAATAAAGCATAAAGAGAAGTGGTAGTTTTATCTTTAATTCTTCAAATGAGGAAAGGATGCCTTTCTGCAAAGTATATATAAGCCCAGTTAGCTTGACAAAACGTAAAGAGAACCTGGTAAAATTTAATTACATATATATGAGGAGGTCAGACTAAATGATCTTAAGATATTACAGCCAGATAGTATTATAAATGAAGATGTAAAATACCGCTAATATTAATAGTTTAACTACAAATTAGTGAAGTGTTATTTACATGTGAAATTCAAATGAAGAAAAGACTTATCCTGGATCCCCCTGTATGTCCCAGTCCCTAACTGAGTTTTTGAATGTACTCGTAAACTTCCCTCACTTGGCAAGGATAACCAGTTTAAAAAATGTCTTTCCTTCACGTTTTCTGAAAATCAGCAACTAAACAGAGAAGAAATAATTTATCTACTTATCAGTAAGGGAAGGCTACAATACATGCTAACCCTCCACAAACCATGACGAGGTGTAACATCAACTCTGAGACTGTTGAGACTGTAGGAAAACAAGCCTCCATTGCTCATGGAGCTAACTGTGTATTTCAGTCACACTTACAATTTCAGCTGATCCTCTGTCAAATGGAAACTCAATTGTACTGACTTTCCCCTGAAACTGCGGGATCTCTGTATCACCCTCATTGGGGCTCTTAATTTTTGCTATTACTCTGCCAACTAGATCAATTCCAGTGTGGTTGTTGTATTTATCCTGTAAGTAAAAAGAGACAAAAAAGTCAGTTTGGAACATGAACTAAGTAATCCATTTATATACTGCATTGGGTTTACGTGGCAAGGTGCTGGCAGTGGGGGAGCTGCAGGGCGGCCTCTGCGAGAAGAGGCTGGGGCTGCCCCATGCCGGACACAGCCGATGCCAGCCGGCTCCAACCGACCCACTACAGGGCACAGCCGAGCCCCCCAGCCAAACCGGTGGTTCCTCTGGGAAAATATATTTCAGAAAGGGCAAAAATGCACAGGCAGAGGAGAAGGGGCAGGGGGGAGGAGAAGAGAAACAGCAGAAGGAACACCAAGGTGAGAGAAGGAGGCGGGGAGGCGCTCCAGGCGCCAGAGCAGAGATTCCCCTGTAGCCCATGGGGAGACCACAGTGGAGCCGATATTTCCCTGCAGCCCATTAAGGACCACGGTGGAGCAGATATCCACACGACAGCCCATGGAGATAAATTAAATTCGTTTTCCACAAGTCAAGTCTGTTTTGCCCATGGCAGTAACTGGCAAGTGATCTCCCTGTATTCCTGTGAATATTCAAAGTTCAGGAAACCTTATTTTTCGTAATACAAGATTTCTAGGAGAAAGCGTCTCCTGGAAGAAAAATCATGGAGAGAAACATCTGCTGTACATATAAGTGTTTTCCCACTAGAATCTATTCTTGAAACATTTTTTTTCCTGTGGCAACAAGAAATGGGTTTCAATTGAGATGCCTGACAGCAAGGATTGCATGTTTTAGTTTTGGTCATCTGTATGTAAATAAACCAAGATGCACCTGTCATATACTGGAAATCACTGATTTACATCTTTTTTGTGAAGTTTCTGTGAAGTTAATCTGCAAAGAGATAGCAATAACGCCTTACAGCAAAATTCAACACATTTTTAGCAGTCTGAAATATTTCTCTAATTATGATTCTGTATTAAAGTATAGTTACCACTATACGGAGGTGTAAATCCTTGACCAGTGTACGGCTAGTAAGAGCTCGAACATTGGAAACTGCTGGAGTAGCTGGTAAAGAATCAGGTAACAAGCGTATAGGGTCATTAGGTACAACTTCAACTATAACCTAGCAGAAAAAGGAGGAAGAATAAAATAAAACAAAATAAAATAAAGACTGGTATAATTCACTGCAATTCACCTGCACACATGGGTTGCTCAAAAAATACTGAAACAAATACATGTGAAATTCAATGACAATCTTGAAATACATTAGCATGACTATAAAACAGTTTGACGAGGTTGCAAATTATGCAGCTCTATTATTCCACAAAATTTCTGCTTAATTATAAAAGCTAATGAAAACATATTTTGATAATCAACAGTTTCAAATCAGTAACTATCAAAAATAAAAATATAATTTTTTTACAAAGCTTGCACGTGAAAGTATTTGCATTCTGAATCTACAAAGTGTCAGAATATTTCTTCCAGATGATTCTGTATTACATGTTCTTGGCTACAGGTAATTAATTATAGATTCAAACCTGGTCACTGCTCAGCGTATTTGTCTTATCCATTGCAAAAGTAAACTGGATACTGTAAGTGCCCACTCTCTCTGGAACCACTTTATCCCTAAATAAATAAAAAAGAAAAACAAAGCAAAAGTGAGTCAATATTGAAGTGACAAGTATGCAAGCAATTCAAATTGAGTAGTCCTCCAAACTAGTTAGAGAGTCCTGTTAAGGCATGACGTATTTTAGTACTGCTCCATAATATTCCTCCTTCAGCAAGAACGCCGCGGAAGCTTGGATGAGGAAAGTCTCCTCCAAGAGTTTGTCTCTACTAGCTGACAGGAAGTTTATCGTGGCCCTATTATTCAGAAATCTGCAAGTCCACCTCATGTCACTTTCCATTCAATGAATTTTCATGAAGCTACTGAAACAGAGCATAGAGATGTTTAGATCTGCAACAACAAATGCTCTCCAAATTTAATCATTTGGCTTGATTTTACATAAAATCTGAGTTGCTAATTCCTCCTCTTACTCAGAAAGTGTACAAAGTTGGGTAACTTGAAGCAGCGGCCAAGGTTGAGTATAGTGAGAAAAGAGTTTTCATTCTACCTTACAGCGTTCCAGAGTGCAGACTACTAGCAAAGAACCCCTAACATCACAATATGAAGGGAAGACAGACGCCTGCGCTTCCACTGCTATAAACAGAACTTGACCTAGCAAGGAAAGCCACACAGCATCCAGAAGACTGCTGCAGTGTTTAACAAGGGATAGCAGTGACTTATGAATGCTTAGAAACTTTTGAGGAGTTGCGAACAGTGTCTAACCAAGATTCAGACATTTCTCTGAGAGGATGACTTGTGGCAGTCTTGACTTGGTTAATGAGATTTTCAACATACAGCATTTTATCTGTTTTGTAAATAACATTAAGCAATTTCTTTCCTCTTATTTTGTTTGGGAAGGAGTAAGATGCAAGACTCCCTGGAATGCTTAACTTGGAAAAAACAAAATCCCCAAGCTTTACCTATTTCTAGAATGGGCCATGACTTCTCCTTTTTGTATTTCATATTGAGCAGGAACAATTCTACCTTCTTTTCTGCATTTTATCTAGGTTAAGAGGTAAAGTAGCATCTGCTTTGTCAGGATGCATTAAAAACTGAGTTGTAAATAATCTGCTAAGGATCTCATGGCTGAACACCATCTAACCAGACATGCTTTAGAAAAAGAAGGAATTGCACAATCGTTGTGAAAGTTGTAAGACTGTGTAATAGCATTCATGTTACTGATTGGCGTTAAATAGACGAAAACCATCTGTGACTGTGCCAAGGACAGGAAAACTTGAGAGAAACCAGGTGGTAGACAGTGATGCCACAGACACTGGCAGCAATGAGCAATACGTACTTTCCTACAAGGGCTGCTAATGAGTAGTCTCTACCTACTGTGTTTTCAAATTTTTCAGTAAGGTTGGGAGTTTTAATTCTGGACATTTGTGAACAACTAGTAAACTACAGGTACTAATGTCAAGATTTTCATAATTCCATATTCAACTCTATATAGGTTAGTTTATATCACACTGACTACCATAGTACTTTTCACAGGAGAACATTTATTAGCATGACTACATATTGGCACATTCATTCTAGTTTTCTTTTTCTGGAGGTACAAATACATAATGCAGAATGCCTTGTTTTGATAATGTCTTAGGGAGTTTCTTATGTTTTAACTACACCTATAACTAGGTGACCAAGGTCACAGAAATGCACCTCACACTTGGTGCAAGTCTGCAGTGATCCTTGGTTTCTGGAGAAGTTCCTTCCATAACCTTGGACTAGCCACATAGAAAGCTCTGCTCTGTTAAAAGCAAAACTGCACCCTTATTTGGGAGTCTCCCTGTGCTACAGCTGCCAAACTCAGCCTTAGAAGGCTTTGGAACCTTGAGTGCCTTCAAGGTAGTGACAGATCTTGGTAATGATACAAAAAGCCATGCTTAAAGAGCTTTTTGAATTAGTTGTAATCTCTTAAATGAAAAAGCCTTCATATACAAATACATTACGCTGCTGTACACCATCTGAGAAGCTAAAAAGACTGAATAAACAAAGGTCGTATCAACTGCCTTCCCAGATGGGATAGTTTCTTGGCCAGATATGACAGAGAGAATTACAGATGGAGGTACGTTTGCGTTGCATATCAAGCTGGGTCAGAACCCTGGATTTGAGCCTCAGCTAACTTGCTCCCCAGGAAAAAACGTGTTGAAGACTTAACGCTACCTCAAGGTCTTGAAAACACACAGATTCTCAAGGATTACAAGTTGGATGCCTGGCTTCCTGAACACTATTATGTGCCTCAAAAGGGAGGAGAGACACAGCTGAGAGGCAAGCTAGGAAACTTCCTACCACCTCTTAAAGTGCTGCCACTCAGATGCTGCTGGGATCTTGATATAGCTGAGCTGCAGCAGCCTCTGTTCCTCTGATGCAGGAACCAGGATCAGCTGTGCAACAGTAGTATCTGCTGCATTAAGGTGATCCTAAAGTCTGCTTTCTAAAAGCAGAAGGAAAGTCAGTGCCTAGGAGGCAAGAGCTTGAATCAACAGCTAGTACCACAACTATTTAACTGATCCCATAGCATGCCTGCCAGGAATAGATGGTAGAAAGAATATGGCAGTCAGGCACCAGTTTATGATGAACTCTAGTTCTGCTGCCTGTCATTTAAGACACCATCTCCAAATAAGTAACCCAAGGAAAGACCACTAAACTGACAGGGCCAAGGTCATGGTTCAGGATTAACACACAGCTACAGAAGGTATTAAATCAGAGTTCAGTCCACTTTGTCCAGCCTGCAATTCTACAGCGGTTGAATGTAACCTTGAAAAGAATGTTACTAGACAAGCGACAAGCAGATGATGTAGTCCCTTCATTGCTAGCACTTCTCATCATGTATTCCAATGTATTATCTTAGACTCCTTTCTTCTAATCTCAGATTAAACAAATGTCAAATGTATCTAGGGAAGAATTCAATCCTCATGTTCATTGCATCTTGTTAATATCTTTTACCATTTCATAGCACTGTATCATACTAATTCTATAACAGATTGTTACTGTCAAAACCTAAACCTCGTTTCTATTTCAAACTACTGATGCAACTTACTGTACAAAGTAATCATAAAATAAATGCTGTTATACCTGAAGTAAAAAAAGCCATCTTCCTTATCATCCTTCACTTTACTACAGCTAAATGTTGTAACCTAAAAAGAAAGATGCAAAAAATTTAATGCGATATACTGAGAGTTAAAGTACCTTACTTGTTATATGCTATCAAGTCTTAATGATTTGCAGTACTGATAGCACACAGAAATTCACTGAGATCACCTATAATTTAGGCACTAGCTTCATATTCTTAATTCTTGGAGTCTTTTCTTTGCAAAATTCAAGGTGGCAACTTTTAAGTCTCCCTGCTATTAGTTAGCTTCTGCAGAGCAGTAGCATTTTTGTCCTTACTGTAGTCTTGATATATGAACAGTCTGACAACTTGTAACAGGACAAATACTGATAAACAAATATAAGTGATATGTAATACTTGTTAATTAAAATCTAGAACAGGATATTGATCCAAGTTAAATGAAGGAAAGTTTCTACTGCAAATATGTTTGTCCTATGCCGGCATTTTGATACCCATTTTGAAAATGCATTTTGCTGACTTACATCAATTGGCATCCCAGTTCCGCTGCTCTGTGCTTCCCACATGTTCATAGAAATCCGTGCTGGATTAATATTTTTAATAATGTTGTCATCTTCAGAAAGAACACTAACCATAAAATCTGTAGAATGAAAGACAACATTTTTTCAAGATTATTTTTATTCAGAATTAAGATCAAACTCCATGAATTTCTGTGTCTCCCTCATACCTAGAGGAAAACCACAGAAAACCCGCATTCCAAACAGAACCCAAACAACAAAAAATTTAAAACCAGATACGGAAAACCTTCCCTCCCTGTAATTAGACCAGGTAACAATCCTTAGAAAAAAACCCCCACATACTTTATCCAATGACTGCTTAAAAAACCCCCTCAGATTTCAAGTCTGCCTTTCCCAGATTATCATTCTTATCAAAATAGCAAGCCAGACTTCTTGCTTTCAGGGAAGAACAATCATTAACTGGTTAAGTAGCTGATTCCTTCCTTCAAGGACAGGAAATCCAGATCTCCCTCTTCCTTCACAAGTGCTTTAGCC
>WAAD01007449.1:19921-30720 GCA_013389945.1 Fregata magnificens
GGTACAGGCTGACAATTATAAGCTGTGTTTTACCATGACCAGAAAAAACAGGATTCAGAAAATTAGAGCAGCAGCTTCTCAGAAGACCAAAAGAAGCAGCTACTGAATTTTATTTAATTAAGCACTTAATTTCTTAAAGCTTACTATCGGGCCTTCCAACGGCATATAAATAACAAATGTTTGACCTTAGCTCTAGATTAATTCTTGGTAAGTACTTTATGAAATGCGCAGCTTAAATACATCTAGCAAGCGACATTTCAGAATTAAAATTTTTTCCATATAGTTTTCACTACTTACCTAGGTGCATGGATACTAATAACTCCCAGGTTAGCCCTACCATTTTCATCTGTTTTAAGTTGCTGGTTTGAAGGAACAATCTGTCAAAAAAAATATTTTTCATTCTTTCAATGACACAGAAGGAGTATCAAGTCTTAGAATAAAATGTATATCTCATTTGCCTGCATACTGTTTTTCCATTTGAGCAATACCTTCTTTGTATTTTTGCACTCTAAATTAGGGAAAGATACACTGTTATGAATACAATATTAAGAGGTTTCAGAATTTTCTCTGCCAGTTTTTGAAGGCAATCACTTTATCTGAACTAGGGTATTTTTGTTCATTAATATGTTAAAATATTTTGTTAATGTTATTTCTGTAATTGCTACTGATGCTATCATGTCATCCATAGCACATATTAATCTGAGTATATTTCCAGATTCTAAAACCGTCTACAAACTATTTATTCCCTTTTACAGCGTTTCTCCTGTCTGCACAGAAATACCCAGGTAGCAAAAATTAAAGAATTAAACAACTGGAGTAAAACCAACTAAAACATCTGTGTCTCTCTTCCCCTTCCCCCATTCTAGTCCCACTGCCAAATATGTAAGACTGCTAGACAACCTAGAGAAAAGTGTTATGACAAGTGATGAAGTACGCTGTCTTATTTATCAAAACATGACAGAGAAGAACTAATCTCTATACAGTAAGAAATGGCATTTAATCAAACTCTAATAATGATAGATAACTTCTTGTCGGTGTTGTTTGAGGATAACACCACAAATATCTTATGCATCTCCTATCTACCTAGCACATTAATTAGGTCTCATTTTAAGTCCTTTGAAGGCAATATAAATTCTACTATTGACTTAAAGGAATTCTTGCTGAATCCCATTGTTAGAAAAAAACTCCCCTTTAACTCACTAGTGTTCTTCAAGGTGTGTCTTCTATGTGCACCCTGTCTTTTTCACACTTACTTCCCTGGCACTGAAAGTGAAGTCATGCTTGCCTTTACACATTAAATGGCAGAGAAGCTATCACTTCACTTTCCTCATCAACCACAACTTTTTGAAACTATGGACTCCAGTGCAGCAGATATAGAATGCCTATCCTCTCACAGAAACAGGTGTGAATCTTAAAAAATACCAATACACTCTTAAAGTAAGCAGAAGCTATTTCTTCTGCAAATGTGTGTGCATGCTTCCTTAGCCTTATCTAAGAAATGCTTTGTCGATGTATCAAAAGAACCTCAGATAGTAACTTTAAAGTTCAGAGGACAGCAAAGGAAGCCATGGATACATTCTGAGTTCTTCTGTAATGAATTCCTCTCTTAACGAAGGAAATCAACTTTCTCATTGATGATATAACGCAACAATGTGGTGCAAATGTTTGTCATTATCTGACTAGTGTTTGGCATCAAATTGCTTTCCCTTTGCTACTTCAGCACAAATTTCAGGAGACTCTCTAGTGTCCACTTACACAAAAATAATGTTTTCGGAATACTTGAAGTAGGCAATCTTCTTCCAAAATTATTTTCTTTCCCAAATCTCATGTCAGTAAGTTAAAAGAACGAAACTACGTTAGGAAAAAAAATTGTGAAAGTTGATTCATAATGGATCAGCTATGGGAGTATGAATTTATCCTACCATGTTACTAGAGAAAGGCAATGGCAAAAAATGTGTGCTTAATGGTTCAAATGGAAGGCAGCATTGTAAAGATATACTAAGAAATACTGAGCAAATTGCCAGACATTTCATAAACTCTTCTGAAGAGTATATTTGACTCAACAAAGTAAGTCTGTGTTTGAAATTACTGTACATCACAGAATGGAAAGTTTTAATTTTTACAGAAACCAGTGCTTTGTGCATTTCCACTAGTGAGCTGCATGTAAGAGTTCAGCATGTTTCTGTTCAGCTATACTCATTTAGTTTTCGACCTGTAATATAAAGAATAGAGTACAGGAAATGCATGCTGCAACTGCAGAATATCAGGCTTAGGAGACTTAGAGGATGGGATGTGAAATATAGACAGACAGTTTATCTGAGAATTTCAGTTCCCAGAAGCTTCTCACTTCCTTTGGGAGACTTTGCATACAACCTATTTGAAATGCCAAGGCAAGACAGTTCTCTAAAGAGGTTCTCCAAGATACTCAAGAATACCGATCCAATGTCTGTTCAGCAAATAGCAGCTGGTTGCTCTGCTAATGTACAAATGTAACTCTTAGAAATTATACCGGTGTTAAGCTCTGGGAGAGAGCACTGTAATAAACACATTATAACAATGATCCACCTTGGCTTTCAGAACACTTTCTCCTGGACACATCCCACTTGGATAAAGAGCATGCAGACTTTCTAAGACATGCTGCTGGTCCTCCCTGGAGGAAGGCATAATATCTGAAAATACACAGCACGCCACCACATCTCCTCTTTGATCACGCAGCACAATCACACAGTGTTACTGTCAAGGTTGTATGTTCTCTCAAAAACAACATAACTAGAAGCCCTGAGGAGCTGCAGCTGCCATCATAAAGACAGTAGTTGGGGCAAACAAAAAAAAAAATCCCAAACTATGAGGCAGGCTTCTATGGCAAGAGATTGAAAAGAGCCAGAAGAAAAATGTTCAAGGTATAAAGAAATTTCCTGAAAAAAAAAATTCCAGTAAAAAAAAAAGTAATAGTATCATAGTTAAATTGGGGGAAAGGTGAGGCTGTGGCACAGTTCTTGAGGGGTGAGCAAAAGAAAGTTCTTGGCTATTGCATGTTCTGAGAGAACTGAGGGACACAAATGCATGGCAAGCAGGAACAAAAAGGGAACAATACCAGCCCTGCATGAAAAAATATATCCTGTATTGATAATGTACACATTCAATATAAAAGTCTCTGCACTGACAGTTAGGAACGTTTGACAGTTTGACTTTTTTTTTTTTTTCCCAAAAACAGGAACCAAAATTTTAATGAATGGAGCATTCTGTCAAACTCCTTTCTTCATACAGACCAACGGGCAGACCATCTGACACTCATACCTCACTCATGGAAAGGACAGTAACCACTTAAATTTGGGTTAGATTTGCATCCTCATTGTTTTAGTTTGGTTTCTACCGCCAGTGCTTTTCACAGGGATAATCAAGTAGGGAGCAAACTCTGCTGACTAGCTTTACACACAGACCATAAGACATACATTCAGGAACCACAATCAAAGAACAACCAGATAAAAATTATTTGGTTGCCAGTTTGGACCATATCATCATTATTATTCAGGAAGTTACCTCAGATAAAGTGGGGGATGGGGTTGGGTGGTATACATGCAGAAATTGGAAAAAGGTTCAGTGGAAGATCCAGAATGTACACTAATTACACTTGAACACTGTACTATAGGAATTTTGTTATATTTGTGATTGTTATAATGAAAGGGAGCTAAGCAATCTGTCCTGGGAACTGTTTACATTACTTATTGACACTACTATTATATGACATTAATTATACTTTTGGGCCCTTATAATATTTTATTCACTTTTCCAAAAATGTATTGAAAATGAAGAAGACAATATAGACATGACAACAGAAATTTGTATTAAACAAAGTTCACATAATAAGGCCTATGCTTACCTTTAAGTTGTTACCCTTTGTAAGGCTGATTTTGACATTAGGTTCAGGAGATGGATTTCCCCACTGATCACACAGCTGAACAATAAGGGGCTTCTGCAATTCTCTACCATTGATCACTGCAACAGGCTGGAAGAGATACAAATACATTATACTATTCTGTTCTAGGTATATCAGACATTCATAGCAGGTCAGGAATCGCCAGAGCAATAGTGTCTGCCTTTTCCATACTATTTGTCTCCCGTGACAGCCAGACCACGACAGAATTGTAAAACTCCAGGAAGGTATTTATATAGTTTTCCCAGTTACATTCTCTTGTCATTACAAAATGCACTATTTGAATTGAATCGCCTGTGTTACTTGTGTTGATGTGACTGAAAGGAAGGACATGTTTCTGAAAAGGCTTATCAGACAGTTTCCTTGTTGTAGAAAGAGCAAATGGCCTAAAACTTTTATCTTCTGATATACCTTAACAGCTTTCTAGAGAGCAAAAATAGTTATGAAACTCCCTGAACCTTCTGTTTCACTTTTTTCTTCAATAACTTCCTTCTCCATTTTCCCAACACGCCAATCTTTATTCCTGTTCTCTACTCAGGAGAGATACAATTTTCTTTTACCTGCTTCCACTCTCGTATTTCGCTTTCTGCTGCAACTTCAGCACTATCACTTGAATAGCCAAAGTAAACATTGAAAAATAAAAAAACCCCAAACCAGCAAACAAATGGATGGTACCAAAAATCTCCATCCTTCTCATCTAATGTAAGTACTATACTCCCTTCCCCATCTTCTGACTGTAAACATTTGTAAATTTAAGTAAATTTGGGACTGCCTTCCTACATCCTAAACATCAAAAAAACCCAGTAACAGATAAAGGAGAGATGAGCTGCCAACTATTACTACCATTAAGGACAGTATCTTTGACAAACAGCAGTGGAAAATGTGTCTTAGGATCCAGCCCACAGTAAAATTGCTGCACCAAAGGAAAGAAAAATACATCTGTAGAAGGGCAAACGGGACAGAATAAACAGTTTAAGAGATATTAAGGAATACAGCGTTATAAACACACACATGAGTTAGATTACTCCAAAATAAGTTTACTTTTAAAAAACTAATGTCGTTAGCTATTGCTTGAAAAATGTTTCACATCTATGGTCCCATTTAAAACACGTCTATATAATTACACAGATTGCAAAATACTTAATTTTGCTTGTGTTATGTTATCCTGCACAGAATTAAAAAAAAAAAAAAGGTCTCTAGAGCTGTCATATTCTGACAGTTTTTAGAAGTATCAATACCAAGAAATCAGAGTTTTCAGCTTTGCATCCTGGGCTCCAAAAAGCTCTGGAAATAAAAGAACTGCTGACTAGTGACTCTGTTGTTTTTTTCCAGACAAAACCCGTTCAACTCACCTTTTCTAACTCCGGCCAATCCACAAACTGCAATTTAGCAGGGGATCCTGCAGTTAAATTTACTCTGAGAAAGTCAGAAAATTCACGCCAAGCAAAGCACAATTCTTTGCTTCCAAGTAAACAAGGTTTAAACCGAATACCTTTTACTCTCATTGTTAGAGTACTTTCCTATTGAGAAATAAAAAGAAGATTTTACCAAGACAAATAAAGGGAAGTATAATTTATTCATTTTTTCCCAATATGCTTTTTTAATATTTATGCCCGCTAGACACTAATTGCTGTTTTTACTGTGAGACAGTGGACTAAAAGTTAAACTACAAATTCTATTTCTTTTGTTAAATTTAAATGGACTTCTTGTGTAAGAAGTGATCAATTTCAAACTCAAGCATTTCTCAGGAACCTGTTTTTCAGTGTATAAGAGTTATGTGCAACTTAGTTATATCGAACATATTTTAAAAGTTATAGAACGAATTTTAAATCAAACTATGGCAGACAATATCAGTAGTCCGTTCTACAAGGTTCTTCAAAAGATCATAAAATCAACTGTACCACCATAAACAAACACAGAAGAAAAGACTAAAAACAAGTTAGAAGAAAAGATGTAGAACAATGGACTAGAAACAAAGCACACCTGAATCAAGCATGAAGTGAACCGGCCCCCATATTGTATAGCTGCAGCAGTGATAAGGTTTTTAACAGATGCTGCTGTATTCCTTAGAACAGGATCATATGATTTTAATGCTTTAGGCCTCTATCTTCTCACAGCTTACCAACTAGTGTTTAATTTGGCTACCCTTCCACAGTTTTGATTCAATTCTGTGTGACAGAATTAAGACAATTACCACACAAAGGCCACGGGGAAATAAACTATATGACACCTTATAAATACCTGCCAAGTTATTTTCAAATTTGATTTATCAAGTCCAGGCCCAGAAACTCCTAGGGAATTTACACACGCAGATGTCACTGTCTGAACCTGATTTCCATACTGATCTGTAATCATTACATCTGTTAAAAAAGATGATTATGATTAAAATGATTATTAAGATGATTACCTCAGCAGCTGCTTTAATGAAACATTATACAACGTACGGAATATAAATGTATACAACATACACACAATATAGAGAAAATTTACATGAGTATCACTGAATCACAGAATGGCTGAGGTTGGAAGGGACCTCTGGAGGTCACCTGGTCCAACCCCCCTGCTCAAGCAGGGCCACCTACAGCAGGTTGCCCAGGACCATGTCCAGACAGCTTTTGAGTATCTCCATGGAGACTCCACAACCTCTTGGGCAACCTGTGCCAGTGCTCGGTCACCCTCACAGTGAAAAAGTGTTTCCTGATGTTCAGAGGGAACCTCCTGTGTTTTGGGTTGTGTCCATTGCCTCTGGTCCTGTCACTGGGCACCACTGGGAAGAGCCTGGCTCCATCTCCTTTACACCCTCTCTTCAGGTATTTACATACATTGACGAGATCCCCCTATCTTGTGGGTATCAAAAGAGTATTAAAAAAAAAAAAAGTATCTATATGGTCATATCACATATTTGTGCTTCTCACTTTTTTGAATAAAAAGATTATTTCTTGCTATAAAGTTAAAAGGAAAAAAAAAAATCTTAAAATTGAAAGCTGTTTTTCAACCTGTTAGTTTGTCCTATGTGCTTTTCTTTGCTCACACACAAGCTTTTAATGTCCCAAGATACTGTAAGAATTTTTAATTTCTTACTATGCCATGTAGCAACTGCATACAGAAACCAAAGGAGAATGAGAAGACTGATCCCCAACATGCCCTCCTCTTAAGTTAAAGTTAACCTTAAAATGTTTCACTTTGAAGTCCAAGCCTTTGAAATAGTCTGAATGCTGTTATGACCTGTAAGATTTCAGAATACACAAACTAAACAAAAATTTATGAACAATTTGAATTCAGTGTGATAAATGTCCCAAGGTACAAACTAGGAGGCAAATTTTATCGGAGAGTAACTCCAGAATTGTAAAATGGCAATTAGAGAAGTCTGATCACCCTTCCATGAGTGAGAATGTAAACATGTTTTTATATTAAAATAGTTGAAGTTAATTCACTCTTGATGACACCTGTATACATAACAGGCTAATAAACTGCGAAGAAAAAGAAATGTATCTTACAAGAAATTGAAGAATATTCAAATACTCACCAACTTCACCTTGTAGTTCTTCACCCATCTGCAGTGTGTTTGGTCCCTTTAATTTACATTTAATGTGTTTGGGTTCATCAGGAAGTGGTCTAAGTCAGCATACGAAAATTGACTTAGAATCATTCTCATGAAGGTAATCACTTATAACAGCAGGCGTGATAAAGCATACAGCAGTTATCACTCATTTGTGACTGGATTTTTTTTTTTTTAATTTTATCCTTGCACATATTTAGAGGATCAAGCCTCATGTGCACACAAGTTACATAGTAGCTTTCACCTCAATCTTATCAGGGAGAGCTTATCAGACACTACTTACATAACAAACCACAGCAACGTTATGGGATTTTACCTTATATGTAATAACTCGCCTACCAGTATTTTACCATAGATCAGATCATTAGCCAGATAAAGCAGAATTCAAGTTTGGAGTATTTTAAATCTTGGAAAAAACCCACCCCCAACACCTCTAAGCCAAAGTAACATACAATTGTCTACATATTAAAATACATCTATTACTGTAAAACCAATTCTAATATCAACATTAATCCTGATATGTACATATAAAGGTATCACAATGTCCCCTGCTACAAAAATATTTGCTGACTTCTTAAGGACCCGATTACAACTAACATAGCTTAAAATTTTTAGTGATACAGTTTTTGCTTAAAAGCAAAACAAAACCAGAGCACATTACAAAAATTACGGAGAAGATGAACAACCATAAAAAAAGAAAAATCAGATTTCCATTTCCTCTTTTGCTATGATAAAGCAGAAATCATCAGCCTGAACTATGCCTAACACTAGTCTCTTAAAAATACTTTCTGGGGTGCTTTTAAACAATCTCGGCCTTTCCTTCCATTTACTTGATGAAGGTTAACATATGTTATGTGCTGGCTCCCCAAATACTTAAGAGTTATCTGACATCTGTAAGTTATTTAAGATTTATGCAACACAATGTTTTTTTTACTCTTTTTATGTGTTCTCAACTAAAAATTACGTTGAGGTCTTTAAAAATCCCATCAGAATGACCTCCCGTTAATTTTATGACAACTACGATAGAATAACCCCTAAATAGAAGTTCCCTGATCTGAGACTGCTTTTCAATGACAAGCAAAAATGTGTTAAAATATTCAATAAATCAATCCACTGTTCTACTTCTTTTCAAGAAAAGAGGTATCGATTCAGTCTGCTTTTCTGCTCTTCTTAGAACAGAAGATACTACTTAACGGAAAATTTTTCTGTCTCTGACGGTGCTGCATCACAAACAGCTTTTTACAAGCATTATGCTCCCAATATTTTAAAGAATCTTAATGCTTGGTCATGTATTTTATTTTTTCCTGCTGCAGATCTGTGAAATGTCTAATTGCTGCAAATTCACCCCTGGCATCAGTGTGCTGTGAACTAGTTACTGAATTTTACCCTATTAAGGACACATGAAATACACTGAAGTCATTTAGGATCAGATTCACCTTACAAACTTTATAAAGATACAGTAAGTAGAGCTAACTGCCTAGACTCACTAAGAGTGATAAACAGGCAATTCTAAAGTTCAGTTTACAGCCTGTCACTTTTGACTGAGATACCAGATGCAGGCATCCAGCATTTGGCTAGATAAATACTATCTTTAGCTTCAAAGTAATAACCTCTGTAAGGGTAACAATTAACTTCATCGTGATATTTATCTTTGGTAACCAGGGACCCGACTCTTCAGTAAAACTAGTTATTCTATAAGCTAATGTTTACTGAAAGTTTTCAAAGATGGCAATAATCTTCTTCAGTGTATGTATACTTACAAAAGTGATTATAGGGCTGGATACAAACAGATTGTGATGGAGTCTTTCACACAGGTAATGGTCTCTTCTGTAAACTATTTGCATAAAACCTCCCAGCCACCCAGTCAAACCTACATTCTGCTGTTAATTTGCCAACTGCTTTTATTATTTCAGCTTCTGCAGAAAGATTTTTTTTTTTTTACCCCGAAGTACAGATCTACAATCCTTTGCCAAAAACATAATTCATAAAAAAGTATTTCAAATGAACAAACCTGACTGTGAACGCACTCTCCAAAGACACATGGTCATCAAGATAAGTAATTAGACAGTAACGTACATCTTTTACTGATGTTGGTACTTTTACATCAGGTAATAATCCCTGAATCAACTGTTCTCTGTTAATCCTAGGAGTCCAGTTAACCTAAAATTAAAATTTCTTAAATTAATCGAAAGCTAAATTATTAATGACTAGCTACTTAATACATCTGTGGTCATTCTAAATATGCTGAAGTAACATATAGGCAATAGAAGCTTTCAATGGAAAGCCTGTGCATTTCCCAACAGTAGCCAACGCTATCTTCCCAAATACAGAAAATTACTCTAAAAAAACCCCAAACAAAAAAACCCATACATTAAGTTTCCCTCACTTATCTTGAGTTAGGAAAGATCTGATTCTGAAAAACCTCACCAAAAAAAGTGTCACATATTTGGTGAAGCTCTACCTTTGTATTAGGCTCCACATATGTACACAGACAGAGCGATAAGATAGGTAAGCAAACCTTCATGAAGGAACATGCCTATTCAAGGTTCCTAAATGTTGGGAAAACCCCAGATCTGAAGAATCGTAACTATGTCAGAATTATTTTATTGTGTTTAGGAGAAGCACTGGAAATTAATAACCTGCTTTTCATAATACTACCCTGAAGCATTATTTAATGTTTCATTAAATGTCTTTATCTCATTAAGGACACAATTTTAATAGAATGATTTTCAAAAATTTATTAAGCAGAGAGTGAAGTTCCCAGGTTTAATAATGCAGGCTGGAGGAATATTATTTCGTAGTCTGATGTCTATGGATTTTAGAAAATCAGCATTGTATCTCTCCCCTATATTATGCTGCTGTTCACTCAGAAGTACTTGCCTTGATTTTTTCTGCCACAGCTGGTGTTATGTGTATCTCCCTTTCTCCTTCATCATACATCTGAAATATAAGGTTGTGCATGACATTGCCAGCAACCCAATTTATTTCATCCTGATGTTTAATTTGAATAGCTTTTTGTCCGTCCATACTTAAGACCTGTAGTCTTGCAACATGACTGCTAGGAAGAAGTTTAATAATCTTTTCCACTGGTGGCACATCTTTACAACTCTATACATGGGGAAAAAAAGGATATATAATTAAGATATTAAATATACATATATGCATAAATACCACTCCATAATAGCCTATGGCACTACTCTGGATTAGCAGGTGACCAGATGGCCAAACATGAAATCAGCTTGACTTGTCAAAAGTAAATCAAAAGGATATGCCAGAATCATAGAATCATAGAATCATTAGGTTGGA
>WAAD01007496.1:4169-22470 GCA_013389945.1 Fregata magnificens
CCCCCCCCCCCCCCCTTTCATCTTTTTGTGAGGGCGGCCCGGGGCTTTTTGTTTCAGAAGGAACAAAAAATTAAAAGCAGCAAACCAGGCATTTACAATATTTTTTCATCGTCCACTGGGTGCTGATATTATTTGAGCTATGGAATTTCGTTAGATGGATCACTGGCTCATTTCCAAACAGCAGTCCCTCTTTTGCCAAGAAGCTGAAGAATGGTGCCTTCTGAGAAAACTCTGAGCAACTTTTCTGGAACCTGACTTGACACTTGATTGTGTGTATTCCACATGCATTATTGAATATCATATAAATATTTCAGTGTGGCATCAAAAAGATAAAGATCCATCTGAATACATGCAGTTTAACCTATATAAGCACATACTTCTTTCAGATTGCCCCTCTTCCTTTGAAAATACATTTTTGAATGATGAGACAGTAAAAAGATATTATAATGTAGAAGTAGTTAATAGGTAGTTCCCATGTTCTGTGTACTTATGTATACAATTACAAATTAAGTTATGACCTCTGTTACCCAAATGATTCATTCAAGATAGCAATAATAGCCTCTGACATGCATTACAGGCATGACTGCTAGCAAACTCCATTGAAGTCGCTTAACACCTCTGATTAGTATACGTGTTTTCAGTTACTTACAACTATGTCTAATTTTAATCACCACACTGAAGTTCCACAGACTTGGCAGGTTTTCTGCCTCAAAGGGACAGAGGAGTTTTTAAAGTTTCCTCCAAAAAATTTCAGCTCTTTATTAGGACATGGCTAGAAATCACCTGGAATGTACTTTGGAGACACAAGTATAGTTAAAAACAAAATATGAGATTAGCATCTTAAATAGATGAGAATCTTCTACTATTCCTTTAACAATTTCCTTCCTTTAAAATGAGGATAATTCCGTCTCTCAACGACACTGAAAATTCTCTGAAAAAGCTTGAGTTACTCTAATCACAAACACAATACAAAGCACAGGAAAATTACTGACACTATCTTCAGAAAAGTTTAAGCAAATTAACAAAAAAAAAAAGAAAATAAAAAATAAGATACAATTCCCACAGAATTAAAGGACAAGAACAACAAAAAAACCCACTTTCCTCCAGCCTTTACACATTTAAGGAAGCTACCACATAACTATAGACTGGCCCAGTTGTCGTTTGCATATTAATCTTCATTTGGGCATTTCCCAACATTTCATAAACTCATTTTTCTGGCGGACAATGGGAGACATGGTACATGCACAGTGTCTGGAACTGGCATGATTTTGGCCCAGTGGGTCCTTCCAGCATGTCATGAAATAAAAGGACCTGTTCTACCAAAGGACAGAAGGAGATAATTTCTATCCCACCATATTCCTCATTCCCAGTGACCTTGTTAGGCAATTATCTTCCTTTATAAGTGGAAATCTGGAAGCTTGCCACTTCAAATAGCTGCATAATAAATGAAATTGTCTGCCAAGAGTACTCACCTGTCATACCTGTCTTTCACACTTGGCAAGGATTTCATTCTGTCTTCTAAAACTCTTGGATATGTGCCGCATCCAACTACACTTAGGCAAGACAGACACAGTCACATCATCAGAAGAGTACCTGGGATTTTTCCTTGAATACACAAGGTCATAGATGCGTAATGTGCTAACCCAATAAGTCACCAGGTTTGTCTTTCTCAGGAAGCCCAGCACAACAATCTACACTTCCTACCTGTTTCTAGTATAGCCTAATGACAAAAATTTAACTCTATTAACTCTATCTAACTCAAATAATAAAGAACAAAAGAAATATTTTGCAGACTCACTGTTTACCTCTTTTTCTGATTTTTCTTTGGTAGTGTCTTCCCAGACATATGAGTTTTCTTTTAGATAGCCTACAACTTTTAAGACCCAGGCTATGGCAAATCTAAGTCACAGTGACTGAGTCCTTCAGGGAGTAGATGCAGCGCTTGCACCTGCCAGGAAATAATAGCTGACAACTGAGCAAAACTGAGAAGAATCCATCTAAATGAGCCTCGTAGCTTGAAAACTTTTCCTGCTTTTCCAGATAAACTGGGCAGAGCTGCAGGAGACAAGCTTTCCACATTGTAAATGGAGAAGCAATCAAACCGAACTGCATGATCCTCTTTCTCGAGCACTCACACTGAAGTCAGGGCCAATTATTTGAAACAGTACATGTGGCTCTTGACAAGGAGGCACAAGCTCCTTGCAACTGCTATAACTTTATTGCACCTAAATATCCTGAATTTGGACAATAACTAGAATATGAATGACAGAAAACAAGTCAGAGGGCGGACAAGAGAGGAACCCTTACATTTCATACAAAGCATCACCAGGAATCTTTTCCGTGTTTACAGACAAAGAGCCAGCTTGGAGGCAGAAAGCAAAATTATTAAAGCTGTGCTTTCATAGAGAAGGGTTAGGATTTAACAATAAATACAACTTTGCAAAATGAAGTAAAGCACGTGTATGCTTGCACTAATCTAAAAGAGACCTTTTTCAATTTGATTCCATAAAAAGTTGTATTAGCCCCTGAGAATAATCAGGACTTTGAATGTTTCCACAGGCACTGGGGAAAAAAAAACCTAAACCAAAACAAAACACTGTACATCAAAGCATATAGTAAAGCATCAGCCATCAAACTCTGGAGCCATAACAGAGGCTTTATAATCTAAAAAAGATTAAATGGTTGCCATTTTAGAATGTTTCTGTGAGTGAGAGATAAATGAGAACATGGTAAAGGTCCAAAACATACCGGCTGAATAAAACCCAATCTGTTACATTTTCTAAGACAACACTCTGCTCTGAGCTTTATTAGAAAAAGCATGGTGAGTCTAGCCAATTTTTCCCTGAACAGGAAAACCTCAGCCCTGTGTATCAACGGCAAGAACAGCCAACGAGTGTAACAAAGACCCTTTCAAACATGGGAAAAATCTAACTAAGGAGGACAAAACAGCTACTGTGAAAGAACCAAAACTTCTATATCCTAATACATTTCCAAAGGTGGGGTTTTATAGGAATACATGACTCTATTTGTATACCCTTACACTTCACACTAATGTCATACCAGTTATTTTAAAGTATTTCACTAAATAAAACAAGCATAAACTGTGACAGACTCAGAGTAAAGAACTGTACACACTTGCAGAACTGTTTGATCACAGTACAGGTGCTCTGAATTTTACACCTAGTATTGACAGCTCTGTTGACTTTACAAGGCATTTTGAAAGGGAAAAACCTCCAGCTATAAGCAACTTCTGAATGTCGGCTCACTGTACTACCTCCTATATTGCTAGCTACTGAACAAACACCCATTCGGAAAGTTAATACAAAACCTCAGCAATTAAAAGAAAAATATTTTAAGTTGCTCCTTTAAAGAGATTCAGACAAGCAAACTAATTATTGTGACAGATCCTGGAAACATCTGATTGCAAACTGCAGAGGACTTGACAATAGCACAATGGATTTTGTTCAGAATAAAAAAAGTGGGAAAAAACTCAAACACTGCCATTCCTTTAGGATGGCCAAGAGACTTAATTTTGGGCAAAATACATTTTACCACATCACCTTTTTTTCTATGGAATTTTACCATCTATTTCTAAGTAAACTAGATACTAAAATTGCACACATTTTCAGAGACCATCAATTTAGTTTTTCTCCAAAACTGGAACACCTGTAAAACCAGCAGTTTCCATATAACAAATTAAGGATACAGAAAGATGACTTAATGACTGATCTCAGAAATTCATTAAATTGCAGTTATACTGCTTCCTGCTAGTATTACCATTGAAATCGGTTATTTGTTTTAATAATGGACTCTCTATGGAAATGTTAAGTTTCCTAGGAGCACAAGTGAATTGCCATCAGTCTCTGGAAGGAATAAAATAAGAGAGAGAATCAAAGTAACCCAGTAAAGTTTCTTAAAATCAGTTTTTGACTGTTTGCTACTTGTGTATCCTATGTATCACAGAAACCAAAGGTCAAGGAAAAGAGCGAGCTGGGCAACAGAAAAACAAAGCTTTTTGGAGTTTCGTGATTTAAAGGTTTTACTGCAGACCTTCTTTGTATAAAATGTCTTTTAAAGACAAAAGTATTGAATTGCAGCTGGCTTTTCAGCAAAGTACAGAAATAAAAGGCATAGGATAAGAAAGTGGAGCACAGGAATACAAAGTAAAAAAGTGAAAGATGGGTTTGAAACAATTCTACAAAATATGCCCTATTAAGACAGATGTCACCAGAATATGTCATGTGAAAATGTGTTTCAAAGTACGGAATTTGAGGTCTCAAATTAATTTCTCTCTTGCTTAAAGCAATATCAAAATTATGTTTTGCTATTTTCAGACTTTAACAACAAAGCTGTTTTTATTTCAGGGGTTTTTTTGGAGGGGAGGGGCGGGGACACACATCCCTTAACAGGTGCAATGGTACTGGTTAAAACAATTGTAGCAGAAGGAAAAAATTATTGCCTTCACTAACATTTAAATCAAATGGGCTGTCTGGCTAAAGTCAGGGGAATTTCATTCTTGAAACACAAGCTTGCAGCATGAATGTGAGAGTTTACTTATTTCTATGTCAATGATGGTGCTACTATGCCACCTAAATTATGACCGTATTGAGATCTTTGTGAGCACATCTACAGCAACAGAAAAACTGGTTTAACTGCTTTCAATCTGTTTTTACTCAAATATTGTTCAAAGTCTGGTGAGCCCAAGTAACTCAAGTCACTATCTAATTCCTTCCTGATATGACGGGCTGTAGAGTATTTGAGTACGTGTAGGCAAACCAAAGTCTAACAACAACAGATAAACTTGGTTGTCTTTGCAATAGGAAAAGGCTCTAGGCAGTCAAGTACGGAGGTTTCTGGCTTTTGGTTGGGCTGTGAAGTAAAACAGCATTTTGCTTTCCCTGCTGGGTTACTTCTAGCACTGTTAGCACTGGATGTAACTAACAGGATAAAGTTCAGCTGTGATCCCCTCTCAGGCCCCTTGACATCTCTCATTGGTGCAGCTGCAAGCCCCTTATGCTGCTGTGAGATTCCTTAAGTAACATGCTGGCCACATCACTGCTACTGGTTCAACCCTTTCTACTGAGCTATAAAGAATGCAATGTTTTGATTTGCACAGTTGGAACACACAACCAAACGTCTTAAAAACTGTTTCAAAGTCAAAGCTTACATTGGGTTTTTTTTTTTTTAGTATTTAGCAGCACCTGAAAACTCATAGCCTGCCCCGAGCACT
Source organism: Fregata magnificens (assembly GCA_013389945.1). NCBI lineage: Eukaryota > Metazoa > Chordata > Aves > Suliformes > Fregatidae > Fregata > Fregata magnificens. The sequence goes on from WAAD01007496.1 coordinate 9,400, forward strand.
AGTGTTGTGCTCCAAAAGGCCAATTCAGAACTTAGACAACTTCAACACATAAATGATGTGGGAACCAGCTTAGAAATATGTTTATCAAATGCATACTCAGAGCCAAACAGCCTCTGGATTCCAGGATCCACATTAAAGAAACAGAAGCAACCAGCCTACTCCCTCTTAATATGTTGCTTGCTAGGGACACTATTACCTACTTGTAGCTGCTATTATCCCTCAGCCATAAGAAGAAACATTTTCACCACAGGTTACTTATGAATGTCACATGCATCTGATGTCATATGGCACTATACATTTGCAAAGAAAAAAAGCAATTGTACTGTTTGAGTTTGTGGGAAGATGCAACTAATGGACACATGGTGCAAAGGTTCTTTAGTCAACCCGCTCCACCTCCAGCTATCCAACTCAAGTTGAACACAAATTACAAGAGTGCTAATTCTATATAGCATGGGAATATTGAGAAAAGTTTAAGAAAAAACCGCTGCAACAGCTGAAGTCATTGCATTGCATATAAAGATTCAGAGGCTGAGAGGACAGGCTTACATTTCCCATTCTTTGATCTACATACAACTTGTGACTCCAACTTGCGGCTGCACCAAACACACAGCAGGGTCTCCCCATAGCTTCTGCCTTTCTTGTTACCACGTTCCTTCTCCAACGGGAAAGGGTTCTGCTCACTGATAACCAGAATATGCTTTTCTTCAGTTTATCAGATCAAGCATTCAGAAGATTCAAAAAGAGAAATTCTGTTTAGTTGAATGTGAAGATTTCCAAGCTCAGCCAACCATAATCTCAGGTAAACATGAGGACGATATGATGTTGCTATTTGGTTTTCTGCAATTGTTTCCAGAGAGAAGCAGTCAGTATCAGAACATGGCTCCAAGCGATACTGAGCAAGAGTCTAACTGGAATCTGTGGAAAGATGAAATGAACCAAAAAAAGCTTTTCCAGCTTCTTCTCCAAGATGACAAAACCCTCTCTGTTACTCCACTCATTTTCTCCCCATCTTATTAACACACCTGCATGGGCACAAACGATGAGAATTCTTCATGTAAAACCTAACTTCAAGGAAAAGAGATCTCTCTGAAACTTTAAAATACATCATAAAGTCCCAAAGAATGCACAAGAAAACTCACAAAGTCTCAAGAATATTTGCTTTTCCCTGAGATGTTGGCAGAAACATTTACCTCATCTTTGTTCCAGCCTTGATGCAATATTGTACACTGTCAATTACATGGAAATTTCTCCCATTTCCAACAAAGAAGCATTCAGGCTGTGCAAGGCTAGAAGCGGGTGTTGCTTTTCAGCACACATGGCTGAGCTCAGCATGGTCAGTCCTACAATGCTGGATGAGAGCTAAGGGAAGTAACCCAGCCGGACGGTTCAGCACTTGCCCTGCGTGAGATGGGACTGGCAGCGAAGCATGTAAGGTGACAGCCTACGGGGGGTCCTCCAGCCAGGCACCCACACTCAGGCTACTGCAATAGGAAAAACAAGCAAACAACTGAAGAAAACATGATGCATTACCCATGTTCTTCTGGGCAAGCAACAAGCAAGCAATTTGCCCAAACTACATAACACATTGGAGGTCAAGCAGAAGTGGAACAATTCTGCTATCCAGTACAAAAGCACTCTTGCCATCATATCTCTTCAGAGTTCCACATCCAGCTCCAATCATTCCCCCACCCCCTGCTTCCCTCCACTGCTTCATGCATTGAGCACGTAAGATAGATAGAGCTACGCTGTGGTATTTATACACAGGCTTTAAAAGACTTACGAAGTATAGAAACATATGTACTGCAAAGTATATCTTTTTTGTAGCTTTGCAAATTTCCTAACAAATTACTTTGGGAGATTTAATGGTTAAGCAATTCAGCTGGGGTATTAAGTGGACTTTGGAAAATAAGACCCTGATGAGAAGACCATAAGTATGCTCTTCTTCATTTACTTACTGCAACTTCATCCACTAGAACTCCAGTTAAGAGCTAAAGGACCACAGGAATAATACCAAAAGCACAGAGTCACAAACAGGCATGTTTTTAAGTTGCCTTTAACTCTTACTTACTAGGCAGCAGAGTGCTCTTAGTAACTAAAGCAAAACTAAATGCAGCAGAACAAGGATACATTCTTCCATCTTGGTCTGCCTGGGACACCTTGCCTAAAGCAAATGTTTTCAATTACATGAGTCTGGCATCCTTTTTTGTGCTTTTAAGAAGATAAAACACTAGATATGGCTGTCTCCCCTTTGAAGTATTTGAATGCTCATACTACTGCCTCACCACAGTGTCTGAGAAGCGTTAAGTGTACAGCCTAGCTTGGAGAGCTGTTAATTCAAAACAGAGCTGTATAACTCTCATGGTTTGTTTAAAGCAAACAAAGAAAACATCCTTCTGCTGAGACTCACTCAAAATCTTTTAAAGTATTAGGATCAGCTTACTCACTGGAAAGCAGCATGAAGTAGTAGTAAGAAAATCAGATTTATGGGAAAAAAAAAAAAAAAAAGACCAAAACCATAATACAAGTAGGAAATTTTTTTATCTAGATTAGACATAATGCTAAAATCCTTCCACAGCCCACCAAATAACATTTGTTTGTCAATGGGATGAAGTCTTCAAGACAGTAAAAAACCTCACGAATTCAAGCATACCATCACTACATGTGTGTGTATCAAAACGTTTTAAAAGGATTGAGAGCCGTTTCCTCACTGTCTATAGAAGTGTATAGCAATTTTTCCAGCAAATGACAATCCAGTAATTGACAGTTAAATTTAAGGAACTGAAAAAAATTTTTTTTTTTTCTACTGACTGACTTACGTTACAGTCATCATAGATGTTATTATGAAGTCTTGTAACAAAAAAGAAAAAAAAAAACCAGAAAAAAGAGTAATTTTCTGTTTGACTGTGTCCCTTTGACAGAACTGAATACATGCTATGTCATGGCTTTCAGAGTATTTTTAGCTTAAAAAAATATTTCCATTTTAGGTCATTACAGCCAAAGAGTACTGCTGCTAAGTAAAATCAGTTTTGTTATCAACCAGACAAAGCTCAACTCCTTGCTGCTCTGGTAATTAATTTCTCATCATTTATTTCATGTGGCTGGAAGGGGGAGAAATGTTTCTTCCTGGATATTTTTGCATTTCCTTTTCCCTAAATCATTTTACAAGTTTCATCTATCAATCAAGTTGAATTTTGCTCTAACAGCAGCAGCAGAAGTACTGGTATCCACACAAGTGGCAAATCAGTTTACAAGTGTTTAGAATGATTGTGTTTGCATAAGCTTTTGTATTTAACTGCATCAATGTAAGAACAGACTTAAAGTGGAATGTCACATATGCTTAGACAAGGCTTAGCTATGATAAACTGACTCAATTTGGACACAGCAAGCAAAACTGCTGAAATGCATTTATAATAATGTTATCCAATTTAACTAAATATATTTTGGCCTAGCTACATTAAATACCTATATAAGACCTCACTTTCTTCAGGGAGAAGATGGGGATTAATTGGTAAGTTAGCTATAATCACATATTATAGAAGATGAACTGCTGGTTAATCCCTAGGAAAAGCAAAATCATTACAATAAAAGCCTTCTCCAGCTTTTTATGCAGCATTATGTATTTACCCACAATGTAAAGCACTGGAAAGTGCTGGAAAAGCCCTATCACTGCTTTAACAGCTTGGAGAAAAAAAAAAACAACCCAACTAAATTTCACTAAAGTATGTCAAATTATGCTCCACGAGCCAAGAACAATTCTCAACCTGACTTTCGGTTTCAGTAGATATACATACTTCTTAAAATTTTTAAAACTATCTTTAACATAATCTCTACTACATTTAGAAATGCAGTAATTTATATATTAAAAAATATATTTGTATTCCCATAAATATATACTACTTATGTTTTACTTATAATTGTATATTGACTAAATGCACTAATGCGTACTTTAGTTAAGCAGTACTTGTAATCTAGTATGGTATTTTAATAATATATGCTTGAAACTCAGCTGTGAATAAGATATATACTAACTCAATACAAGAAACGTGCATGAAAGTACTTTTCAGTCAAAATTTGGCCCTTCAAGGAAATAGATATTAGGGTTAAAATATATATTAAATTTCTAAGAATCAGTATGGACTACTTCTTGTCACGATTTGCTTTTTAAAAGGAGATGTTATGTTAAATTCAAAACCAAAATACAGATCTGAGAAGCTGAACACATTGCTGCAAGAAGTTAGCAGCTCCCTGCTTCAAAATTTTGAAATTAGGCTTACACAATGCAAAGCTCTAGTGGCAGAAAGATTAGGCTCACAGTTATTAACTAGTAAAAGAATAAGGAAACAAGCAACAGAACAACACACAAAAAGTAGAGGAGATTGAAAGTAAAGCGTATTTTGCTCACAAGAGGTCCTTTGATTTGCCCTTTTCTCCAGCTAGGAGATGCAATAAAAGAGAAAAGAACTGAATATAAGGAGAGACAATAAAGGGCTGGCCTGTTTTGGCTTCTCTTCCCATTCCTTAAATACATATCTATATGAACTTCCAAGCAAATAAACATTTCTCTTTGCTTCAACTGCCACCCACTGGAAAAGGAAAGCAACATTAATTTCAAATTGCAATACCCTAAATAGGTCAGAAAACCAATCTGACAGATACTAGTACAGATTACATTAAAGCTCTGGGATTGCCTTGAAAATCTTAGCGGCACTGCTAGAAATAAGCAAGCTTGCAAATTAAAATGAAACAGAAAATAGAATACAGCAAGAAGCCAGAGCTCCACTTCCTCTCCCTGCCCCAGCCCTGGCCGGCAGGTGTTTGGGTTGTATTGCAAAAGTTTTGGAGAGGAGCTGGAGTTCACGAGGATGAAGTGAGAGTAACAGGGCTGGCAACACCCTTCTGACAAATGTGGTGCAACAAGGATGAACAGCATTACATAGCTTGGCAGTTCTCAATGCTCTGTGCTGCTGCGCTCCAGGTCTACCTCTATACTCATATTGCTGCTCCCTCTCCCACTTGCTCTTGCCTTACGACAGTAACCCACCGACTTCCTTGCCTAAATGGCAGCTTCGGCATTCCAGCTTTCCCTCAATCAGCAACCCCCATATTCCCTTCAATGGACGCATGGGGTGTCTGTGGTGCAAGAAGTTGGTGGTGCAGATCCAATAACTTAATCTTTTAAGCAATAGAGCAATGTGGAAAGGTTTGCTGAAAAAACATTATAGGCTGCAACAGAGCATTATCATCCACTTCACATGAAACTTGTTCTAACTTTAGATAAAATAAACATATACTTACACCAAAAGTGCTTACCTAGGATAGCAATGTAAGCTATTCGCACGCAAAAGCATGCATGTCAGATGCAATGACAGCAGTATGACAGTGTGTTGCACAAATGCAACAAAACTCACCCTTAACTGGAACAGACTGTCCGGCAGACATGGAATTCTGGTGAACCTGCAACTGAGGCTGTGATTGCTCAGCCAGAGAAGTCAGCAATCACAGCTGAGACCATTGGGCAAGCAAACCTGAATGATACAGACACGTCCTGACTTCCTGGAAAAAAACCCCAACCTCTTTTAAAATGAGACCAAGTAAATGGGGAGAATTAGATTCCAGAGAACCTTCCATATTTAAGATCTTCCCAACTGTATATGCAATGAAGCAAGTTTTGCCAACAGAATAGCTACTCTGCAATTATGGATGAGCTGAGAGGTATCAATTGATTGCAGATTCCCTCACTGTAAGGGTCTAAGGAAACTGGAGAAAGGGGGAAAAAAAGCCCAAGAACCTAATACTAGCCCTGTGGGGATTAACAGATAGACCTATAAATCCTTTGGCCCAAACCACATGTTTCTTCAAAACAGCCTGTAGAAAAAAAATCTACCAGGAAAAAATATCTGGCAATATCCCCTCATGAAGTTTCTCTTCTGCTGTTGTAAAGGTGGGGAGTCCCACAGTGAATCAACTTCACTGGACTTGTACAACAAGAGATGCTCTTTTCACAGAGTCAGGGCCAAGATACCTGCTAAAGTTGTAATACTGCTTCAAGCTGTATCCTCCTGCTCTCTAGTTCCCTGACAGGATTTTTTATTAGGCAGTACACAAGTGCTGTCTACTGACTCCTGGTTTTACCTGTCCTTCCCTAACTCTTGTGCCATACGTTTGAAGGAACGAGGTAACTGGGGATGCTGGAGTCTCCTTTTTAGCTGAGAGAATGGGAGAAGACGTATTCAAGTGCTGATGGCTCACTGCATTCAGATCAAAGCAAAACTGGATGAATTTTAGCTCTCAAATTACCTGGAAGAGTTTAGGTCCACACTAAGAAGCTCTTGCCCCCGGGATGCTGCTTCTTAGACAAACTGGTCAAACACAAGTTGTAAGTGTCAGCTCCTGTCAGTTATCAAGGAACACAAGCAAATGCAATATGAGACAGCTCGCACAATTTCCTGACAGAAAAATCTGCTCTAGATATTTGGCAATCAGCATCCCCAAGTCATTAGTAAGAATATTTGAGTTCAGTGAAGGCCACAGTCATCGGCCAACAGATACATAAGGAAACAGCTAAACTCTTGTTGAGCAATTCACAGCTCAGCACGAACACAGCATTAACGGACCAGCACTCTGGATGTGAAGAAATGTAATCATCATTGCTCAGTGAGTGCAAGAATCAGACTATTAAAAAAAAAGTTTATTTAAAAAAAACCCCAAACCAGATACCTATCAATACTGAAAGCATCTATTAACCAAATCTACTCCTTCACATGCAGAGGTACTTATATGACTGAGGGTTTCAGATCCAGTTTTTTTATTTGATCTATAAAAGGAACAGAGTTCGTTATCAAAATGAAAGATCCTGGCAGCACCTACTTGATGCAAGACAGCCATCTGTGCTCTCTCTTACAGGAGCATATACTAAATACATTTTTTAAAATAAGCAAGAATAAATCTTACTTTCACAAGAGTTTTCCAGTAAAATATTCTGACACACAACTGTGTTCTTTAGCAAGTGAAGTATTTTCTCCAGTTCAACAGGCACTAACAAAATCAGTAAGGTACAAAATACTCATTTTGGTTACATAGTCATGCCAGCAAAATGCAGTCACCCAGAGGCATTACAAAACATATAATAAAAATCTTGAGATAAAACGTACAGGGCAGTCAGTGTCATATTTCAAACATGGCAGTCTTTCAAAGTTATTGCACTATGTCTGTTCATCTTAATTTTCCTTGAGAATACAAGTTAAGAGCATATAATGGGCCCTACTTGCTACAGGCTGGACCATATCTTCCTGCCAAATTTTCAAACAGAGGGCTTTTTGAAAAGGACGGACTGTTTCTTTTAAGAAAGAAATACAAGATTCCACTTTTGTTCAAAAAAGAATCAAATACAGTCTCCTCCTAGAAAAGCATAGTTCAGCCATCGAACAATGTGTTAGCAATAGCTTAGCTACACTGCCTTTGTACTCACTGGGGAATTTCCCAGAAAAAGGCAGACTGCAGACGCCAAGCTTAACCTTGAGTTTGGCTGCTAGACATTTTTGATCATCTTTTCAAGTATCTATCTACATTTTCAAGCACCTAAATCTTAAAAAAAATCTGGCGGTAAGTTAAAAAGAAAAAGCTTTACTGTCAGAAAGACAAATCTGGTATCACAATCAAAAATCCTTCTTTCCTTAAGCTGTTCCTCATATTGAATATTGATACATTCACTTACACTGAAGTAAATTAGATATCATTGGTATGATGAGGAACAAAGTGGTACTGACTAAACACTCAGATTTCATGAATTCCTTAGGCAGAAAAACCATGGCAAAGCTTAAACTGCACTTCCTCGAGAAACCAGAGAATATGATAGACAATCAAATATACAAAAAAGGATTTTATTAGATCTCTAATAAATAGGTGTTGATGGGGGGGAAAAAGAAAAAGATATTTTCAGACTCTCAGAAAGTAACTTGACACTTGAGCGCTAAAAAACCATGCCGTTTTCTCTCTTTGTCATCTCATCATTACAAATTTGTCATGCAACAAACTAGGCTAAACCAACACAGGTCTAGGCTTTCAGCTCGAAATCAGTAGCATGCATGACTTCATAGCTCAGGGGTGGGGAAAAAAGCTGAGGCTGAAGTTTAGATTTACCACATCTGTTTCAAGATACACTGTATTTATAGCGGTAGCCAGGATTAAACCAAGTCTATAAATACTTAAATCATTTATGAGACTGCAAAAGACTAAACATAATGCAAATCAAAGCCAGTCATGCACAAACGTACATCCCATTTTAGAGGTTTTCAGCCATCCAGGAGATGAGAAACAAGACACTAATTCAGACAACTCGGACAACTCCTCTGAGCCCAGTGAGGTGGAAGGGACTTCAGCCCACATGCACCTCTTCAGAGAAGAGGGGCACCCTTACTAAGCTGTTTGGGAAGAGCTTGTTTTAGTATGTGTCTTTGCCACAGACACATACAATGCCTAGTGTAACGATACCTTGACCTATTAACCAGTCTCCTAGGAGCTATCCCAACTCCACTCTCACTACCAGTGGGTAAAAGTGAAACCACTTGGTTGCATTTCAACCAAACAAGACCATAGTTTGCTCACAGCTCTAAGGAAAACTATTAGGAATAGCAGGATAGGAACATATGTTGCATATCTGTTTTGTTCTCAAAAGCGGGTAGCACCTTGGAACTCAAAATAATCTTCTTCGGGGGCATACAGAGAGGTGCTGCTTTTTTTTTTTTTAATAAGTTTGATGGTTGGCTGATCAAATGAGAGGAGATGGCAAGCACACACCCTCCTCCCTTAGCAGTTAGGTATGTATCATACAAGGCTTAAAAGCTTAATGTGCATCAGTTTCATGAAGTTTTCTGTGATGGTCACTCCCAGACTTTATGGATCGTGATTATTATCATATGAACACCAACTATGCTTAAATACACTTAAATAAACTTTTCCAGATAGAGCATTAGACTCAATGGAAAAGAAATTATCAGCAAACACATTAATTTCAGCAAGAAGATACCACAAAAAGTATTCTGTGGTTTTATGCACTTTCTTAGCTTGAAAAATATTTTTAAAGAATTGATTTTATGGCCTGCCTCTTTGATTTGCAGCTATTGATATACATCTGTGCTGCATCACTTCCATCTTTTATCGAGAAACTGTCAAATCTATCATCAAGCAGAAAAGAGCAACAGTTAATTTAATAGGTTTAAAACATAACTTACTTCACAGATGTCAGGGCACCTTTCTGTCACTGAAAGGTAGATATAAAGTTTCACTTGCATGAATTTTAATTAAAAAAAAAAAAAGAAGCCAACAGAAAGTAATCTGAAACACACAGATACACACATCAGATTTCCATTCTCTGTATCAGTATTACTTGTAATAATAAGAGTCTGGTCTAGATCAGACCAGAAATAAATCTTGCGCCACTCTTGCAAAGGACATATTTGTGAGGTCCCCAGTACTCCTCATCAGTACAGATCTCTCATTTCTCTACCTTTCCTGGTGTCTCTGGTAACAGGAGCAGCACACTGGTGCAGCTTCCAGTCATGAAGGCCATATGTATAACCTAGGTGGCCCTATAGAGCTAGAGGCAGTACGCTACTTCCTACAGAGCAAACTTTTGCAAAATTACTCAAATATCATAAAAAGCTAATGAGGTAGCTCTGGCTTAGAGAGGGAATGCCTCTTTAAGAAAGCGTAAAAACTCTCTTACAGGTAGAAATAACTGCCTTTTAAATGAGAACATAATACAAGCCATTTCAGCATAATTTTACCAAGGCTGTAAAGAGCTCTCCCAGGCTCATGTCTGTTAATTGCATCTTTGCAAAGCACAGCCAAGCAGATGCGGAATGATTACTTTTAATGTGCTACCCAAATAGCTCTAAATGGGCACAGGTAGTTTTCCCCCTTTCCCTATTCCTGCTCCTTGTCCTTTGGCTCCACAGAACCAAATTCTGCACTCAGATTATGCAGGTAAAGAAAAATTCAGAGAAAGATGACAAGTTTTGTCATGGAGCATGGAAAACAGTTAAAAGAACTACTGGAACGCAAACTGTTTTGGTGCTTTTTAGGCAGCTTTTGGACAGAACCTGATAACCAGGATAGAGAAGCTGCATTTAATGCAAGGATAATTCCAGAGTAAAAATGACATAACCTTTCTCAGCATTGGATGATTAACAGAGGAATTCAGTTCCTAATGAAGTCAGCCAGCCCCCAGACTCCACTGGTAAATCCCTTCCTGTCATCTTTCACATTCAGCTCTGACTCATCTGCAACAAACATTTCAATCCCTAGCCTATTGCTTTTTTTCCTCCATTCTTTTTACAGTAGGTTAAGTATATACTTCATAAATGCAATGAAGGGGATGGTGGACTATATGTTCATAACGCATTTGGACTGCATCATGAAGAGACACACCTGAGTTAGCTTTAGGGAACTTAAATACCTGTGTCAATGAACCCCATACAGGCACATACCTCAGTGCTGGCTAACACCTGTAAAGTATTTACACTGTACAGTCCACACTGAGGCTTGTGCCACTGCAGCTTCACTGTAGATTAGCTGGACTGAAGTGAACTTTGATACATCCACATGTGCTACAGTCCTGCTGCCAGTTGCAGTACAGCTGTGGAGCGAGAGGTGGTGAAGGGGCTCCTCTTTTCGGCAGCAGCAGCCAGAGCTGGGCAACGCATCCACAGGGCAGAGGATTTGTGTCTCTGCACAGAGGCAGGGTGACAGCGAAGTCCTTCAAACGGAAACAAGGATGGATGGTTAATTTAAACTATTAGGCCCTGAAGTACTCAATTGGACATGAACTTTAATTGTAATGACTGTGGCTTTTAGACATCAAAATAGACTCAGAGGCCTGAAAGCTTCTATGCTTTCCCCAGGAAGTCAGTTATTTTAATAAAAGATGTCCTCTTTCCAGGCTTTATTGTTATTTCCTTGATCTATATAGCATCAAATAGCCAAGTTTTCTTTGAAAGATTCTTCTGAAGATTTCTCTTTAACGAAAGTAGCTACAAAATTCCACAAGTTTTCTAGTTTAGAAATAGTTTCTAGTTTAAAAATAATTCCTTCCTTACAGAGTACCTTTTCAACTATGCTGTGTGGTCAAAAAGCCAAATTTATTATATAATGCTATTTCACTATTCCATTCAGTAAGAAAATTATGACCCTGCTGTATAATTATGCCTAATGAAAAAATGCATTGTAATTAATAAAATACAAAATGGAAAAAAGTTTGAGAATAAGCTCTTCTCTGGTCAGAACAATATGAACATCTTCCTGATCAATTATCTCACAAACATTCACCAAACAGAATTACCTTACATATTCATTAACCACACACACATCATAGCTGTGTAACAGAGTATAGTTTTCTATACTTTTGTATCAGCCACTAAGTGGCAGCAATTCCTTCATACCTAAATCTGAATTATGAGATGTAGGATGAAAATTTCAAAGTATTGCTAACTCTTAATTCTTTTATGCTACCTCTAAATTTTTTTTATGTTTAGCATTACATACAACCATACAAACAATGCCTAGTGAAATACCTTGTTATGTGTTTCAATTTTTAAATTGTCAAAGTTTCAAAAGTTATGTACTTTATTCTGATAATCATAATTCCTTAGAAGTTTGCTATGTTCAGTTTTACAAAGAGATAAGGAAATTGGAAATGCCGGTATTTAATAATTTCTTTAACTAAAGCACAGACCTGCATTTTATCATGAAACCCAAGGTCAGGGTAAGAAACTTTAAAAAAAAAAAAAAAAAGTAAATCTATATTTTGCAGCCTTATGTTTGCTTCTTTCCTCAGTATTTGCAGGTTCCCATAGCAATGTCTTGGGGTGACTGAAATCTATCAGTCCAAAGACAAATACCTGATTTTTAATATAGCCATTTTCAGGAACTAAATTAAACAGGAAATGCTGCATATACACTTTTTTAAAAAGATGTTTATGAATTATTGCTTAACCACTTAAGAAGCACTTCATAGCCTCTTGTTCAGAAAGCTATATTGGTTATACTTGGTTATAGCTTCCTATTTGATCAGTACAATGCTGCACAGCATTATTTGATAGATGGAAAGCCGAAGAGGTTATTTGCTGGCTTATTACATTGTTAATAGACTAATGACAGTATGAGGCCAGGGCCCAAATAAGATTTTAAAGAAACTAAACACACAAGTGCATCCAGAATTTTAACAGACTATTTGTAGCGATGTTAAATGTTGTAATTCAGGCTTTAAACGAGTCTCTAAAACTGGGAAAAGATCTAGCATGAGAACCAATTATCCCACACCTATCTTCTCTGCGGATGCAGTCCTGTCCTTGGAAGCATCCAACTGTCAAGAGATGGGATACGGGGCAATATCATCCTTGCACATAAATCTCCTGCAAGAGCTCCTAGGTCCAGATAAATACTCTGCTCTTTGCTACTTGAATAATCTAGAAGTGAAGTGGTGCAATAGTCTGAGCCCACGAGTAAACAGATGTCAGATGTAACCACAGAATGCCATAATTCAATTATTTTAATATTTCAGACCCTAATGCAGACCGGGAATTCTCTAGTGATGAACTGAAAAGTGGTTTTTAAGAGATGCACGCCTGGCATGTACACAAAAGAAACAGGCATTCCTGCTCCTTCATTTCTTACTGTCTGTCACCATTCAGCTGGAAACCTGACCATTTAAAAGATCACGCATTTTGTCTGCTTCAAACTCACTGTCGTGAGGGAGACAGAAACAGAGTATCAACGCGGCTGGATGAAAAAAAAACAGAGGTCGGTATTATCAAACTCGGCATTTCTGCTACGAGGAAGCTCCATGTCTCTGTCAAGAACCACACGGGTCTCGTCACCTCCTCACACGGGGCACAATCCTCTCTCCCTCCCGCCAACGCTCCCGCGGTGCCCACCCGTCCCCCCGGCCGGCGCCTGACAGACATTCCCCGCTCAAGGTCGCGCTTCCCCGCGGACCGACGGAGCCGGCCCCATCCCGAGCACCCCCGGGCTCGGCGACGGGGAGGTTTCGGTAGACAAAGTACGTGGCCGCGC
>WAAD01007496.1:23035-77246 GCA_013389945.1 Fregata magnificens
GGGGAGCCCTGGGCTGGCCGGGCGCCAGCCCAGCGTACCGTGGCGGGCGGTTTGGTCAAAGGGCGCGACGCCGAGGTGGGGAGGCTGCGGCCGGAGCAGTGTTGGTGCCGCGGGCGCTGGGCCGCGTTTCAGACGAGGAAATGTTTTGGGGTTTTGGGGTTTTTTTTAGGTTTTTTGGGGGGTTTTTTGGTCTACTGGTCCCCGAGATGTGAAGAGCATCTGGGTTTGAGGAGCCGGAGCTTGGCCGGTGAGCGCTTGGAGCGTGCCTCTGCCTGGTGGGGAGCAGCACTCAGGTTTCCTCACCCCTTTGCCACACTTTTTCTTCCAGGCTTTTACTTAAAATGTTCTATGGTGGCTTAACAGCCATGGATGTTGTAATAATGGGGCCAAAGCTGGGTAGGCTGTATCTCTGGGCACTCAGCTCACCTCAGCGCCTTTACCACAGAGATGGCCTTTGCTGATGTGCCTGAAGTTAGAGGCCTTCACAGGGCATTCAGGAACCCGGCCAGGGCTTTCCCCCAGTTTGTACTCGGCTCCGAGTAATGGGGCTTGTTTTTTCTTGAAGCCCTTGGTACTGCAATTGTCAGTGTGAAAATGAGATGTTCTGGGGATGGGTTGCAGTACAGGAATGCGTGAAGTGTAAGAACCACAGAAAACACCACCATAGCCCTGCAGGAATCCGAAGAAGACCTTTGTCATCATTTTTAAACTCATACAGGTCAGGTGTAATTACTCTCATGTTTTCATCTTAAATGATCTCATTCTGCATTAGCTGAAAACAGTGATGAAACTCAGTGGGTTTTTTGTGCCTCTGTGATGCTGTGGTAACTGCGGGTGTTTCTTCAGGCAGGTACCAGGCCATGGCTTGCAGCTGAGGGTGTCAGAGCATTGCTGGGAGCTGTGACCTGGCTGTTAAGATGGCTGCAGAGTCATCTGTAAAAGCCAAATTCCACCTGTTTGGTGTCCAGCTTCTTCCCAGAGCATTTTACTTGATGTTCATAAGGTAATGTGGAAGTTCCTCAGTTGTTCTGTCTGGCATCAAATCTGAAAGGCTATAATGTGTATAGAAATCAGCCTTGTCAATAGTTTATTTATATATGGAGAGTTTAATTTGAGTTAATTTATTTTAAAACAAAATTAGCATCAGCTGAGAGCTCTTGTGGGTATGATGATAATCACAGTTTGGGTGAAAGCAACGGAGCAGTTGTCTTGGGTCACTTCCTTTTTACTTCTCCTGCAAATTGAACTATGTAGTATTTTGTATAGATACATGTTCTTATGCATGTTTAAGTGTGATTTTTTTTTTTAACTGGAAAATATAATATTTTCCTGCTTTGGGGCAGAATGTCATCTGATTAAATGTAGTTCTATAACAAGTTGCATGAGGACCCTCATTTAAAATTATGTAGATTGCTATTACACTGAAACCTGAGGAACTTTATACGCATGAGCAATTCATGAATGTTGTGTTTTAAAAGCAAAACTAAAACTAGTTTGAATGAGAGAGGAAAAAGCAGAAGCTAACTGTGGCCAAGCAGTTTTCCTCATTTCAATACTTCCAGTGAAGTCTGGCAAAACAGAAAGTGCTTTAAAATGCATTTCATTTAATTTCACGTTCTTTTGGTATTTAATGGAGTGTAAGTGGTCAGAGTTGGTCCATTTTGGTTTGTGACCTTACCATATAATGTTGCAGCAAGCCATTTGTTAACTACCGTTACATTTCAATTATTCAGAGCATCACTTCAGTCCAAGTCTTTCTGAAACAAATAGTCTTTTCTCATTTGGACTGTGAAAATTTTGCAAGGCCTAAAGAGATTTGCATCTTATGTCTTTGTTCAGTCAGTCAATGGGTTCAAGCTGAATTAGGACTGAGTAAAGATGTAAAAATTTGATCCACAGGAAATAAAATGGAGGATCTTCTCAGCTAATAGAGAATGTGGCTTTAGAAACTTGAGGTGTTTCCTGGTACTGAGACTTTCTTGCTGACTGATTATTTTCTGTAATTTTGCTTTTAAAACTCAGCAGTGCAAAAAGCATGGTAATGCTCTTAGAGTTGGAGATTGTCTTTCATCAGAATAGATTCTAATGCAACTCAGAAGGCTTTATTAACACATTTTACAGGCAGTGGAGTTGAGAAAGGGATGAAAATCAGTTCTTACTGAACAGCTTTTAGCAGAGCTCTGTGTCCCCTTCTAGGCAAATGGTAAGGCATGCTGGATTTCATTGAGATTACAGGGTAACTATTGGAAAATAAAAGATCAATCACAAAAACAGGGATGTGGAGAGGGACAGGGGCACAGGGACATGGGCATTACTGTCTGTGATCTATTTTTCTGAAATGTGCCTTTAGGTATTTTATTTTAAACCAACTCAAGACTGTTTTGTTTTTACATTTCATCTCTCGGTTAGTTGGATAGACAGCCCAATACCTCCCAAACCCATGGTAACGCATACCACTGCTTTGATACAGGAAAACTTTGGGGAGGAGATAAACTACCAGGCTTCCTGCAGCTGGATTTTCTCTTGAATCTTCCTATCCAGAAAACCTGCTTTGCCTGGGGCCATTTAATTTTTGCCATATGACATGACGACGGTAAGGGGTGACGTGACTTTAAGCCCTTTCATATGCATAGATTTAAAAAAAAAAAAAAAAAAGTGAGAGAGAAAACTTTGTGCAGCAAATGTAAGTGAAAAATTTGTCGTGGAAGTTAAGAACTTGTTCCCTGAAGATTTCAGAGCTAGACTGGTACAGAACTATTTTCTAAAAGTGTGTAATCACCTTTTGTGAGCTGAACCTGTCACCTTGAGCAAACAAACTTGATTTTAGTTCTGATGGCAGATACTTGATTTATGCAAAGATGATTACTGATGCAGAAGTGTCATTTCAGAACAGAAAACAATCATGGCAGTTATTGCCAAGGTCTTTTTCACAGCCCTGCTTTGTAGCAGGACTTCGTTGGTCTCTCTTTCCCAAGCCTAACCACCAAATGCCTGCTCTCATTTCCTCTTTTCTGGTAGTAGTGGGGGTGTGAAAAGAAGAATCTGGTGGTGATGGGAGTTTCCACCCATTACCTTCTACACGGGTCTGTGGTCTACTGTGTAGATTTACTTTTTGAAGCGTTTTGAACATTATGTATTGTCATTTATTCAGCTTTTTCTTAAGGTTGAGGTCAAAGGCTTGTGTTCTTTATAACGCTTTTCCTCCAGTTTTTCATACTTTTCTCCTTGAAGGACATGAGCTCTTTATGGAGTAACAGTGACATAGATACTGAATTTGGTCATATGAAGGTCTGGCTGCCATATACATTTGGGTTGATGTCCAAGTGAAACAGAAATTTGCCTGCCTTTTCTGAAGTCTTGCAACTTTAGAGATTCTTTTTTATAACTGTATAAATTAATTTCTACTGCTTATCTTTGCAGTAGATATTGACTTCGTACTGACTAAGGAAGGGTTTCTTCTTTGTATTATTCAGCATGCCATTTATTGTGACTTGCATCTGATTTGGTCTTTCCTACTTTTCAAGGGTTTTCTTCTGTGCATGTTGCATGTGAGCAAGCCATTGTGCCTGCATAGAGCTGTAATTGGGTCAGGAAGACTTTCTGCAGGTGAGACACTGTGGTTAGGCACTACATCTAGGAGGAGCTATCATCTCTCTGTTTAAATTTATTGTGTTTTAGAACTTGCAATTGCATAATCTGTGCTTAGTAGAGTTTAAAGAAAATTATGGATTTCTTTTGTTATTCCTGAAGGATGAGATGTATAAGTTAGTCAATGGTTCTGGGGAGGATTCTGATGTCAGAGGCAAGCATGCAAATTTCTACATGTTTGTACAAGCAACTTATTGCAGAGTGGTTTTTGTTATCAGATGTGAGTCTTAAGAATTTGAGATTAAAACTGAGATATGGTTTATGTCCCAACCACTCTGCAGTTTTACTCATTTGAAGGAACATTTATATATGATTCACTTATAAACCAGGCAAGAAAATAGTTTCCTGACAGTTTTGCTGAGATGCCTGCCTGGAGCATTGCCAATTCTTGTGGTGTTTGATGTTTTTAAAGCCCTACTCCCTTGAGAAAGTAATTACATGAAAATCTTGGGCATTTTTTCCTCTTTCTTAAATAAAATCTATTTTACATGTTTGTATAGAAGATTTGCAAATGTAATCTAGGAGTTCCTAAAAGATTGAAAATCTGGGCTACATATGAAAAGAACCCAAAAATCTCTCAAGGTCTTACAAGTATCCCCTTGCTGCCTTCTTTTGTTGAGGGCAGGAGACTGATTCCCGCATTTTGAACATTTGAGACTGTAGCAGTAGACTTAGTTTAATCTATGTTTTTCAGAAGAATTTAAATTAAAGAAAAATATTTTATGGTACTTACTGCACACACACCCTTACACTGCGTTTCAACATGCCAGCTGCCAGTGTTGACTTTGAGCAATGTAAGTGTTCTACTTCCCCTTATGATAGCTTTGCTTTGCAAAGTTAATATGATGGTAGAACAAGGAAGTGTATGTATTGATGCAATTTTCTCACTCACCACAGTCCTATTTGTAGCTGGTTTTACATTTCTGTGAGTATTGAAGAAAGAACTGTGCTGTGAAAGAACACAACCATCATTTTCTGATTTCTTGGTTTGTTTTTAAACTCTCTATTGAAACGATTCCATTTGATTTTTGGCGTTTATGTAAGCTTCAGGAGATTAAGATCCTGTTCTTAAACAGAACAAAGGCATTATAGAGAGAAACAATTCACACTTTTGTGCACTGGCTTGGGAAAGGGGGAGTGATGGTTAGATGTTTTTCCCAAATCCCTTTTGATTTGCAGCTGAAGTTGTTTCATCAATCAATGAGAAAAAGCTGGAGACCATCAAGTCAATGAATTTAGGCCATCACATGACTTAAGCAGACTTCATGACCTGAGAGGGGTAAAGAGTCTCATCAACTACCATGCGATCACCTGAGGCATAAAAATTCTGCTGAATATGGCTTTTGTTTTAAAGGTGACGTTTCAAGGGTGTCAGGTATCAAGAGCTCCAACATTCAGGAAACTCTGTCAGATGATAGTATCTGATGAAATGGTAAGATATTAGGATAATGCACATAGGGTTAAAATCAAAACAAAGCCTATCTCATTTATGGATGTTTCCAGGGATTACAGTTGCACTGTGAATCTTGAAGGCTTAGAACAGGAGGTTAAGGCTTGCTGGTCAGGCTGCTGGTCTGTCACTCACAGTGGCAGCAAGGTATGGCTGTTAGGGGAGAGCATGGGAGTGTGGCTGTTCTCATCAGTCTGGTCCTGTCATGCTTTACTCCTATCTGGGGAGGGGAGGACTGCTCTGTCCTGTGCCCTCTTCAGTGAATGAGCAGGGCATGCAAGGCACAGTAGTAAGAGCTGTAGTACCTGGACCACCCCACCCCTGGGACAATGGGCTGGTGTTATTTTTCAGATTATTGTCAGATAGTCAGAAGTTATTAACTAAAGTTTTTTTCTTTTTATCAGTATAAATGGTTATCCAAAAATGCAAACCACAATGGCATTATGGGGGAGGGGGGTGTGTTTGTCTGCTTAAAATACTTGAGCTGTACTATCAGACTGTGCAAACAATAACATGGATTAGTCCCACGCTGTGACTGGAACAAGGCTTTGTTTGCAGAAAGAAAAATAATGTCCTATTGTGACCTGATGTGAGGCTATGGGAATACCTGAATCCTACTTTCATTGGTCAGTTGTGTAATTTTAAAGCATAGTTTGACCACTGCAAATGAACAGCTTACTTTTGGCAGCTAGCGCTACTAACATTCAATTCTCAAGAATTAATTCTTTTCTATTTGGGCTGTAGGCTTGGGTATTTTTCCTTGTGAAAATTATGATTAATAATGTTGGTTTTGTGTCTTCCAGGCTGTCCATCTTAATCTACTTGCCTTTACTCAGGCGTATATTATTTAGACCATTATTGTGTTACAATAGTCATTTAGTAGGATTTATTTTTATTGGTACAGCAAGTGCTGCTGTCAAAAGCTGAGCATAGTATCCGTGAAACAAGATAGTATGCAAAATAAATCCTAGTAAACCTTTAAAATGAAAGCAAACATCAATAATGGAACTACAGACTGTGTGTGTTTGCACAGGAGGAGGGTGGAAGATTGAAGTCACCTGCCCTAGGCATGTCACAGTTTTGTTGAACGACACAGCGAGAATTTGGTGTAGTTAATGTCTGGGGTCATGGAATAGACACTGAGTCATGCAACTTCAGAGAGAGATGTCAACATGCCTCTCTTCCCCACATCGCATGGTCATTAGAGAGAGAGTGTTTGGTGGAAATAGTAGTTCTGCATTGAGCTTGCCAAATAATGGGTGAACCAAACTCCTATTACTTGTGCTCGTTTACTGCTATTGGTAGCAGGGTGCAGGGCAGGATTTGAATTGCTGTTTAAAATCTGGTCAAATAATAAAGACACTGAGAATATTTACTCTAGTTTTAGTAATAGGCTAAAAATCGATTCTTTCCCATAGGACTTAACTGTATAAAAATAAATTGAGGCTGCTAGCAGCAGAATTGAAGAGGAAAAGCCCATCTGCAGCAGAGCTACTTTGCAAAGATGTGTCTGAAGATAGGTTATATTGTTAGAGGCACTAGAGCCAGTATTCCAGACATATTTCCTGAATAAACTCTGCTGTGTATCTGACCTCTTTGCAACTGGGGCATTGGTGTAGCTCAGCAGTCTGTTAAGTCTCTTGTCAAAAAAAGTTAATTTTGAGGGCATTGCAATTCTTCTATTCAAAAGAGGCTGTAGAGTTGCTGCTTTTTGATGCAAATATGGTGTCTTGTGTCTGCTGAATTCTAATGTGTGGCCTCGCTCTTCCACACTTGGAAAGTGTTTATGGGGTCACATATTTCTGGTCAGTGTTGATCTGACCCTGTATGTGTTTGAAGGTAATGCCACTTGGAAACATTTTTAAGTAACGCAGTTTAAGTCAGTTGGTCTGTGTTCCCTTTTATTTTTGTAAACTAATTATTTTATGCATAATTAAATATGTTATGATTTACATATTTTATGTTCTACAGCATACCTGAATATGTATGATCATTCATGCCTGGATGATCTACAACACACCTGAATGTGTAGGATGTTTTAGTAGGCTTAGTGTCCTAGACCACCACAGATCCTTTTTTTTCCAGTCTGATATTAAATATGATTCATTACCTGTCATTCTCATTATTAAAAAGGTGCCTGTGTTTTTTTGTGACAGAAGGGTAAATGGAAGAACGATTCAGATGTTCAAATATTAACTAGCTGCCTTCTCATGCTGTCAATACAGTAAAGTTTACTGTATTGCTAAGGACAAATAGGTGCTATTTTTCCTCTATTGGTCACACTCCTATGGTTTTGATTTGCTTGAAGAAGAGAACAGAACTTTTAGAGGGACAGGTTTGCCATATTTCCAACTATTTTTACTCTGCAAAAGCTTCAGGAATGTGTTTGGAGGCAATTTTTTTTTTAATGTTTCTTTTGGCTGTAGGAAAGGATGTATTATACATGCAGATTTAGAACTGTAGGGAAGCTTTTATTAGCTGGTTATACAGAGGATACCAGTGATATAAATCATTTGGAGGAGGAAAAGGTGAGAGAAGAGGTAATAGTTTCCCTATGTTTATCCAAACTTTCTGTTTTCAGGTGGGCCCAGAGTAGAAGAGAGGAAGTCATTCCTGGTCTAGTTAAATATTTTTTTTTCCCTGCTCACGGAAAAAATATAGGTTCAGAACAACTCTGGAGCAATTTAAGGACTTCAGAGCCATTGTTTATTCTCTCTGTTAATGATTTTATATCTTCCTTCTCAGCAGTGGATATTTTAAAGCAGCAGGGTGAATTCGGGTTGACTGAAGGCCTTATATTCTTTGTTTAAATGTAGATGAACGCACTCAACAGAAGAAGCAATAAGTGTCACTATTTGTGAAAAACAACAAATTAAATTAGTGGTGTGCCTGGGTCAAATCCATGTATTTACAGCTGTCCTTTAGGGAAGTGCAGATCAAAATCTAGATGTACTGTTTTAGTCTTTATATATCTGGGAAAAAAGCCCCACCAAATTGCAAAGAGATAATGTAATTTAGTAATTTCCTTTTCAGATTTTGTGGGATCACACTTCCTAAACATACAGATATTGGATAGTCAATCTATAATGTTATTGTGTTAGGTTTCTTTTGTAAGTTGATTATAAAATAGGATTACTTAAAAACTTGTCTTGTTCACTCACCAGTTTACAGCTAGTTTATAGTAGGACTAGAAGCAAATGTTCTAAAAAGTTGCTTGTAGGTAGCTGTGGCGTTCCTATTTCAGTTGGCCTTCTGAGGATAATTGGGTAAACGTGACATTTGGGAGTACTTTCCCGAACTCGACCTGCTCTCAAAACTGTTGCATTTGGCTTTTTACTGAGAAAAAAATTTACAGTCTCAATGTAAGCAGAAAGAAAAGGAAGATGCTTTTTTGAATGGTCACTGTTGAGTTCTGGATAAAATCTATATTCTCTTTATGAGGTTTCATTTCATTTCTTCTATTATCTAGGAAGTAGGAGGGTAGACATGCACGCAGGTATTTTAATGTCATTTTTTTGTGATGTGAATTTATCATGCATTTTTTAGTTATAATAAATGATAGGCT
Organism: Fregata magnificens; assembly: GCA_013389945.1. Lineage (NCBI taxonomy): Eukaryota > Metazoa > Chordata > Aves > Suliformes > Fregatidae > Fregata > Fregata magnificens. The sequence goes on from WAAD01007496.1 coordinate 31,699, forward strand.
TTGGTTTTGTTTTTTAGAAGAGCAGGAGAGAAATGCTTGTCTTTTTAGTCATCATAAAACCATTCAAAAAGACCAAAAAAAACCTTCATCTGTTTGTGCAACCTAAAGCATGCAAGTGCGCAGCTAAAAGGTGATTGCTTTGTACTAGAGGTATAATAGCACTCCTGGACTGCACTTCATTTATGCTTGTAAGAAGTACAAAGTTGTTAATGCTGCTTTAGGCACCCTGAGGAATTATGATGGTAGCAGCACTGACATTCCCTAGGAGCTCTGAAAAAAAAAAATCATTAAAATTCTTTATTGTTTTTTAGATAATGATGCTGCATACATATATGTGGTGTTCTGTTTTTTCATTTTAGGAATGAATAGGAATGACTGTGAATTTTTGGCGTTTCCATGACTTTCATGTTGGCAAGTGGGTTGTAGCGATATATTAAATTTCAGGTTCCTTTTTTTAAATAGTTCTTTCCTAGGCTTCTTCAGAAAGCAAGGTTCCTCTACGAGCAATTCAGAGCACCTGACCCAGATTCCTGTTCTGACTTGCCCTATGGAGGACTGTGTTTCTTTGCATTAACTAGAGGGAGAGTATGTTGCTTAAAGCAAATGGTCAGAATGCCTCCTTAAGTCTCCCCTGAAAAAAAGAAATGGCTATTTCTTTCTCTAACTACAACATTGACTTGAATTGTTTGATAACAAGTATGTATAAAATCAGTTTCACTGAACTTATTTGAGGATAGCCAGAAAGTCTGAGCAGAGCTATTTCTGTGCACGCACATACTTCGTACACAGAACTTAGGAAGGTGAGGTGATTCTTATCTTGTGTAGGTGCTGGTTTCTGTTGTGGGTAGTCAAGCATCTTGAGTGTGACTTAACTGGCGGGCTGCTTTTGCGAAGTAAAAGAAAAACTGCTGAATATCTGCCTGCTATCTGCATGGTTCTTAAACAAGGTGAACAGACCTAACAGCTCACTGCTGCTGAAACAGGGAATCATATAATCCCCCATTTTCTTGTTCCTGTCTTCCTGCCTCCTTGTTCTCGCTAAGTACCTTGTGCCAGCTTTGATGCTTGCTGGAATACTGTATGCTTTGATTTAACTCATTAAAATGTCAGCAAACTGTCCCAGGAAAAACAAAAACAAAACAAAAAAAACAACCAGAAAAAACCCAAACAAACATGGTCAGTTTTCTGCCTCTTTATTCAATAACATAGGCTCAATGAAGGGTTTCTGTGCTTGAGAGAGATGTAGGATAAGTGGAGAACACAATAGGAGGAAGGCAGCAAAATTTCTCCCTTTTGGTAGCTGGGGCTGTTGTGATGTTTCTGGCATGTATGAAAGAGCCTAACCTACAATGATTTCATTAAATTAGATTTCAGTCACATGTGGAGTTCAAGTGGTTAAATTGCATTTGGTCCATGTCTTTTTGGGCATGTGCAAATAAGCATGAATTTTAAGTATGATGTGTGTAAGCGTATACTAAAGTAGAACCATGCACGTAGTCACACACAGTGCAATTGCTTCTTTGAAGTTAAGTGCATTTGTGTGTGTCCCTAGGTGTGGGTCTTCAAGCTGATCAGAGGGCCAACTGATGCATTTCATTGATCCAGCTGTAAACACCAAACTTACTCTAAATAGTAAACATTTTCAGGATCCAGCTTGCTTTTCTCGTAAATTGAGTTCTGACTCCAGATATGTGCAGATGGGAGGAAGAAAGGATTTTGAAGTGCTGTTCCCATTCAGAAACATTTAAGTCTTGAATTTAAAAATACAAATTCAGAAAATGGTCACAGCCACCTTGTATCTCATACTGAAAAGATTTCATTCCTTGAATCCTAATTCATGTATCGGGTATACCAAGAATTCACCTTTTGAAGCTGAGGACTTGTTTGATAGGCTTGTGATGTTGCAGTGAGTTATGGAAGTATAATAACATAGCAGAAAGCTTTAATGTTGTCCTAATCTGAACTCAAACCTATTTTGTTTCCAGGCAATAATAATCAAATGGAGACTCAAGCAGTGAGGTCTGCTCCCAGGCAGAGCCACATGCTTTCAACTAGCTTCATTTGCTCATGGGTCCAAATGTTCCAGCTTGAATCTGTCTGTTCTTTACCTTGTCATTTTCTTCTTTGAGTCTTTCCCTGCTGGTTTTGTCCTCTTGGGAATATACTTCTGTTGGATATTCCTTATGTTGTTATTGTTTGTATGCTTCTATGTTCCTCTACCCTTTCTTCTTTGTCTTTTCCTTTTGCTCTGTTCCTCTTTGCTCCTTCTTTTACAGGTATTTCTTAATATACGATATACCTTTTGTTTTCAACCAGTTTCTGGTGGACAAATGGTGACAAGACAGATTTGCAGATGGGTCAAACAGATGTTCCTGTCAGAGTCAAAATATTTAACTCCTGAATTACTGCTAGGCATAGTGCCTCTAGAGCTGATGAATATTGCCAGAATGGTGTGGCAGGGGGCTTGTGCGGCTCCTTTTCAGATTGCATTACTTTATATCTCAATCTGACACTTTTCAGGAGAAGTGAAGTCTGCTGAGAATATATTATATTGTCTTCATTGCTGGGTTGATTTGTAAGCCACAGTTAGTCAAGATTTGTGCTTGTTCCAAAATGGGAGGGCTGTATTGAACAAATTAAAGGAATCCATCCTGAGTGCTCTCTAGCAGCGTCTGGATGAATTTATTTTTAATCAATAAATGCAAATTGTCATTGGTTTTTTTTGCCTCCATACCAAAAATGAAGGTGAAATGTCAAGATATTCAGAGAAGAAATTGTATGTGCTCAGGGGCATATTATTTGAATGTAAATATATTGTTTATGTAAGTTGTTCTTCAAATGTTTTAATATTGTGATGCTTAAATTAGAATATTTTTCATAAAGTTGTGATTTTAATTCTTAATCCTTTATTTAACCAGGAAAGTTACACAAATAATCAGTACCTTACAAAATATCCTAATAAAAATAGAAGCACATGAGTATGGTCATCATGAACTAAAAATGGAAGAATATGACTGATTCTTCTGAAGTTAATTCCTTGTAGGTGCTTATCAAGTTTTAGAAAATGTACAATTTCAGAGTTCAAATGCTTTAGTAAGAAACGAGTTAAATACTTGGAGTGAACTAATCTATAGGCACAACAGGAACTTGATGGTGGTAAGACTCATTTATGATAAGTTATAACGGAATTCCCCTGGAACTATGTATTCCACCTACTTGAATGCACAGTAGTTCAAAAGATTGACAGTATGCAGCGAATGCCAAGACATAAAAAAAATTGGCAAGTTATTGTAAAACATGGGACTAAGTATGTGACTAAGCCGCTGTCTCTAACTAGCTCTTAGTTCTGATGTACATTGTGGTTTATATATGTTGAACTTCTGTGGTTCACCTCTTGTCTAATAGCTGTTCATTTAAACATTTTTGTTTGTCCAGAATACTGAACCTGTGTATATTGTAATTTAAAGCATGGGGTCTGCACATAACAAGAAGTGCTACCTGTCCTTCTTGAGATGAAGTCACATTTACTGTACCTGGTAACTGTGGTGATGTGTTTGAATGATATTTTCAAAATTACTTTTTTTTTTTCCTGTCTATTTTAAAATTATAGATAGGCAGAAATTCCAGAAACATTCTGAGTGATTGGGATGTTGGAGGGGTAGGGAGAGAGAGTAATGGTTGGTTTGGGCCACTTTGAACAAACTTCCTGGAATTTTAGTACAGTATTCAGTGTGCATACTGTGAATATTTGGTACACTTTTTACCTATGTTTACTTGATGCAAACTACATAGTGAAAAAACATGTAAAATGTGATTGCAAGTTTCTAAAGCAATAATGTCTGTTGGTTTTTGAGGGCCTTATTACTTATCTCTTCAGGATGTTACATCTAACTGTGAAATAGTTTTAGATGATAGTATTCTTCTGGTCAATGTGACAATTCATTAATTTGCTAAGTTGTTAGCAATGAACTTAGTATTTCAGCACATAGTTTGTCAACAGAAATAAATTGATGCACTCTGAAACTCGTATTTCTGAAATACATACAAAGGATTTCTTTTTACAGAGGTAGTAATGCATTGTCTGCAATGACAAAGTAGCATAGAAGAATAATTCTGTTTTGTTATGCTGAGCAATAACAAAATTGAAAGGAAAAGTGATAACAGTATCTGCTAGGATGACTGAATTTACTTCATTATATATAAAACCCCCAAATTGTTTAAATTAGTGGATAGAGAACTTTTTCACAGCTTAAATTCTTTTGACAAATCTTTTTTTTTTTTTTATATGCGAGACTTTCTTAAGGAGTTCTAAGCGAGCTTGTAAAACTGGCCCAGAAATGTGTTTTTAGTAATATTGGGGGGGAGAGGGGGGGGATCTGATTCTGATTTCTTTTTCTTGAAAAAAGTGAACTACTGATGACTATGAGAATGTTGACTGGAATGTTGTCCCATTCATGACAATCTGACTGATTGCTCTCTCGGCTATTAACTGTCTCTGCAGATTGAGCGATGCTTCTTTGGGCATTAGGAATAATTATCACTTGAATTTAATCCCTGTTTTAATACCAGTAACGTTCTGGTTTTGGCAAAATGCATCATGTGTGTTTTAGTTGCAGCTATTGACAAAACCTCAGTAAATAGAGTCCTGCTAGGTAGTGATTTGTTGCCAGGAAATGTACTCTGCTTTCTTCTTTATAGCTTCATTAAAAGAAAGTTACAAAAATACTTAATTGAAAGTATTGCAGGAACATAAAAACACTAAAAGAAACAAAAAACCCCACCACAAAAACCCCTAAGGAAATTCTTGGATAAAACTTTTTTCACTTGATGGTGTGCAATTATAATTTTACATTTTAAATTGTGCCGTGATTGACAAAGAGTCATTCTGGATCATTTTGATTTTCTTGTTTTGACGTGAGTACAAAGCTGTTGTTCAGGTCCTGGAAATATTACATGGGCTACAAGTCTTGGCTCAAATTCCAGTAGCAGGTATGTTTTTCTGAGAAGCTTGATAAATCAGCGATACTGAAATATGTGATGTAGATGTTAATACAGCTAATGAAATTTGTATTGACATCTACAATATAGTATTACTGTGAAGAAAAACTAGTGTAGACTGATAAATCTACTTCATAGAGAGGCTTCAACTTGTTATTTTTAAGAACTACTTATACCACAGCACAGAGGCATCCCAATCTTATTATGATTTCTATTGAATATCTACCTTATTTCCAGATACATGTGAATGTGCACTAATGGTGGTTATTACTTTCAGATGTGTCTGTATAAAACTGTACATCATTTCCCCAGTTTCAAGTTTTACTTTGCAAGCTGCTAGAAGTTTTGCTGTGATCCAGAGAAGCTTGTAAGCTACCTACATGAGGATCAGTGCAGCTCTGAATTGAGCACCACTTTGTTTTGCTTTACAATACTGATTAATGTGTGTAGCTGGTGTAGTAGGTAATTGATTTGGCATATTTCTGGCATAAGCTGGTAGAAAGAAGTTTCTTAGTCATATGGAATAGATTGAAAAGGTTGGATTCATCTTTTCTTAACTCTCCAGCTACATATGCTGTTACCACAGTAATGAGGAAGTGGGGTCCAGTTTGGTAAAGGTGGTGGGTGTTTTTAAGCATATGTTAGGGCATATATACGTATGGGGAGGCGTGTGGGATTGTAGGGGTGATAAGAGATTGTAACATCAGTGTGAGAATAATCGTGCAGCTAAACTATTGAGTGGAATGGCTTATACTGTTATGCCCTGGGACTGGTTGTGGCTGGCTAATACACCCACATCAAGTCCCAAACCTCCATGTAAAATAATATTTTTAACAGATTATTTAACAGAATATTTTCTCCTGAGTCTAAGACCAATAGATCTAGACTTGTGTGTTTCTAACCATTCTGACTTGAAGGGTTAGAAAAGTTGGAGAGACTGACTTTGGTAGTATTATTAACTCTGTTGATTAACTTGACTAAAGTAGCAGTTTAATTGGTGTTCTTGTGCTGGTTTCTTACATCTTTGTATCATGTTTCTACCCTGTTTTGTAGAAGTTTTTGGTACTTCAGAACATATTTAAGAGAAGCAGCATGCTGTTCTTTGAGGTTCTGATTCATGTTTTATTTAACACTGCAGATGAGGAAATGCTGGTTGCACCGATGTTGTGTCCGATTTGGGAGAAATTGTCTTCTGTGAGCCTAATAGAATGGAGTGTGTTTTAGAGGATAAGGTATCTGGAGACCAGGAGAGCTGTTATGTGATCACGTGCTTTCTCTGTAAGATGAAAATAATACCAGTTATTTATTCTTTTAAGTGCATTGCTGTGTCTAGAGGAAATCTTTCCTTACTGTTATATATTAATATATTAAGTTCAGCTGCAGGGCAAGTAGAATGAACTGCAAAGATAAAGAAACCACGCCCTAGTCTGCAATGGCTGAAATTGCTTCAGTTTTGAGCTGCTGCTGTTCTGAAGTGTTCATCCATAGAGCACAGGCTTTGCTTGCAGAACATACTATGTCTAGTTGCTGATAAACTTGCATTTCAGAAGAGCTTGCTACACATGGAGGATCTTTGCATATATTACATAATTTGACTGTTTCCAATTAAATTTTCATTAAAAGGATTATATATATTTAGTTGTAAGGATTATAATTTGGTTTTATTAGTGAAATCTGTTAAGTGTTGTATAGAGTGCAAGAATGGAGTGGGTGCTTGGCACTCTGCACTCTCTTGTGGCTTTGTCCTCTGCTTATTACTAGTATATGATCTGTCAGTTATAACCTTGGTAATTTCAAACTCTGTTCTGGACCATTTACTGTCCCAAAACAAGTTCTGATGAAATTCAGCCAGTGTTACATGGGGTCCTGAAATACCAGGATTTCCAGGCTTCGAATCCAGGAGCTACAAGATACAGGAGAGGGTCTGAAAAGCACCCCTTTAAGGAAGGGATCTTACTGTTATGTCAGTATCTTAAGTCCAGTTCTGGACAACATTGCGGAGCACTCAAGTGAAACGCTTAAAGTATGTGATCAGGCTTACCTTATGGGGTCACTGTTCCTCAGTGAGGAACAAAAATGTTCTTTGCTGAGGAAAACCATGATAGAGAGCAATTAGAATGGAGAACAGTGAGCTGTATCAATGTCCAGTTCTGCTGAAAACGTCATTTCGAAGTGTTGAAATCTAGAGTAACTTACTAAGCTATGGTGTTTTGTTAGCTCAGATGTATGTGAAATACAGGTAAGGAACTTCAGATGCAAAATCATTCATGTAAATAGTCCCCAGGGGATATGAAGGAACACAGTTCTTGGTGAAGGCAAACAACATCTTTAGACAAAAGGTCATGTGTTAGTGACCTTTTCTTGTTGTTTGTTTGCATTATAAGTGAGACATCTAAAATGAGATGCTCAGGCATGTATTAAAATGCATTTAGTACTTTTATCCAAAAGGAAGTTTGAAGTCAAATGGATATACAGTGCAAAGTTCACTTCCATAGCTGTTGAAGCTTTTCTCTGTCAACATCTGGTTGTCCACGGTGTCAGGTTTCATCACTTGGCTTGTAACTCTTCACAAATCATCAATTGCAAAATCAGAATGATTTCTATCATGAAGCAAAAGCTGCTTATCTTTGTCTCACGGAATGACTTAGGCTTACAATTCTGTTGTTTTCTCCGAAGGGAAAGCTGTCTTGTATTGTTGTTGCAAACATAGCTGCAGGGGAAGAAAAAAATCAAGTTTGTCTTTGACAGCAGCAATGTAGTAGAAGGAATTGTGTTTATGTCCCACTTAAGGGACATCAAAGTAATTAGACATCTTGAGATAAGTTGTCCTTGTGAGATGGATGTCTTGATGAATCAGAAGGTTGAATCTCATTTAAATGTGAAAGTTCTTTTGCTTTCATATTATTGTGCTTCCTTTCCTTGTCCTATGTTCTTTCCAAGCTTTCTGTGATTCTGTCACTGCAGGTTTTTTTCTTAGTTGTTGAATAAGGTTTTGGAGAATGGGATGAAATGTTTTCCTTTAGTGACTCTGCAGGAATAGTTTAAACATTGCTCTTTGCTTTCGATAGCGCACAGAAGAGGTGATGGGAGTTCAACGGTCCTTCTTGCGGTTAGGGCATGTTTTACGTGTCCTTGTGTTCCACGCCTTCCACCTGTGATCAGCTGCTGTTCCATAAGATGCTTTCCTGAATAGTTCAAGTAAACCCCAAACCTCATAAATAGGGAGCAAGGTGACTGTTTAACAAGAAATGCTACTGTTTTCCTAATCCTATTATGTTCTTTGCAAAGTACACTTGGCTTCCTAACCACTCATGTGGACCCTTTTACTTTCTGTTTGTGCTTTACTATAAGCAGAAGAAATACGTTTAAAATAGCAAAGGAAAAAAAAAATCAGGATGTTACATGATGCTACATTCAAACCTGGTGAGCCTTTACACACTTGGAAGACCGTATTTTTATTATGTGATTCTTCCCTATGGTATTTGCTATCACAGTTATTACCAAATGACTGCCAAATTTCAGCTTGAAACAGACACAGCATCACAGCTGATAATTTCACTGTTCAAGTTATTAGAAACCAAGACAAAAAAAATTACCTAAAACATTTGAAAAGCAGGGTTTTCTTTATTTTCTGAAACTTTACAGTGTGTTTGGGTCAGCTTTGTGCTTTTATCCTGCAGATGTGGTAGCCAGAAACTTATTTTCAATGACAACTGACATTGTCATGCCATCATTTAAATTTGACACCTAAGTTTTCAGGAGGAAAAAATCTTCAGTTACTAATATTGTTTACTGTAGTTGTGCCTGAAGGAGTCCTTTTCACTCAACCCTGTGTAAATTCAGAAAATTCATTATTTGAAAAGGCATTACAACTGTAAAGGGGGAGGAAAGAGTAGAATGTATGGCTGAGTGACCAAGATAATGGCATGTAGTGGACATGTTAATGTTGTAGCTTCTTCAATTTGAGATGTAAATTTATTTAGGAGAGGGTTACATAAATAAAAACGGAAGGATGCCCTTTGGTAAGGGAACAGGTGAGTGACTACAATGGGTGAGGGAGGCAAGTGAGGAGTAAAGTTGATATCGGTGTCTTGATAAGGGTGTAGGGAGAGATTTGGGATAAATCTACAGACTAGGGCAGAGAAAATCCAGCTCAAGCTAGAACAATCTGAGACTGTTTTTATGGCCCTTCTTTAATGGATTTTGCTGGCTGGCAATTTGAAATGTTTTCCTCTAGGCAAGGAAGTACTTTCTTTCAGGGGAAAAATTATAAAACCCAGAATATCTTGCAGTAACATCACAGGCCTGGACACTACTGATACAGATTGTTGGGTCTTTTACGTGGGAAGGCTTTTAAAAGGAACTAGGCACTGCCTTTTTTCTTTACGTTACCTGTGATCTGTCCATTTGCTTACTTTAGGCTCCTTAGTACTGAAAGTGCCAGCTCTAGGATTCTTCAAGAATAAATTGAGTGTGAATGATGGTTATTTCTCATACTTTCATGTAAAGGGCAAAGGTTTGGAATAACAAAAGCTTTCTTTCTCCTAAGTATTGCCTAGACAAAATTTATTTAATGTTACACAAATATCTAGAGCGAGTCACTAAAAATCTCATTTCTTCTCGCTCATACACTTTTCAAAGAACACTAAAATATTCTTTTTATAGTCCTTCACTTGCTACAGAGTCTGCCAGAAACGTTTGATTAGGCCAGTGATTATAAAAGCCAATGTTTTCATCTGGTTTCTGTCAGTAGGGGAATTGGTTATTCTTTCCCTTGAGTGTTTAGGGTTGGTGGGAATTCTGTATGAACTTCAATCTGATTAAAATTAATAACTAGATTTTCTTTATCTTGTCTGTCCAAATTGTCATGAAAGCTTTATATTGTCTTCTGTGCCTGTGCATGGATGCACTTTTTCAAAAGGGATTAATGTGTTTGATTAGGAATACTTAATTTTAATAAAACTAACTCGTAGCATTGAAAATTACTTTTAATTATTGCCATCAAAACCTAGTAGCAAAATGTCATGACCAAATGGAGGTTTCCTAATGTGTAGAACTAGAGCCCTATACAGTGCTGTGCAGTGGGTTACCAGAGACCAAGCTGTAGATTTAAGGAGCTGAAGGTGACGGAGGAGTTTCAGTGCTGTTAGTGACAGTTCCATCCTTTGATTTCAGTGATGCAGAGTAACTTTAAAAACCACGATGGCTATAGAGTAGTCAAGTGCTGAGCCGAGCAGATGCCCTGCTGAGTTGAAGAGTGAAGAAGATCCCTGAGTTTAGCATGTGCTTTAGCTGGTCTAACCTGTAGAGGATAAGCGTGGGGATGGTCTAAAGCAAAGACTGATAAATTCAGCCACAATTATGGCAATTAGGATTAGAATCTTCTGATGCTTTTGGTATCAATAAAGATTAACTTAGCTCGTTTTACCTTGACAATACTATGGCATCGTGAAACAGGATATCTGTCTTAGAACAAAAAACTTAAAGTGAATGATAGTCTGCTTTGTTAATGACCTGTGAAGGACTGTTTAGTGTTGCCAAGTTTAAGTGAAACTAGAGGAAAGGTAATTCCGGCAGGGGGAGATCGCGACCACCGATTCAAAGACCACCCACTCAAGAAACCCGCCGACCCAAAAGGTTAAGGAAGTAAAAGTCTCAAAAATCATAGTGGGCATGCGTAGTCATTTACATGGTAGGTGAAGAATTTTAACCAATCATTTAACAGAATGACAGTGAATATGTATTAGATGATTCATATCTTGTGTATAAATAACTGTTAGCTTCTGTCCATGGTGTGCAGGTTTGTACCTTGCATCCGTATCTGCGTATGTACATAGTAAAGGAAAATACTTTGACTCTGTGTGTAAATTGGGCAATGCACACCACATAATGAACCCCAGTTTTGGGACAATGCTTTCATAGTAAAGAATAGTATACACTATAATGCAAGTTATATGGCCAAAGTATATCACAGCTAACTGCAGTGTAACTGTCCTGATTTTCCTTTCTTGTTGTTTCACCAGGGTGGATCATTCTGTCTCCAGTTTCAGTACTTGTCCAATACTGTTTTGTCTGCTAAATAGGCCACGTGCTGTCCTCCACACCAGTAGTGAAAGACACCCACGTCTTACTCCGTGTGCATTGGACACCTTTTAAGATGCAGGTCAATATACGCTGAGCAGTTAAATTTATATTATCTGCATTTTTTTCTTTACGAGGAAAGAGAGTTTTTCTTACTTTTTGCAAAAACTTGAGAGTGCTTTAGTCTGAACAAGCAAATAATATGATAACATGCGTACTGGGCAAACTGTCCTAGCCATATATATTCATAAATGCATTGTTGTGTATCAAATAAGTATGAAAGTGTTTCTATCACTATATATGTCAACAGTCAAGAGACTGGATTTAGAGGACATTGTCATTTACTACTATTAATATAACACCTAACTTTGAAGAATATTTCATTTTCCATCAGTGTTCCTTTAATCAGTTTCTCCAACAAAAAATGATTTAAAATATCTCAAGTGATATGAAAGAGGAAATTCCCAATCAAAATACCTGTCATACAGAGTTTCCTAACTTCCTTGTTTGTCTGACAGTGATTCAGTCTGGTTGATGATGCTGACTCAGGTGTAATTCTTGGTTTTCTTTCTTTCTTTCTTTCTTTCTTTTTTTTTTTTTATGTTCCTGGTTTCATGTGGATCCTCCTATTGATGGACTGATTCTTCTGGTAAGGGATTTCCATAATGTGACTGAGGTGCAATGCAAGCAATGTGACAATTACAGGAAGATACCTGTTAGTATCAGATAAGTTGGTATTTGCATTTTGTTTATACCTTCAGCTGAGAAATCCAGAAGATTTGCCAAATGTTAAGCCTTGCAAGTCTTAAAGCCTCCTGTCACCTGAGAAATAGTCACTCTAGTTTAAATGGAGCACATACTTAAATGAGGAGTATTCAGAGACCTTATCTGGGTAGAGGAACAAAATGTGTAAGCTAATGCTCATACTATGTGGGCAGCAGTTGCTGCTGCACCTGAAAGCAGTTTTACACCTGCAGCATTTCTCTTCCCAGTGCCTGCTCAGCTGCTTGCTTTGTCTACAACGGTCTGGCCATGGACGTTGAGGATGTGCCCTTGGACCTGAAAAAAGCTGCCAGAGCCCCAATGTCTCTGTGATCCAAACTTCTTAGGTCTCTGTGAGACTTCTCCTTTATGCCCGTGCTTCCCTTTCACCACACAATAAAATGTGGCTTTTTCTGTCACTGCTGGCTGATTCAAGCAGATGTTGACACCTCAGGGTGTGCTACAGTGACTCTCACTAGTGGCCAGCAAAGTGGCACCAGTGCCATCATCCAGATAGAAGAGGTTTTTCCCGCATCAGGTTAGAAGTCTTATTTAGTATTTCATAGAGGAATTCCTGACCAGCTCTGCTGTGTACCTTGTTTTCTGTTCAAATCTACTTGGTTTTCTTAGTCTTACATGAAATGACATTGTTTTAAGCAGTGCAATTCAGGAAAACCTGAGTAGAACCATAGAGTCATGGTCCTGTGCTATAAGTATGTTCTTGTTGTTTTTATCACTCTCAGTTTGTAAACCTGTCTGCATACTCATGAATTGTCCTGGACTTGTTTTAGTGGAAGGCAGCAGAATTTTTTGCTCCAGTTCTGTTGATTCCTATAGTGTAGTTCACAGACAATCTGAAGGTCTTTAAGGTAAAAGAAATAAAGAAGGACAAGGTTGGTTTGTGTTCAGATGGCTGAAAAATCCCTTCTATTACTTGCACACCCCTTTAAGCAATTGGTTTTCAAATTAATCTTGATGTAGGCCAAATGTTAACACGCATCAGTGATGAATAAGTACCCAAGCAAGTCAGGGTCTTTTTTGGCCTTACCTGATTCTAACCCATCAGCTATTTCTGTATTATTGATGACCCAGGCACCGAAGGGAGTCCCCATTCCTGCACTAAATTAATTCCTTCTGTTTTCATTTATTTAATGAGTGAGTTTATTTTCCCTTGTACACCAAAAAGCTTCACACCTCTAGGTTACATCTTTCTGCTTTTCTTTCTGCTCTGAATCACTGTTGGAGAGAAGTTGCGGACTGTGTCCTGGCAGATTCTGGTGACTGTGCCATTCTGCAGCACAGGGAAGCTTGCGTGACATTGCCGTCTTGGAGCTGTGTCAAACACACCATGGCTACTTTGTAATTTGAATGCTAAAACTGAGATCTGCCCAAGTATTTCCAAGCAAGAGCCAAGAGGTAGAAACACAGAAAACAAAACAAAACCAGCTTTTTAAGCAGTGTCAAGAGGTTTTGTAAAATTTGCCACAGGCAAAATCTGACTTCTTCATTTTACAAGATGTTTGGCTTTTCTGTGAAGTCAGATATTGGAGCTCTCTGCCTTTGATTTTTCTTGGAAATGGAGGGGGAGACTTTCTATATGATGGCTTCAGAAGGTTAAGAACCAAGCATTTCACTGTCCTGGATAAACCTGGCATTGAAAATATGTTTGTACAGCTGTCACCTTTGTCCCTTAAGCTATTCTCTTCTGTGGTCAGTGGGTGTTTCTCATGCGTCTGTCGGATGACAGCCCGGGAAGGGACACACCTTGTGGGAAAAGATTCTTTAAGTCTGTGCCCTTTTGACACTGTTCTGAATGGAGCAATGTCCGGAAAACCTTTCTGAGAGAGTTCTTTGCTGAACAAAAATTATTTTTTATTAGATAGCATCTAGAATTCAAATGTGTAGATCAAAATTAAGTAGCAGGAACACATTTGGTTAAAAAAATGAAAGAATTACTTTTTATAAAATGCATTTAGGTATGTGTATGCTAGAAAAGGATTCAAAATTATATCTATATTGTCTAGACCTTTGTGCACAGTTGCAAATTCAGTCCAACCACCTTCCAGCTAGATCGTTTATGAAAATAAATGCCTAAAAGTAGATTCTCAAGCCTTCCTTATAAGTGATGTCAACTTCATCTGTCAGCAGTAAAAATACAAATTGGTAGAGTTAAGTAGTTTGGCCATTAAGGAATAAAATCAGAACTAATCCCCAGAATGGAAGAGTTTTTGCCCAGTTATATTCTTATTCTGTTTCTCTTTCCATTTCTGACTTGTCAGAAAATTTATTTAGGGTGCTAATTATACCCTTCTATTGTTCTATCACCCTATCCTACTTCCTTCTTGTACAACAGAAGTTAAACACAGACCTCTCTATCTTGGGGGTTCCTGCAAAGATACTCTTTACAGAAAGCAGTGACTAGGAAAATAATTGAGATGCTTTGGGACGATCTGTAGTTAAATTATCTACTTTTTCATTTCACTGTCCTGGTGTTCTACAGTACCACTGTGTGGAAGTAGTGGTTTGGTAAATAGAGATGCTTAAAAAGAAGTAATTTTTCTCTAATACTGTTGCTGCAAATTACATGCTTCTTTCTTTACTTCTACTTTCATATTCTTCTAGAGAATGACAAGCAAAAGAAAAACGTGAATGTTGCAGGGAAAGAGGTGATGAATCTGTGTTTTCTTTTTTTTTGTAGTTTGTTTGGGGTTCTTCTTTCTTGCTTCTCCCCATGCTGCTCTTGAATGGTCTTTATCCATTGGCACATAAACAGAAGAAGGAGAGGCAATCATAACAGGATGCAGGGCACTTATTCTCAAGATGATTTGGGGCAGCTGAAGTCACAGTTAATTCCAGCTAAGCAGTGGAACTTTCGATACCACCAGGAGTTTTAGGCATGGTGCATAAATTTTTACAGAAGCTGATATCTGTGTTCTGTGTTTTCCACTAACAAAGAAGGAAATAGATATTATGCAGGGGATTAAATGGAATCGTTCTCTTCATATGTGTTTTGGCTGTTCATTTTCAAATGCACCAGCTGTGATTTATTGGAAATCTCATCTTGGTGTACCCTTTCAAAGAATGGTGGAAAGCCCAGATTAATGCAGTCTGTGCTGTCAACAAGCTGAGAAGTTCCACACGAGTTTTATGAAAAAGCTTAAAAACAGGGGTTCAGGGGTTTTGCCAGGTGGACTTTTTGGTTTGTGGTGATTTTTTTTTTTTTTTTTTTTTTTTTTTTTAAAAAGCCCTTTGATTCTGCTAAAACCTGGCTTGGTAAATGATTCCATGTAAAACTCAGGATTCATTACCATTTGAAGTTTAATTTTGGAACATTTTACCAGGTGTGTAACCAGCTGCCATTTATTTGAAGCAAGGGTCAAGTTTCACTTTCTTTTTGAAGAAAGCAAAGACATTTTCTGTTGTTCTGGCTGGATGAATATATATACTTAGAATTAAGTGATACAAAGGGCTCAGATGACCTTGCCACTGCCTTCTAAGATTTTGTTTTGCGTGACTTGCTGTGTGTGGGAGGGGCTAGGAAAGCAGTTTTGTCAACTGCCCTTGTCAACAAGAGTTGACAAGAGTTGTTTAGAGTCAAGGGTTATACAGATTAATCATGTAATCATTAGCTATGCTCAAGGCAAGTAGTTAAGGAGGACTCAGATATCACTGGGTAGATAACTGCAGGGAAACCTTGAGCTAATAAAACGTCTCTGCTGATGGTGAGTAGTACATCACTCACCAAATCTGGTTCAGGAGTCCTTAACAGTATCCTATTTTTAGCCCTTGGAGGAGGGGTGTGTCCATCGTCACACACTGATGACTAAGCCTTCTGGAGTGCTTTGTGGGGCTATAAATACAGAGTACACTATTTTGGTTGCAGTACCTGTGAAATGGATCTTAGAGTGAGAGAGAAGTTCTCTGCCACTAAGAGTGGTATGCCTGTCTGACACCTGTTTTGAGGTTGCCAACGTCATGTGCGCTGTGCTACTGAGCTGCATTTACGTGCAGTCCAATGCTGCAGAAGCAACCAAGGCTATTTTGATTTTTAAATTGTTACTTCTAAGGCCAGTGAGAGTTTCAAAAGGACTTCGGCACAATTTGGAGGCAGAGTGCTTCCAACCATGTTTTATTTCAAACAGAACAGACCTGTAATGAAGAACGTTACTGTTCTTTGCACTGTACATTGTGTATGGTCTTAATTGCTGCAAAATACCGATTACTTTTTACAAGCTTGTAGAGCATAGCTCAGCACAGTAAACAAATCTTTTTTAGATGTTGGAGTGTCCCTACAGATGTAAAAGTGTTAAGCAAGCATTATAGATCAGAGTAAACCTAGTTACTTAATGTGCAAGGCTAGTGCTCCATAGGTATTGTGGGTATTTTTTTATGATCCTTTAATTTTTTTTTCTTTATTCAGTTGGAGTAGCTACAAGGGAAAAACATTGAAGTAGGCATGTCTCTTACTTGCTGTCATCTTGCAATATTCCTACTCCCCGCTTAAATTTAGCCTATCTGTATTCATATTCTTAACCTTTTACTAGATTGACTGCTTCTGCAGGCAGAGTCAAGCAAAAGGCGCAGTCGAGATAACTGGCCTACAGGGCTGCTTTGTCTTACTGCTCTCTTTAATGAGGTACAATCTTATTATGGGGTGAATACTGCAAGGCTGTTCTGTGAGCACTGACAGGATAAACATGCTTAATGTTGCCAGGGAGAACAAAGGAAGATGTTCTCTTTGCAGGTGTTGAGCCTTGCTCTGATGCTCTCAGCTTTGTGAAGGAACTTCTAAAAGCCCCCAACATAGATCCATGTGAGCAACTTCTAAATTCAAGATGTGTACCCATCTGCTGCTTTGAGCAGATTATGTATACCTTTGACAGCTTCTGGATCCTGAAATAGAAAAAGAAAAAAGTTCATGTTTTTGACTTGGTCAGTGTGCTGTGTTGGGTTTTTTTTGGCAGTGTTGTATAGCAGGAGCTATACCAACTGCAAGATGGGAGAATCATTTGAAGTCTTTTAAGACAGGGGTTATGTCTCTGTGTTCTGGGGACTAATATGAGGATTTGACAGTTGTCCTTAAAGGAATCTGAACTATGGGACATTTGAGGAAAGAACCAAGGGACTGGTGGGAACAGCGTTCTGGCAAGTGCAGCTGCAAAAACATGAAGCTGTTTCTCCCTAAGGATTTGGAGGAAAATATCGGTGTTTCCTTTCGCAGCAAATCTTGGGATGTGTAAACAGAAAAGAGAAAGACAAGGGAGCCCTTACCCTGCCCAGCAGTATTTCTGAAGGCAGTTTGTTAGAGCTTGTGAGTCATATGATGTTCTTTTTTTTCTTTCATTTCTTCACTTCGTTTCCATTCTGACAGCTTAAGTCTGGGTGGGAGAATTTCTCCCTCTGGCTCCCACCTTTTCTTGTGTTCTGCAGCAGCTGAAACAAAACATTTGAAACTATTAATGTTCTTAATACATGAAAGAAAGACTTCTCCTGTCATCTCTACTGAAGGCCTGTACTTCACGATTCCAAGAAGAGTTATTTCTGTGCTATCATTATCTTTAAGATTCATGGTGCCCTCTTTTCTTCCCTGTATCTCTTTGTAGAGATACCTTTTGTGATAATGCAGCTGCTTTCAGTCTTGCCCTGTTCATATTTTGATAGCAAAGTACTGTAATAGGTATGTACAGTAAAGAAAGGATGGAAATTAGCCCTACCTGAAGGAGGGGGGAGGACGGGACGAAACCCTAACTTTCAGAGAAATGAACGGCTTTACTTGAGTGCCATAAGCTCTCCTTTTTGTCACTTTGGCCCTAAGCCTTTCTGAGTAACAAAAAGAATGCGGTTTTTAGTTTTGCTCTCCACAGAATCCATTCCTAGAGCAGGGAAGAAAATGAAAAACAGAAGTGCGTTTTTAAATTATAGTATTCTGAGGTAAAGTGCCGGTGTCACTAACCACATTCAACAACATTATTAGCTGGAGCAACAGAGGTAAAAGCAAAATAAAAGGGAAGCGTTATGCCTTTTTGCCCCTCAGACCACACATTTATTGAAATGGTTAGTTTGGGGCATTTTAAAGCTAAGAATTAAGAAATTATTGGAGTGTTGGTAACTTTCCGTATTTGTCAGTGAGTAAGATGGAGCCTGTCATTTTCAGAGGTCTAGTCAGAATGTGGGGGCAAGCTGGTGGTTTTTATCCCATTCTCTGCTGAGAATATTGTCTTTCACAAAACCAAACATGGCCTAGCAAGTTTAGTACTTTCTGATTACGTGAGGCTGTGGACTTGAGCAGTAGAGATCACGAGGTTTGTTATGAAACGAGGTACTCTGTGCGCTGTGCCTGTACTCCTTACTCCCTTAAATCAGGTGTCCACCATTTAGTATTGCAAACCATGTGCAGCTAAGATCAGATGATCTCAGCTGGAAAGGGTTTTTTTTACTGCCTGTTGGAAATGAACAGTAAAAAAACCTTACTTTGTCTCTTTTGCATGATCTAGGACCTCATATCTCTAGAATCCATTCCAGTTCCCAGAGTCTTCTCTATGAACTAAAATAAATGACTTATCCTCCCTGTTACAGTGGAGGAGCTATAGGGTGAGACAACATTTAATGCCTATGAGTTAGGACAATAATATTAGCTAGTTTATGCCTTTGGTGTAATAATATCAACTTTTGCTAAGATGGGTAGAGTTGTTATTTCATGAGCTTCTGACTTGGTTGGCAGACCTGCCCTGACAGTTAGCTTTCTTATTTTCATCTCAGTTCAGCACCTATTCACGTGTTGCAGAGATTGCTTGTGTAGTGTTGCTCTATACCGGACTGTTGAAACCACCACAAAAAGTATGTGTGTAAAGTATGTGTGTGTGGTTTTCTTTGTGGTTTTTTGTTTTTGTGTTTGTTTTTTGGTTTTTTTTTTTTTTTTTTTGGGGGGGGGGAGGGAGTGGTTTATAAACTCAGATCCTTTCACTGATCCCCTTTACAGCACAGCTCTATGAATAGTTGTTCTGGTATAAGTGACAAGTTCTGTCCATTGCCACACATGAGCCCAACAGATGACCCAGCTCTAGCTGCTTAAACTGACTTTGCTGCTAATGTGTCATGAAACTCTGTGAGGTCTTTACTGAGGGTTCATGGTATTGTTTCAGTTTCCATTTTTCACAAAAGATTCTCACTGTATCTTCAGTCACTGGAAAACTATCTCCAGAGCTGCTGGAAAACATCTGGAAATCATGGTAATTGTGTCCATCACAGCATCCTACTGTACTGGACTGAATTTGAAGAGTCCTTTCTGTATTTAGAAAGCAGAGCTTTGAACTCTACTGTTTGAAGAGGGATACTGTGTCTGTCAGAATAATACAGATTAAAATATGCTACAGGGAAAACTTGTGACACTTTAGATAAGGTATAAATGAAGAAGTAACACCAATTATTTGGAATCTGACATTACAGAAAACATATATATGAACATTTTTCATATTGAGATGACAAGTGGGGTCAACATATTAGCTAAAATGATACATTAGTGTACAAGGTGTGCTCATGACAAACTGTAGTCTTTGAGTGTTTGGTTTTTTTGTTGGTTTTCAAATTGTTGCTCCTTAAATGTTGGGTAAACATTTAAGGGAATTGAGTCACCTATCAGAGTGAATTTTGGGAAGAGCTCAACTGTTTGTAGTGAGTACCATTCTGTTTCTTGTATCATTTGATGTGCTGCAGTTGTATTATATTATCAGGGAGGGACAGTTCCTGTTGTGGATAGCAAGGTGTTTTATTATAACAGAGCAAGAGCAAATTGACAGAGGCCAGATTAACCCTTGTTCTGAAGCATCCTCTGGAAGACCACTTTGGAAATGCTAACAAAGGCTTAACTTCTCATTCTCTACAGACTAATTGCCATATTAGTCAATTATTATGGCAATTATTATTGCTGTAAAAGAATTAAAAATACGTCTATAAATACATTAGCAGCAAAAGGAGTGCTAAGGAGAATCTCCAGCCTTTATCAGATGTGGGAGGAAACATAGTGACAAAGGATGAGGAAAAGGCTGAGGTACTTAATGCCTCCTTTGCCTCAGTCTTTAATAGTAAGACCAGTTGTTCTCCAGGTACCCAGCCCCCTGAGCTGGAAGACAGGGACAGGGAGCAGAATGGAGCCCCCATAATCCAAGGGGAGATGGTTAGCGATCTGCTACACCACACACACAAGTCTATGGGGCTGGATGGGATCCACTCGAGAGTGCTGAAGGAAATGGCAGAAGTGCTCACCAAGCTGTTTTCCATCATTTATCAGCAGTGCTGCCTAACTGGGGAGGTCCCAGTTGACTGGAGATTAGCAAATCTGATGCCCATCTACAAGAAGGGCCGGAAGGAGGATCCAGGGAACTACAGGCCTGTCAGCCTGACCTCAGTGCCAGGGGGGGTTATGGAGCAGATCATCTTGAGTGCCATCATGCGGCACGTACAGGATAACCAAGTGATCAGGCCCAGTCAGGGTGGATTTAGGAAAGGCAGGTCCCGCGTAACTAACATGATCTCCTATGACAAGGTGACCCGCTTAGTAGATGAGGGAAAGGCTGTGGATGTTGTCTACCTAGACTTTAGTAAAGCCTTTGACGCTATTTCCCACAGCATTCTCCTGGAGAAAATGGCTGCTCATGGCTTGGGGAGGTGTACTGCTCGCTGGGTAAAAAACTGGCTGGATGGCCAAGCCCCAAGAGTTGTGGTGAATGGAGTGAAATCTAGTTGGCAGCCAGTCACAAGTGGTGTTCCCCAGGGTTCAGTTTTGGGGCCAGTCTTGTTTAATGTCTTTATCAATGATCTGGATGAGGGAGGAAGTGCACCCTCAGCAAGTTTGCAGATGACACCAAGCTGGGCGGGAGTGTCGATCTGCTCAAGGGAAGGAAGGCTCTGTAGAGGGATCTGGACAGGCTGGATCGACGGGCCGAGGCCAATTGTATGGGATTCAACAAGGCTAAGTGTCAGGTCCTGCATTTGGGCCAGAACAACCCCATGCAATGCTACAGGCTTGGGAACAAATGGCTAGAAGGCTGCCCAGCAGAAAAGGACCTGGGGGAGTTGGTCGACAGCTGGCTGAATATGAGCCAGCAGTGTGCCCAGGTGGCCAAGAAGGCCGATAGCGTCCTGGCTTGTATCAGAAACAGTGTGGCCAGCAGGAGTAGGGAAGTGATCGTGCCCCTGTACTCGGCACTGGTGAGGCCTCACCTTGAATACTGTGTACAGTTTTGTGCCCCTTACTGCAAGAAAGATATTGAGGTGCTGGAGCATGTCCAAAGAGCAGCAACAAAGCTGTTGAAGGGTCTAGAGCACAAGTGTTATGAGGAGCAGCTGAGGGAACTGGGATTGTTTAGTCTGGAGAAGAGGAGGCTGAGGGGAGCTCTTATCGCTCTCTACAGCTACCTGAAAGAAGGTTGTGGCGAGGTGGGTGCTGGTCTCTTTTCCCAAGTAAAGAGTGATAGGATGAGAGGAAGTTGCGTCAGGGGAGGTTTAGATTGGATATTAGGAAATATTACTTCACTGAAAGGGTTGTCAGGGATTGGAACAGACTGCTCAGGGAAGTGGTGGAGTCACCATCCCTGGAGGTATTTGAAAGGTGTTTGGATGTGGTGCTTAGGGGTGTGGTTTAGTGGTGGACTGGCAGTGTTAGGTTTACAGTTGGACTCGATGATCTTAAATGTCTTTTCCAACCTATATGATTCTGTGTGTGTAATTCTGTGTGTAATCTTTAAGATCCTTCTGTAGGAAAGGAAGTTGTTTTGGGATTTCAGATTAACTCAATTTTTGTATGCCACAATTTATTTCACCATGGTGTTTTTCATACACAGGTATCTTCTACTCGCTGTGCTTCCCAGCTAATCTATCCCTGCTGGCCTGACAGAGTGCAGATCCATGAAACACGAGTCATATAAGCAGAAGTTCTAATTTGAAAATGTGGATTAAGTTGTACCTTTCCAAAGGTATGAATTAGGAGTACATGGGCTGAAGCTGTTACTGTTGCAGTGTTGAACCAGACATACCGAGTGCAGAACTTGGGCTACAGTTTCTGCTTCATATTATACTTTGGTTTCCTGTTGAGCCCGAGTGACGAATACTCTTATCTCTGTGATCCTATTGTTTTCTCAGCGTTTGTGTAGGCAGTCTTCCTTGAGTAGAAGTTAGGGAGGTAGAACACAAGGTGCACAAGCAAAATACCTTTTGTTTTCAGAGTATCCAAAAGCCATGGCATCTCTTCTTTTTCAGTGAGTTTGCTGTTTCAGAAGCACTATGAAGAGGCTTAATGGTTTCTGCATGTTCTATGTTGTACAGTCATATAGTTCTTCCCTTCATATCTTTTCCCCTGGCATTAGAGAACAGCTTCTTGCTGTTTGCGGAGGTACTAATCAGTGGGTTACATTAGCACAGCATTTCTTTATATAGAGAGAGAACATTTCACGATGTGTATTCTGTTTCACCACACAGAGTGCATCACAGAGCGTCTGTCTAAAATGCAATTAAGGACTACAAAGCCTGATAGATCAACTGCCTGGGGAAACCAAGCTTCCTTTGTTAGGAAGCAAAGAGAGAACATTGCGAGTGGTGTGTTCAAAGTGAGGATTTCTTTTCTTGAAAAAAAAAGAAAAGAAAAAAAAAAAAGACTAAACTTCAAGTACAGCTGAACAGCTGCCAAGCAGAAGAGCTGTTCTCAATCGTTTGGAACCTTATCAGCCACTATTGGTGTATTGTCTTAGATCTCTAGCACTTCAGTAGTGTTTAGCATCTGAGTTAGGCCATAAACATATACATATTGATTCTGGTACTTTACAAACTGTAGTCTAACCTTTTAAAGGATCGCTGTTCCCTGCTATATTGACCAGAATTACCCACCCTTTATTTTGTGGTATGTTTACATTTTCACTGGAATAAGCTTTACCATTCTCATTCATTCTCTCTCTCTCCCCCTCACTGCCGTGAAAGAAATTGCTTGCATGTACTTTATGGTACTGACACCCCCTTCCTTCTGCAAGAAATTGTTTTGTTTTGTTTTACTTAACAGGTTTTGTATACTTAATTATGATAATAAGAAATAGTGTAACAAAAATACTTGCCTTACGACTCTGTGAGACTGTCAGCCATTTTCCGTGAAGGTTAGGGGAATGGAAAATCCAATTCTGTTTTCTAGAGTCTGCCCTGTGTTAATGCTGACAATTCTACTATTCATACTTCATTTTCTTCCAAAAAAAAAAAAAAAAAAGTTTACTTTGAGAGATGGTGATAACTGGCATAAAAGATTCTTGGCAATACTTGAGGAGCACTTGTTGCAACGGTTTGAGTAAATACTTAGAGAAGAAAAAAGGTATTACTGGTAAACCTTTAATATATCAAAAATTTTAGATGTTTTAGATGAACGATTATCTTGTAGTTCAGTAATCTTAATTATAACATGATAGGAAGCAGATCTGAGATGCTGGATTTATTAGAAAGTAAATACTCTAAGCTAGTTATCATCAGCTTTGAATGCTGTTGGTCATGTTTTAGGTGTTTTTAATAAAAGTGAAAGCTGGGACAAAACTTGTAACAATTTTCTGACTGAAGTCTACTTGAACGATCTCTGTACACATACGGAATGAAATTTATGAAACTTTTTTCCTGCCTTTTCACAAACTACTTGTTCCAGCAGACATTTTTTGATGCATTTTAACTTCCTTCATAAATCGCCTTTCTGCCTGATTAATTTCCTCAGTTAAGATAGCCATGTATTTTGTAAGCATTGTTACATTTTCCTTGTAGAGTCACAGACCTAACTATGCTATTTTTTTTTGTTTAGAGCAGTCACACATAGAGAAGGATGAACAATGTTAAAAATGAAAGAATTCTCGACAGATTTTAGCTTTGGTTTAACTGCATTAACTTACCTTTATTTGTCCTATATATCCGATGGCTTGGTGTGGATCTTTTATGCAATCTGTGCTTATTTTTAGCTGCCAACATCTTCAACTGATTTTCCAAAATTTGAAGAAATATGATAGAAAAGAAAGACAAAAATAAAAAGTTATAATCATGGATAAATAAAAGGATGTATGATTGGAAGGTCATTAATTTGTTATTAGAAACAAGAATATTCCCTAGGTACATTTAAATTGCTCTTCATTACTTATTTCTATTGCTTCATTACTTGTCTTATTTACTTCATTAGTTATTTCTATTACTTTAAAAAGCATCTTGAATTAGTTACGAAACCTGTTCTTTAAGAAAAGTCTTTGTATTTAGCTTTCAGCTCTCTAAGTATTTCTAGCAATCATGCTAATGGTTTTGCTGAATAAAACGTCTTAGAACTACACTTGCCTTAAAGTAGCTAAGCCTCTGTCACATTGAACAGTCCCAGGTACTATGTTACATAGCAGGACATGGACAAGGCCGTATTTAAATGCAGAATAACTGGGGAGAAAACATGTCTTTACTGCAGAGTTGAGAGCACATGATTAATGAGCTGAAAGATTTGCCAGAGCTGAACTCTGCCAGCAGCCCTTCTCATTCCCACTGTAGGTTAACATTTTCATTCACTCCATTTTATTGGCACACATGAAACACCTAAGCATGGTGCCATCACACCCGTCCTACTATACTAGGATTGTTTCTACCACAAATTACAGGGTCATGACTGACCAAGAAGGGCAGGGCTTGGTTTCTTGTACCTTTTTATGGCATTGCAAATAGCTATGCAATCATCCTGGAGTAACAGTGCAAGAATACAAATTACAGACTAACCCAGTCTGCTGGTGTCTGAATGCAAGTGCTTGTTTATGTCAGCTTCACTCTGCTAGTTGTTTCACAAAAGGCGTATGGACATAAAGGGAATGTTCAAGGGTCAAAGAGGTCTTGTGTAAGTATAAGGTGCATTTAGTAGGTATTGTTGAAGTTACCAGTGAAATAAGCTACCTGAGAGTGAACCATTGGTATTGTATTGGTGCACAGCAGTTCAAAGACAGTAGAAAGTTCCTTCTCCAATTTGAACTGCAGATGAGTATGGTGAAGCAGACAGTAATTAATGGAAGTGAAATTTAGTCAGAAGAATCATCTCTGCTTTCTGATCCAGTGCAGATGCAAAAGCATTGCTTATGTTAGGGTCCTTGAGTAGTTATTACAGAGGTGGGAAGGAGAGGATCACAGATCCATGGGTGAAAGTTCACATAAGTGCTGAGGTCTGCTTGGAAGGGTAAGAGGTTAAAAAACAAAGTCCAGCTCACAAAATACTAGATACAATACCAATCTTAAAGGAAACTGCTTTCTCAGATGGTATTAGTAGTCATGGTCTTCTGATATTTGGTGTATTAACACTTGTACATCTCTCTATAATCGTTAACAGCATACATTGTATAGGGAGGTCAAATTTCACCCTCTTGCCCTGAGGTTAGTTGGAATGAGAAGGTGCTCTTTTCTGTCCCCCAAGGTAAAAACAGAAGGCCTGATTTTTCTTCCAGCCCTTGGGAAAATCAGAAGCCTGTGCATGAAGGTCAGGTAGAATAACTAGCACTAGTTTGATCCCCCTGTGAATGGTGGAAGACTCCAACTCAAAGATACTGTGTTGTGACACTGACAGGGATTACACTCATTTTGAAGTCTGAAGCATCACAACCCAAACAGTCACCTTAGAAGAAAAAGTGTTGGTTTGGAACAAAACAGAAGTATTTCAAACGACTCTGCTTTGAATCCCCTGGTGAGTTCCATCTCCTGTCATGAGACTGCAAACTGTTACAATATGTGCTATTTATTTTTAGGATTAATACAGCACAAAGGTTTAAAGCATTAAAACTTTCTTACATGGATTTAAGTTCTGTGGAGAAAAGAATTCTCTCCTCCAGTTTGTGAATAAAACTTCAAGGACAGGCAAATAGCCATATTTGGAGAGTGAGCATTGAGTGTGGGGTTACTTCTGGTTTCATTTAGCTATATGTTAGAGATGCGCATTGTCTTTTCAGTTGCATATTTGGATCTTCCTGTACTGTAATGGACTTGAACACACAGAACAATGGAATTTTGTCCATTTCTCATGTCAGCTGAAGCCTTGGAAGTTTGAAAGCACAACTCTTACTCTGTAAAGTATCAGCGCATGAAACATTATCCAAAACAATTTATAAAGGAATTGGCATTAACTGGAAGTTGCAGTTAGAAGCTACTAACTTAACCCTATATTTAAAATCTCTAAGAATTGGAGAGGGAGAGAAAATGATAGATAATTTAAACACAATTGAGAAAAATAAAGCCATTTACTGCTAGCATTTTGCAAAAATGTTTAAATGTTCCATCTGTCTTTCCTCTTGTCAAAGGTATAAAAATAGATCTATTAACTTTTAAAGCCGTGCATACAATAATAATCTAGATCAGAAGCTTTCCTGAAGCTTACCTTGTCTTTTGTCTATGTAGAGCTTCTGGCAGGGGGTGTGGGGAGTGCATGTGTGTGGAGAAAGTTGTCGGTGTTGCTTGGAAGCACGCTTAATTCTGATGTAGTCTATGCTGTTCTTTGCTCCTTATGTATCAACTTTTTAAAAAACCTTCATTTTATTTATCCTTTTTGTAAGGAGCCAGCATCCATTTCTCCAAACTTATGAGTGGATTGGCATTCTACTTTAAGCCTCCAACTTGGTTACAGTTGCACCTAATTCTGAGATGGTTTCTGCTGTGGTACTTTAGGAGTGTTCCAGTTTCTTGAAATTACACAAATATATTAATTCATAATTCTCATTACTCCAACAGTAAATGTTTCATTTGTTTGTTTGGGGTGATAGGGAGCAAAAATTCCCTACAGAAATGTAGCCAAGCAGAGAGAAGGTTGAGGGAGGCAGTGATTTATAGACTTACTAGACCAAAATTATGTGAGGCTACATGGCCTTTAAGAATATCAGATGTATTGCTTTGGCTGTGACATCGTTACGTTTTAGACCTCTCAGTCCCTAATTTCTCTGTAAAATATACGGGTGTATTGTCAGCAGTTCTTAGACCATTCTGGTTACACTGGAACACTTTAGCAAGATTTCACCAATCGCTGCCATGGGAAATGGTCTATTTTAGCTCTTAGCTGAGTTATTTCTGAGAACAATCATCCTTCTTTAAAACACAGGTTTTACGTCTTGTTACTATTCTCAGATACTGGTTTTCGTAGAAATCTTTGTGGGGCTATACAAATGCTAGTTCAAACTCTAAGTAACCTCTCTATTTATTCAGAACTAAAGATTTGTGGCAAGACTACGTTTTTTTAGGAGCAAGTGTACATCTTTCCTTAAAATCAGCTATTTGGCTGCTGTGCGAGAGTTGAACTGGCCCAAGCCAATCTGGGTGAGGCGTGGCCTCTGCACGTGTCCTGTGTTTGATCACTTCTGTCCAAGTTCTTTGGATGTTTACAGCTATTGCAGGATTTTAATACCTAGTTGCGTTTCTGTTGGCTGCCTTTGCCTTCATAATAGCATGTGTCCCCATACAACTTTTCAGGACTCTAAGTGGTCCACTCTGACCTTAGCTGCATCATGTGGAGGTGAAAATCTGAGGGAAACAGCTGATCTCATGAAGTATCTGGTCCTCTTCTGATACAATTATGATCTTACATCAGTTGTTTCACCTGTTTACTTCCAATTTTGCCTATGTGAAGGGGGATCTCATGTGACATGCTGAGATTTTGAAAAGAAAAACATGACAAAGAAAGCTAATTAAGACTTTTCTCTCAAAAATATTTCTAATTTCAATAATAAGAAAACATGTTTGTGTAGGGCTTAATATTGTAAGAGTCTACATGTACTTCATCTAAATAACTGTAGAGGAAGAAACACAATGACTTATTGGTTTAATTACCTTCAATTTATC
This sequence comes from Fregata magnificens, assembly GCA_013389945.1. NCBI lineage: Eukaryota > Metazoa > Chordata > Aves > Suliformes > Fregatidae > Fregata > Fregata magnificens. The sequence goes on from WAAD01007496.1 coordinate 59,386, forward strand.
ACCATATGTTAAATCAGTAATATATAGCAGCCTCAGAGGCTTGAATAGTATTGATGATATGTGATAAGGGGAGAATGCTGCAGTCCTTATCAAGCATGTGAGCTTTTTGTGAGTGACTATTAGGCTAGAAGATACTGCACTCCAGCTGAAAAACTAAGGTGATCCTAATAACTGCAGTCATTAGCAGTACTGAGGAACTTCTTAAAAAAAAATGACAAGTCTTTTAAATCAAGACATCTTGAAAAGCTATTAATATGGACCATTATCTTCTTGCTTCTTTTGCATTTTCTGATTAAATTATAGCAGGCGACAAAAGTCATTACCACTAAAATGACTTCCTAGTTGCAGAGCAATGTTTAACAACTGCTCTGTTCTTTTGTCAGTTCAAGCTCTTGGCTAGCTCTGTTAGCAGAGCACTTCATGATTCTGTTGGATAAGGTTTTAGTACATACACAGAACTATCAGCGGACAATAGCTAATTCAGTGTCTCCCACAGCCGTGTTCTGGTAACTGATGTAGCTGCCATGTATAATGCAGAGTAATCATGTGCCACACAGTTCTGGAGACTTCTAGTCAGTGAAATTTAACGGGATAAATGAGCCATTCTTAAAGCCATTTGCTTGATAGGCTTTTTTCGATTGGTAGCTCAGAACCCTTTGGTAAAACAAGAACCTGGTTTACTAGAGACTAACCGTAGCATTGATGTTTACCAAGTAATATTGTATTAGGACTTCTTGCCTTTATGTTTACAAATAGAGATGTCATCCCTGTCACAGTATGGGGAAATCTCTGCATAAAGCTTATTGATGCTGTTTGATTCCTGAAGCTGGTACATTACGAAATCATAGAATCATTAAGGTTGGAAAAGACCTCTAAGATCATCAAGTTTAACCGTCAACCCAACACCACCATGCCTCCTAAACCAGGCCCTGGAGTGCCACGTCTACACCTTTTTTGAACGCCTCCAGGGATGACGACTCCCCCACCTCTCTGGGCAGCCTGTTCCAATGCCTAACCACTCTTTCGGTAAAGAAATTTTTCCTGATGTCCAATCTAAACCTCCCCTGACGCAACTTGAGGCCATTTCCTCTTGTCCTATCGCTAGTTACTTGGGAGAAGAGTCCAACACCTGCTTCACTACTTTTGCTTTCACTGCAAAATGTTGCAGCATATGTGGCAACTATCATCTGCCGTACCAGGACTGCTCTGCCTGTCTCTGAAACGTGGAGCAGCAGATAGCCAGGATGCTTTGTCGATGTCTGTTTGAAGAGGAGAACTTTGCAGTGGTGAGTTAAATGAAATTAGAAGATTGTGTTTTCCCCAATGTCTCTGGGATGTTCAGGTGTGCTGTTTTTCTCGATCTAAATATTTTGTGTATTTTTTTGAAAGATCAATTTTTTATTTCTTTTGTAAAGACTGGATTCTGCTAATAGTGGGTTTCTACTGTTTCTGTAGGACAATTTTTTTTTAGCCAAAATATCCATAAGATGTATCTCTACAAAGAAGTGCACAAAACAGCTGAGAAGATGAAGCAAACTGGTAGTGTTCTTTTAGTTGAGGTCACTGATCTCTGCAGTTTCAGTTCTAGCAGGGGCAGCAAGGCAGGGGATCCACATCTGAGACGATGTCTGCATTCCAGGGACAGTTTCTGTACACTGTCAGACTTGGGAAGTTTGGGTCCAAATGACCAAATAGGCTCAATTAAGCAGTTAGATGAGTGATTGTGGTCAGAACCATGATAGTTACCAAATTAGCCCTGTTTCCTTTGAAAAAAGAGGAAGAAAAAAGATCTGGTATTATGTTTTATGACTGATCTCTGATGTTCTTAAGCCCTACAAATGGAATATGACTGTAAATGCAAATTTGAACTTTGTCAATCAGCCCAATCCCCAGAGAGAAACAGGAAAGCATTGTGGATCATTTATACTCCATCCATCACGGGTGCCATTGCTGTCACTTCCTATTTGTTTTATAAAGAGATCTGCTCAAGAGATAAAGCTGGAAAAGGAATTTAAGGCAATGATTGGCAGCATGGGGGTAAACCTTTACAAAAGGAGGTCTGCTTAGCCCGCTCTCCGGGTCCTTACTTCAAAACCAATAAGCTTTGTGCTACTTTAGACTGCAAAATATGTAATGTATCCTGTGCTGAGCTTACTGTGACACACAGGATGACTTTTTATTGTTATTCTCCTAACAGCCATGCTTTAAGAAACCTCAGAAAGAAATGTTTTCTTATCTATCATAAAATCCAACCCTTTGTAATAGCTATCAAAACTCTTAATCCTTCCATGAAGCAGTTAGGCAAACTGTGGTTTCCATTTAAGAAAAAAAAAAAAAAAAAAAGAGGGGGGGCAATTTGAAAAAAAAAGGGCAATTTGCCCAAAAGTAATGGAGAGAAGCAGCAGATTCAGTAGTAGAATATATCCACTAGGAGTGCTTTCTTGCTAGGCCCTATAAACTTTCTTTTACAACAAATTTTTCTGCATCTTTTTAAGTCAATAAAATATAAAGCAATACCAAATTTACTTGGCATACTTGTATTTTTTTTAATGTAAGTCAGATTTTTCGCCTTCCTAACTTGAAGGCTATGGGATTGTTTCCAAACAGTCTGATGTTTTAAGGGTCAGGAGCCTTATAAAGAACAAACAAGAGACTAAATCTTGCTTTTGCTTACACTGGATTCATGCCAGAATAACTCAACTGATGTTACTGGAGTTACTTACCCTTGTGCACATCCAGAGTAATAAACTGAACTCTTTCTTATCTTGCTGCAAGGAGGACAAAAAATAAGAAATGTATTTCTGTCAGGTGACTTTTCTTTTGTTAAGCTAAGCAACAATGAAACTGCTCTTACCTGCTGGTTTTGCTCTATCTTTAACTGTACTTGTCCTTCTGAATTTGTGTTGGTGTTCCTTGTGAATACCAAGACCTCAGAGTTTAAGGAAACACTCTAGAAAAAGGGGTTGACATGGCTCAGATACATCTACATTGTGGGAAAGTGTCCTTAATGAACAAAATGGATAAATCCACTTAATCACATAATCGTTAAGTCACTTGCTTACTGTTTGCTCACATCCATTTTCTTTGACAGCATGATCCTGAACAGAGGAGGCTATTTCTCAGCAAGTATGTCTTCATTCTGGCACTTTGTCTAGGATTTTAAGCAGTGGTTTGTCTCGTGGTACAAGTACTTCCAGTTTGTGACTGGTCCAAAGGCTAACATTCCCTATTTTATAACGACCCCTTGAAGCAGGGTCCCAGCTGACTGCCTACTGTAGTTGCTATGCCACAATGCGTAAGTGTGGCTTCTGCTGTCACCCCGTTTCTACAGTAGAATCTGGGTGTGAGCAAATGAAATTAAATTGTAGAAACATGAAGCAAATAAACTTCTTACTGTAGGAAAGGTACTTTAGTCATATGAATCCTTTCTTATCCTGCAGTTTCTAGCCATTTTGAAGTGCATTGCTAAGGGGATTAGAATCAGAATAATTAGGTTGGTAGAGAGATCAAGTCCAACCTCCCACGTGAAGCAGGGCCAACCACAAGTATCTAGGATGTGGGGAAAAATCCATTGCTTTTTCCATTCCTGAGTTGTGTGGGGGAAAAGCATACATAAACTTGGATGTTTTGTTAGAACAATGACATCCACTTTTACCCTGTATTCCCCCTGCTGCCTTTCATCTTGCTTTCAAACTCTGTTACTTTTCCTGACAAAGAACATCAAAGAAGATGTTTAATTACAACTGTCCAGATTGCTGTAACTTTTTCATTTCAGCAGTAATAGAAACTGTTAGTGAGAGGGACTATTGGACTGAAGACTTTTACGTTGTTTTTTATTTTCCATGTTCTTAAACCAGTCCACTTGAGAAAGCATCAGTTTTAATTATTATGTAAATAATAAAAGTACCTGAATGAAAGTTCAAATTTAATTATGTAAATAGCAGAAGTTGTAGAAAACTTTAAAATGACACTGTGATGTCCTGTACACTTTAACAACATCCATCGGCATTTTTTCCAGTTCACAGCTGACTATAAAATTCAGCCGACATGGTTTAGAAAATACGTACTACATATTCAACAGCCATAAGGAATCCAAGCCGACATCATACATTTACATAGATTAATAGCTCTTAAAAACAGTGGTTCTAGAATTAACTTTCTAATAATTGTACAGCTGCCTGGGCAACTGGAAAATTTGACTGGTATGTTTAGACTAACAGTGGAATATGTCTAAGAAGCAGAGCTACAGAACCAGAAATTTCTCACTTCGAAGTTTTAGTTGGATCACAGACAGATTTAAAAGTTCAGACCTGTTTAATGTCAGAGTTACCCTAGCACATAAACCGTCCAGCCCTCTCGAAGACATCAAACAGCATCAGTAAGAAATAGCAAAACTAATAATTTTTGCTGAAGGTGCTGCGTGGTCTTGGAAGAGTCACTAAAGCTCATGTGACAGTTCTCTTCTGCAGTAATGAACTTGTCTACTACCACAGGCTGAGCTTGTTTGTTTATTAAAACTGGATATGAGTGTACATGCAAAGAGATCTTGCCATTATGCAAGGAGAGGTCCTTAACTTTGGCCATATTCAACCTGAATAGCTGTCATTAACCTTAACTGTCTTCCTTCCTACAATGGTTTCTATCTAAAGCTGAAACACTCACATCAGTAGGCAGTAGTATCAAGGCAGGAGCAGGGCTGTGGGTGTTGAGAACAGATGCAGCCTGCAAAAATATTTTAATAATATGTTTTTAATTTTGCATGGGAGCTGGCTACATATTTGGACTGTATCTTGGGAGCGAAGAGGAGAGCCCCAGGCTCCTACCCACGCTTGTTTATCACAAAACTCTTTGACGTTCTCCCCTTAACACCAGAGGGGAGGGGGAGAATATTTTCTGTGGGGCTGAGGTGGAACTGTAAGCAGCATCTCAAAGCAGCAATGCAGGTGAGGGGCCTGCTAAGCCTCAAAGAGTATTTTTTGCCAGATCTACAGTGTGGCTATATCTGCACAGATTATCAAACAGTAAAGAGGGAGAGAAAGGGAAGGCTGTTTTCAGAGTCTTCAAGAACTTGCTTAAACAGTAAATGTAAGGTTTTAATACATTTTTGTGGACACCAAAACAAGTCCAAAAGGAGCTGAAGAGGAGAAGGTGGACAAGATTCTGAAGGGATTTCTCAGTGCTCAAACCTCGGGTCAAATCCAGATGCCAGCAGCATACTTGAGGCCAGGGAAGCAGAGCTGTAGTTCTGTGTACCGTTTCCTTACCTTCAAAGCTCGTGATGGTTTATGGATATATAAAAGGGTTTTTAATCCTAGTGACACTGCCAAGAATATCTAAACCCTGATAATTTTATTGAGAATAGATTATAATCCACAATTCTTACCATCTTTTGGTTTCTGATATGCTAATTTAATGCACCATTGGTTTTGATAGGATGCCATCAAATAAGGGATGTCAAAAAGACATTTAAAAATAGTGCTCAGGCAAGCTGTTTCATAGCACTTAAGAGATTTTTCTATGCTACCCTGAATTAGAAAGCATAAATTTCATTTATATCTAAACACCATCAAATGTGTATCTCCTGTCTTGGTTTTGTTGCTTGGTTTTTTATTTAAAAATCTAAACAGAAGGAAAGGGTTGTTTTCTCCCAGGAGCTGTCTTGGAAAAATTAATAACAAATGTGCTTTTAGCTGGAAGCAGAAGCTTTATGGGGTAGGATGAGTAACTCTACAACAGTGTAATGTAATCGGCTGTGCTGAGCATTTAGAGTTTCTCCATGTGGATCAGATGCAGTCCTAGGCCTTCTAGTTTAGTGGCCTGTGTTTAGCCTGCCAATCAAGACTGAAAATATATGATATGTGTTTGTTCTGAAGCAGGATTAATGTTATGCTCACAGGCTTGGTGGATCTATGTATGATACTAGGAACTTTAATAGATAGTGTTCCACAAGTGGTACTATTACTGGTACCCTTACGAATGAGTGTGTGTTACTTTGGTTAAGAAAATGTACTGTATTCTAAGTGAAACTATTACCTGTTGATTTCCACTGTATGCTCTGTGAATGGAACGATTTCAGTCTGCCATTTGAGAAATTTTAGAATATGTAGCCTGCTGTATGCCTAGGGTTAATTCAGTGTATTCTGTTCTTTGATCATGAACTAAGCTCTCAAGTGCCATATTGATAGTCCATGTTGGCAAGCCAAATAAGCTACCAGTATTAGGTGGTTTTTACTATATGAGAGCATCTACTTATGGATTTCTATTCTGTCATGAGGATGAAAGAAGTCACACTCTTAACTGACTTAGAGCTATACAGTCTTTAAAAGTAGACCAGTGCTCAGAGTTTTAAGATACCACAAAGAAGACGAGATGAAAAATTTGAGGAGCCTTGCTACAGTCTTTTACCAGCCAGCAGCAGAAGGGGGTGGCGTAGGATTGCAACTGGAAAAAAAAAAATTGCCGCTATGTGATTATTTATTTATTTATTAGAAAACTGTTCATTCTCCTGAACTGCTGTGGTCTTAAACTCTTCCCACCTTAACTGGGTACAGCAGTCAGTTCCATGTCCCTCATGTATTTGCAGTGTCAGGATGTCAACTGAAGGTAATAGAAGTTTTGGATGAAAAAGGAGATTTATGGATCACAATATTGGGTTGAAAGATTAAAGATGTTTAAAGGCTTCCACCTGGGATCCCTAAATCCATGAAAACTATGCACTGAAACGTTTTAAAGAGTTAATGAACTATAAATAAGAAACTTACCTCATTCGTTAAATCTAAGTGCATGCTCACTCATGGACACAGACACTCAAGCTAATGCTACAAAATGAGTGTTATAAATGTGCGGTAAGATGACAAATATCACTCATATGCCACGTCTGGTGGGGGAAAAAGGTGTAGCCAGACTCTGAAAGATGGGAAGGCTAAAATTTCATAATGGTGATGTGAGTTGAAAAGTTGGGAAACTATGAACAAGTTAACAAAAAAAAAATAGCTGCTCTGATGTTGAGCTCAGTTCTCAGAACCCCGATCGGCAGTGTTGTGAGAGTTCAGATGCTGGCAGTGAATCAAATATTTCTTCCTTCTCCAGCACCAGTAGTCCTAACGTGCCTCTTTGCGGAAGAAGCGTTTTTTCACTTTGAACATATGGCATTATCTTGAGCTAACTGACTGCTTTATGAACATTTCCGAAAAGGACAAGTCTTATATTGAAGAAGGCCAAGAATGCAACTTCATTTCCTCTTCCAAAGTTTAATCTAAAAAATTTATTTGCTTTTTTTGTACAGATTTAATTTGGAGCACATATGTATGACATATGTAACATCATCAAATAGTTACCTGATGCTCATCAAAACAGTGGGAACAAAATAAAATAAAAAGATAACTTAAAGGTACATATGGGTAACTGTGCTGAGTGGTACGAATTTGCATCCAGAGCTGGTTGGTTTCAATTTTGTAACAGTAGTCTCTGTTTAAGAGAAATAGCCAGAGTAGTGGCTTTAAAATGGAGACGTAGATTTTATGAATGTTCATATCACCTTTGTGTATAATATAAGCATTTGAAACCTTAAAATACAGTCACTCTTGTGTGTATTTTAAATACTGTAATAAACTAGCATATTTTTGTGTGCTACTGGGTAGACATCACAGTGTCATACATCATATTCCCAATGAGCACAATGCATTTCTCTGATTGCAAAACATTGCTATTTTTTCTTTTGGCAAATGATAACCACTGAGTTCTGGTGAAGTGGTCTTTGTGCTATTGTGAGGATGCCATAAAAATGTCACTTACTGACAAAACAGTGGCACCTTAAGTGGCTTGGCATTTGTATGCTACAAATTACATATGGTAAGTAGGTGGATTTGTGAGTTCAGCATTTACTGTAGAAAGTTACGTGTAAACAGTAAGTAGTCAGTGTGCTCCAGAATGTTAATGAAGGAAGAGACTTACGATAGGACAGCTCTGCCAGTAAGATTTCTGTTCCTGAATACTATTTTCAGGTCATCTATTGATCTGTTTATCTCACAAAAAGGGTTCAATTGTGCACATCGTGTGAACTTTAAATAGCTTGGGACTGATTTTGCTTGAAAATAAGGAGTAACTTTATTGTTTTCTATGGAGTTAGCAGCATAAACAAAATAGTTTCCGATCCCGTGATTTTTTTTTTTTCCCCTTTAAGGTGGTTAAATGCAATTTAAGAACAACAGATTACATAACACTATGACACTAAGAGCAAAATCAGGTTGTTGTGGACCTGCTGCTCATTACCTAAGTGCTCAGGTTAGACTGAGGGCTCAGAGAGAAAAGCTCTAGCAGATGTATTTGTTTAAAATTTTGTAACTGAGTTCTGCTCCTCACCATATCTTGGCCAACCCATTCAAAGCTTTAGGTGAAAACAAACCCATTTCTGTTTGTGTACTAGGCTTTGGATAATAACAGCTGAGGCATAGGCATATGTCTGGTTTTGCTACTCTGTTTAAAACCTCTGGCAAAGGGCTAGTGGGAATATCTTGGGACAGTTCTTTTTTCAATCACTTTAGCGAAGTCCACCTAGAAAAGGTGATGTAGGAAAGAAACTTCCTGGACTCCTCCTGTCAAAGAGAATCTATTGACTTTTCAGCTTAATTTTCATAGCAGGTGACTCCCTGCATCCAAGACTTCTGTAAAATTCACTGTATTTACTTGGTATCTTTAATTTTATTTAAAATTACATGAAGAAAGTAAAAAGGATCCTTTCCTTTTGCATGCATCTTTTTAGGAGCAGACATTTTCACAATTTTTTTGGCAGTGTTCTAAGTGCTTTGTTTTATTTTTAATGTAATGATAAGTCAAGGTAAACTTTACAGAATTGCAGGCCCAGATATCTGAAATACAATCATCCATCAAAAGCCCTCAGTGGGACAATTACAGCCCCCACATCCTCCCACAGCAAACCAGGAGAAGAATGCTTGAGGGCTGCAGCTGAGATTAGACAATGTGAAGTACTCTTGCTTCAGCCTTCACAAAATCACCTGCTACAAGTCTTAGTAATGAGATAGGTGAGATTAATTGAATGTGTGTGTTCTACATTAGTACTGACTTTACATATTTTGCAATTTATTTCAGCATCTGTCTTAATGATGTCTGTTTAAATTAGATAGATCCACATCTCTTATGTGGTTTTCATGTTCTTTACAGAGCAAATACAGCTTTAAATACTCCTTCGATATCGAATACAGTGCATATCCAATACCTACTCCTCACCTTCGAGTGCTCTCAGCATTGCTTTTCTACCTGACTCTTGTTTTCTTTCCTTCCCAATATTCTCCTTGCTTCTTGAAAGCCAAGAAGACCCCTAGTGTCATCATTCCTTCCTAATGTTTTTCAGCAGTTCTTCTTTCCTACCTCTATTTGCACAACTCACACTAGGATCTGGTTTTCAGGAGATACACACCTTATTGTCACTTACATGTGTGTAAAACAAGGGTAAATTAGGTCTAAGATGTTACTCTGGTTTAAACAAAGAGCGTTGTGATTTGTTAATGCTCTGCACAGACTGCAGAGCCCTAAGGTGCTGGAAAAGATCCTCAGCAATAAGTGATCAAGTCCAGAATCTTGCTGTGCCATACACAGACCAGTCAGACTAGTGATGCTTCTGTGAGTTTCCTTTACAGGAAATGCTTCATGGGGAGCCTGAGCTCTGAATCAGATTTTTGTTTGTTAGTTTACAAATTCATTACAAAGGTGTATGTAAGAAGGTAAGTTATTTGTTGGGGATGATAATATTACTAATAATGATAGAATCCTTCAGGCACATCAGTGGGAAAATGCAAGCGTTTATTCCTTTGTGACTTAAAGTACGTCAGATGAAAATTTAAGCTTTAGATGTATCACATGGAAAACCATATGGCCACATCCATGCTTGGAAAGACATTTGACTTGGCTCAGTTCATTTCTCAGCAAGCTTGTCCTTGCTGACTGCATGATTTGGGGATTGCAACAGGAATGTAGGCAAGGCTGTCGTGTCCTTCAGCATTTTTAGCATGATGTAGGTATGAGCACAGGTGGGGAATTAAACACTTTGTGCTTCATTTCCCACTGGGTGTCAGTTATCATTTCACTCCTATGATTGGAAATAAATATCAGTTATGATGGAGCACCTTCATCTACATTCCATAGTCAAATAGAGGCATAGCAGCATCTGAAAATGTGGCTCATTTTCTTTGTGTCGGGGATGCTTTCACACTCTTTTCCTAGCCCAAGGGTAAAGTATGTCTAATCCTTGCTTATTAACATGGATTTTTCCTCAGAGCTGCACTGCCACATCTCTGGTGATGTGAATAATATTTTTGTTGTTGCTGTTGTTGTTTTGGAGAAACTAAGGGATAAAGAGTAACATGTTGTGCTCTTGTAGAAGTGGATGTCTGAATGAACAGAGAAGTGTCTGCAGAGAGTAGTGAAAGGTAGCACATGCTGCTGAGTAATATTGCCTTTGTTCACAGAAAGAGTACATTAAGAAAAAACATTTAGAACTGTAAAACAGTTCTAGTACAATAGGAAACAGTCTTGATAAGAAAAAAAGCAACAGGAGCAACTCCAGCAAAGATGTGAGATTTTGGGTGATCCTACAGANCCCCCCCCCCCCCCCCCCCCCCCCCCCCCCCCCCCCCCCCCCCCCCCCCGAGTGTATGGATGCTGTTTTAGGGAGTTTGTTTTAAAATAACGTACTGTTTGTAGTAGAACCACACAGATCTTATGTGTTCTGAGTCTAAATTTTCATCTATAAAGCACAACTGTATACAGTAACAGAGAGACTAATTTAACATGTAGAGCACAGATAATTTCCATGCTGTGCTATAAAACATAAAGGATAGTGAAGTCCCAGTTTGCTTGTGGCTGGGGCACAGAGTCTCCAGACTGACCTTGGAGTAGCCTTCAATTTGGCTGCATGAAGCTGACTTTTTTTTTTTTTTTTTTAATCCCCCCCTATTTTTTGTAAGGGTAGCTTNTTTTTAATCACCCCCTCATTTTTGTAAAGGTAGCTTGAAACATTGTTCTGGAAAGTAAGAGCAAAGATGTTCTCCCCTGAAAAGCTCATTCTCCTAGCTTGGTATTACCCACTATTACTTAGCTTTTGTCTGGCAAGGTTTGGTGGGTGGAGGAAGGGAATAGGTCTTATTTTGAGATTTTAAAAGGAGCTGAATTTTATATTAGCTTAACAGTTTATTTGTTTTTATTCCTGTCCAATAAAAAGCTGCTTTTCTGTGGGACCCTGAGGAGAGCTCGCTCAAGATGAAAGGAAGTGGAACGCATCTGAAAGAGCAGCCAAATTTTGATGGCTTTTTCTTGCCGACGGTATGAGCAATTAAATCTTTTAAAAAGGCGGTGTTGCTTTCCTCTTAGCCCTGTCAGTTGTACAACTCTCTTCCATCCTATGTGAATGTATCATACTTGATCATCTGCCAAAACCTGTTTGTTTAATTAAATTCTTTTAAGAACAAATCGCTCTTCTATGAAGTTTGAAGGATCACGTGCAGCTTGGATTTCCCTTGGTACTTTCAAGTTGGTTTTGATCATCACCTTAGCATACCGGATTAGATTCCCTTTATGTGCTGCTTAATGACACAAGGGGGATGCAGCAGCCTTGTATGGGCTAGTATAAAATTCATGCTTCATTACGTATAGAAACGTTTATCACTGTTGAATAACCTGATGGACCCATGGTCTTGTTTTTCACCTTAAAATAGTCACTTGGCTCCGTGTGCTTGAGGTGCATAGCGTCTCCCATTTGTTTTAGTGATCTAAAATAGGGAACATGGGGAGGACCATATGCAAGTCAGTTTGTGGGGCATTAGCAAAATCCAGCTCATGCTGATGGGAATTACAAAACTGATAGTGTTGGGCTTCCTCAGTACATTTCTAATGAATGTTAATGTGTGGCATGATATCTGCCCATATTAGTAATATTTCTTACCCATTAAAACCTATTGGCCCATGCTGAGTTCTGGACTGCCACAGCTGACCAGTTCTGGTGCCTGACCTTGATGCTTTGCATGAAAAAGCTCCTCTCAGTGAAACACAGAAATTTGTAGTCTCTGAATTCCTTCATTGGTAGACAGCTGAGGCTGTGGCAGAGGAACACACAGTTGAATCACAGAATCACAGAATTGTTGGGGTTGGAAGGGACCTCTGGAGATCATCTTGTCCAACCCCCCTGCTTGAGCAGGTACACCTAGAGCCGGGTGCACAGGACTGTGTACAGGCGGGTTTTGAATATTTCCAGACAAGGAGACTCCACAACCTCTCTGGGCAGCCTGTTCCAGTGCTCTGTCACCCTCACAGTAAAGAAGTTTTTTCTCATGTTCAGCTGGAACTTCCTGTGTTCCAATTTGTGCCCATTGCCCCTTGTCCTGTTGTTGGGCACCACTGAAAAGAGTCTGGCCCCATCCTCTTGACACCCACCCTTCAGATATTTATAAGCAGTAACAAGATCCCCCCCTCAGTCTTCTCTTCTCCAGGCTGAACAAACCCAGGTACCTCAGCCTTTCCTCATAAGAGAGATGCTCCAGTCCCCTGATCATCTTCGTAGCTCTCTGCTGGACTTGCTCCAGCAGTTCCCTGTCCTTCTTGAACTGGGGAGCCCAGAACTGGTCACAGTACTCCAGATGTGGCCTCACTAGGACAGAGTAGAGGGGGAGGATAACCTCCCTTGACCTGCTGGCCACAGTCCTTTTGATACACCCCAGGATCCCATTGGCCTTCTTGGCCACAAGGGCACAGTGCTGGCTCATGGTCCACTTGCTGTCCACCAGCACTCCCAGGTCCTTCTCAGCAGAGCTACTTTCCAGCAGGTCAACCGCCAGCCTGTACTGGTGCATGGAGTTGTTCCTCCCCAGGTGTGGGGCCTTACACTTGCTTTTGTTGAATTTCATTTGGTTCCCCTTGGCCCAGCTCTGCAGCCTGTCCAGGTCTTGCTGTTAACTGCGAATTGTTACCATTGAGAGTATCTCAGTCTGCCTCCAGAAGATAATGCCACATTATAAATGATGACGTGTGTTTGTTGCCATTCAGACCTCGTAAGGTGAGCAGCATTATTATTTTCCATCTTTGTGGCAGTTGAATTTGAAGCACTCTCTGAGTGAGGGCTGTGGGGAAAGAGTATGCACTTTGTGTGGAGTGAGGATATAATTTGTTTAGTAATCATACCATTTGATCAATTTAGCCATGTGTTTAGATGTACTTATCATCCAGTATTTAAGCACAGAAACCTTAGAGCAGCAAGGGAGGTATTCATACTGTTTCATATCTCTTCTGACTTAAATTCATAGGCGTGCACATTTTTCATAGTTGAACTTCTCAAGTTTTATAGTTGTCCATTGTGACTTGACTTGAATAAGAAAGCAGTGTAGTTGCGAAGGGACGTTTATTATTATCTATCACTAAGTGGACTAATAACACAAATCATCCAGACAGTGGTTACTCAATGTTTGTTAGCCAAGGAGTCCTTGGTGGTGTGAAGGTTCCTGATACCTGTAGCTCCAGTAGCCTGTAGTTGTCACTGGAATGTCACTTCATAAAGGATTTTGACAAACTGTCTTGGATGGGGAACCAATAGGGTACACCTAAACATCTGTTATTTATTATGTTTATTGGCTAGAGTTGCTCAGGAGTTGCTCATGATCAAGTGCTTGAAGATGAAGCTGCTTGAAGTTTTTGGCAGGTACCCACACAGAAGGATCTGCACTGACTTAGGTTATCTGAGTATCAACTGTTGCAGCCAATTGCTGTGTCCGCAGCAATCTACCCTGCTTCCCAGCCAGCTGAAGCTGAGGAAAGCTACTGTGAATGAATGACCCCCTGCCTTGGCTCTCAGTTGTTAACCACCTGCAATTTCATGTGAACGTAAAATCTGTATTACTAGTAAATTGACTTTACAAAAGCATTCCCTACTTTGTACTGTAGATGATCAATAGAATCAATGGCACCATGTATATGGTATCAGTTAGCACAGAGCTCAATGAGAAGGGTGGGAAAAGCAACAAACAGCTTTCTACTTCTTGCATTTCCTTCTCATCTTTGTTTTAACTTTTTTTTTTTCTTCTTTTGTTTTCCAGAAATGTATTTTCTTTTGCACTTTGCAGATATCACTTCTTGGTAATAGTTTTTCCTGCTTTAACTCCATTCACAGTAATTTCAGCACAGTAAAACAACTGAATGTGTCTTTTGTTAAAACTTTAGACTTTGTTTACAGAGGAAATAAGTTCTGGTAGTTAACACACAACATTGGGTAGGAGTTTGCCTCAGTACTGTGGCCAGTTATCACTTATCAGAAACGTACTGTTTTGCTTCATGTCTCCACCACCTTCAATTTCAAAGAATACTTCATGGCATACATTGTACAGAACATTCTTCCCAGAGGAGAAAGCTAAACAGTTTCAACAGTGTTGGAAAACAGGTTTTAATTTTTAAATAGAAAATGTATTACATCTTCTTCAGTTTGTTTCCTAGTTTTCTCAGCATCAAAAATTGTTTATCACTTAGTTTTTTCAGGAAGCTCCTTGCTATTGTTCACGTTTCTAATTCTTCAGAGGTTGCAGACTTAAGGGACAAGACCATTCTTTCCTTTTTTTTGTGGTCATTTGTTCTTATTTTATTCTTTTCTAGTCATCCTTAATTTTTTCCAGCAATAATTTTTACTTTTGTATGATCAAAACTCTCTTACTATCACATCTATGTGCTAACATTCAGACTGGCTAATTTGAGAACTACCCTGAGAGTCCACTAGTTGTTTTTTTATCAGCAGCTGTTTTTGTAAAGTGATTCCAATTGCCCTTACTTTTAACAGGAAGGTGTGAAAAGCTATTTACACCTAATCTAGTTAGCTAATTTTCATACTTTTCACTTTGTTTCAAGGGAGCTACTTTCCTGTTGTAGTACTGTCTGTCTTCTAGCTATGTATCTAAATTCTTTCAGACTATGCTGTCACTTCATATGCTTACAACCATTGTCTGTTGCCTGCAAGCCTTAATTAGTCTCTTTGCTTTCCTTCCTTTTAACATTTCAAGATTGTCATGATTTATTATATTTTGCTTCGTATTATTTGTGAGGAATAATCTCGTATCTTGTTTATGTTTTAACCATTCTCCAGCTTGCTTTTCACACAAATGGATTTTAATAGTTCCTTCCATTTCATATTATCAACTGGAATTCTTAATTACTTAAATGTCTCCTCAAAATCTAATTGTCCACATAATCATACTTTATATCTCTCTTTACTTTTGCAGTTGCTTCAGCAAATGTGTGAGGACTGAGTCAGGTTTTCATTACTCAGCTCTTATGGTAGTAACAAATTGTCTCTATCAGAAGTCATCCTTGTGAAAAGGTTGCAGGGGTAAAAACATTTAATTTCTGTACGTGTAATTACATGTGCAAGAGTATTGATGCACAGTTTGAAGAGTTTATATAACACAAAGTCTGTAATTGTTAGTAATTTTTCAGCTTTATGTTGGATTTATTTTGGTGATTTCACCATCTTTGCCAAAGATAAAGTATACTTTATTTGTATTGGAGAAAGGGTTTATTATCTTCGATGCTGTAGCTGTGATCAATAGTGGTCATTTAAAACTCTAAATGGCAAAGGAATCTTAATTGGACTCCATGTAATAAGGTCAAGTTGACTGTCAGAGTGCTGTGTAAGTGAAGGAATTATTCTCTCCGATACTTGAATTTGTCTTTCATTACAGTTGTGTAATTCCAAGTCGCAAAGATGAGAAGTCATGCAGAAAATCTGTGACAATTTTTAGACTGCTTCTAAAGCCTTGCACACTGAAGATCTATAAATGTTACTAAATTAATGAGTAAAGGGAATTTCATGGAGTATTAATGATAACAAAATGACATTATCATTCTTTTATGTTTTTATGCAAGGCAGTTACAGAGAGTGAATGAGAATATGTAATGGGAAGAGTTAATTGATTAAAACCTCTGCGCAGTAAGTCGGAACTTCAGTTTGAGCTGCATGCCATTAAATACTGAACTCTTGATTGCTGTTCAACAAAATCAATACAGAACAGAAGTCTGTAGTGAATCTTGTGCCTGCAGCAGTAATACAGTTTGACAATAAAAATCAATGCCCAGTCCCAAAGTCTAGCATTTAATGGTATCTGTGGTTTATGTCTCTTATTGATTCTTGTGGTCCTTAAGGCCATCTGTTAATTTACTACCTTTGTCTGGATCTGGGGAGGTCAGTAGTAGAGAAATATGTTATTTTCTGCTTTTTCTGTATTGTGTATAGGTTACTGCAACTAAAATCCGTAACTGTCGCTTGTACAAATGTTTCTCAAGGCCTTCACCCATACACATCTCAAGACAAAACTACCATTAACCAGGTAGTGAATAGTCAGGAGTGTTCCCTTCACAAAACCAGGCAGAGTATTCCATGGTTTATTTTTTAAAAATCAGTCTCCTGACAGTAACAACCACAAGTTTGTGGGTGTTTTGAATCTGTAATAGACTCTTTATTAAAATACAATTTTCATATAACTAACTTAATTTAGCCAATTTTTATATAACTTGTAGAAATATCAGGACTGCAGGCTGGTTGCAAATAGATCCTGTGTCATCTTAGAGTAAACTATTTAACAACAATGTATGAAATATGTGAGAATTTCACTAATTCATAATTTAGTAATCAGGCATCTTGTAATTTGCCTAAAAACAAATTTCATCTTATCTTCATCCATCAGTGAAGATTTAAGGGCTGTGTGCCTTGAGCTTTCATTTCAGCAACAATTCTTTCATTTCCCGGAACAACCCCATGCATATTTGTGAATGTTTTATAGAATAGAAATATAACTCAGTTCTTAATATTTCACAGCGAGTCTCAAAAGTTTTTACTATTAACTAGTTTATTTTTGTGTATGTGTACAGTACATTTTGTCCTGTGCTATATTATCTTCACGAAGTATTTTGTATATAATGGAAAATAAGGTGCTTAAAATGTAGATGAGTGCTTGAATTCACAGGTCTTGAACACTACTGGGAATTGAGCCTGGTGTCTTCACTCACAGCCCTCTCTCTAACCAGTAAGTAGTATGTCTTCTTGAATGGTGAACTGTTAAACCCAAACTGAAACAATCGATCATTTGCAAACCTAGAACACAGTCCATTTTCAAGTTGTGTCAGAAATCTTACACTCATTTGGTAAGTTGCAGAGTGTACTCCAAAAAAAAAAAAAAAAAGGGGGGGGGGGGGTAGGAAAGTTTCTATGTCCATACACGGTAAAGAATTTCTGAGAATTGTTTTGGAATTACTGCTGAATCACTCTTAAAATACTTGGGAGAGACCTCTGAAAAACGTGCAGTGATGTGAAGCAAATTAGCTGCAAATATCTGTCCTGCCACCAAAAAGTATGTCTTTTTTTAAAGACAAGAATTAATGCATATAATTTTCCCACTGTATATTTTACAGAGCAGTTGCGATTTTTATTGTGAGACAGAAATGTAGGGTTAGAGAAGTAGTCTAGACATTTACCTATGGTTTATTTAATTGTAAAAACCGCAAATGCAATGTCTGGTAGTGTGGTAGTGTGCATGGGTAATCCCATGCAAAATCACATCCTTCTGCTGCTTTTTGTTTTGATGTACTCTTAAGCATTGACAGTATGGCTATGGCTGGTGAAAGTATACCACACACACAAATAAACACAGCTTATTTTGTGTAGTTACAGTAGAAAAAGGAATATTCCTGATGTTGTGGCTTATTTTGGTTGTTCCAGTGATGACGGAAGCAGGACAAAATTTTGAAAATAGGATTTGTGTGTGTTTTTATTAGGCCAGCTTGCTTCTCTTTGTTAATCAAAGAGAATGTAATACCTCTCC
>WAAD01007497.1:7711-30788 GCA_013389945.1 Fregata magnificens
GAACTGGGACTGTTTAGCTTGGAGAAGAGGAGGCTGAGGGGAGACTTTATCGCTCTCTACAACTACCTGAAGGGAGGTTGTAGGGAAGCGGGTGTTGGACTCTTCTCCCTAGAAACTAGCAATAGGACGAGAGGGAATGGCCTCAAGTTGCATCAAGGGAGGTTTAGATTGGACATCAGGAAGAATTTCTTTACCGAAAGAGCGGTTAGGCATTGGAACAGGCTGCCCAGAGAGGTGGTGGAGTCGTCACCCCTGGAGGCGTTCAAAAAAGGTGTAGACGTGGCACTCCAGGGCCTAGTTTAGGAGTCATGGTGGTGTTAGTTGATGGTTGGACTTGATGATCTTAGAGGTCTTTTCCAACCTAAATGATTCTATGATTCTAGGTTTCAGGAAAACAGAAACAGGATATGTATGGGGATTCTTGTCTTCTATATTTTCCCCCTTCCCCCCAAGTTATGGCAATCACAGTTTAGGTACTTTTTGAGCCATCCTCCCTGCTGACACTTCTATTTATTCAGTCTTTTATAATTTTGATGTCCGTAAACTGGGAAATTACTTAACAGAAGACATTCATTTCTGCATTGTGTGAAAAAGTGTTGCTTTCCCTTCTAAACCTTCTGCTCTTTGCCAACTCCAAGCTCCTGTGTTACAAGCAACGATAAATTAATAATTCCCTACTGATTTTCTTCACATGGTACAAAATTATATGAACCTGTATCATGTTCCTTCTGCATTCATCCCCTTTGAAGGCTAAGTGTCTTACTCAATCCAGCTTACCTAATGTGGAATATTTTCTATATTTCTGACCATCCTTCTTAAAATTCTTTGTACCTCACCTAGTTTTACTGCATCTTTTTTTGAGAAAGGATGCCCCAAAATTCATTCAGCATTCAAGTTATGAAAGTATTATGAATGCACAGCATCATACTGTTGTCTTCTGTTTTGCATTCTATTCTTTCCAGATAATTCCCGTGTGCTTTTTGGACTGCTGGTATGCACCAAGTTGATGTCCTCAGACAGCTAACTGCAGTGGCTCCAAGATCTTTTTCCTGATTCTTTACCTCTTCTACCCAACCTCCTGGGCATTTGCCATCTTTAAATGTCAGCTGAAATTTCTCATTCATTCTGTTGAGGTTTTCGAGACTGTTTTGCAACTGCTTATACCCTGAGCAATTTGCTGTTCTCCAGAAATTATGTAAACTTACCTGAAATGATGTAATTTATGATTTGATACAGACAATTTATGATATGATACAGATCCCAGCTCAGATCCTTGTGGCATTTCACTGGTAAAATCCTTCCATTGTGAAAACTGACTGTTCAATCCTTAGTTTTGTTTCTTACCAATCGGTAGCCAGAGAGAAACCCTGTTATTTCTTGACAGTTTTGATGTCTTTAAAAGTTATTGGTAAATAGTATTTTCCAAAGCTTTTTGGAAGGACTTATCAAAAGGATCACCCTCAATCACATGCTCATATGCTTAGTGACTCCTTGCATTTCTTCTTTCACTATATTCACTAGTATAATAGCTCAGGTTTGGATTGTTAATTGCGCTTTAAGCATGACAAAATGAGTAGTTGGCAGCCTGTACAAGCAGTTTTTGCAGTTGGTCAGATTTATACACTCTGAAAGTATACTTGTACTTATATTTGGTACAAAAAGAAGCACTGCAAACATTGGATATTTTAATCTCACATTCAAACCTCTCTGGTACTTGTACCCAAATGTCATCTTTAAAGATGAATCAATCAGCCATAGGAGTTTCACTTCAATACTGGACTTTTTGAACTTAGTATTTACATATGCAAACTTACACATTTATGTATTGCTCTCTTTTTTTTTACTTTTCTGAAAAGAAACAGTGGCTAAAAGTCTGATTGGCTCTCATAGTCCTTGCTCAAGCACAAAAGAAACCTACAGCCATAACAAGGAGCTCAGTCTAGCCTTAGATTATCCTAAGCACGGTTCATCTGAGGCCCTACCCACCTGTACCCTGCCTTTTAGGACAAGAAACGTGTTTGGCATATAATGTCTACAGAAAAGTAATAATGGAGAATTTTAAAATGAAACATTTTGGTATTTTTCATATAAAGACTATAATTGCTCAATACTTCTAGTTGAATTAAACTATGTTAATCAAACAAAAAATGTTATTCCAGACTGCAAATAACACAGCTGGTGACACGATGAAGCATTTCAAAGTATCATTATCACAGAAGGAACAGTGATATAAGGATGGGAAACGCATGATAAGAGTGAGAGAGGATACTAAGCATTGACTGTTTTAAATTTATGAGCCCCTGAGCTGGTGAAAGAAAGCAACCCTTTGAATATCTGCACCAATGAACCCTTCACATCCACAGACCATATTGCAGTTGAGTAGAGCAGAGATTTTAGGCCATTGTTTAGCAGTGCCTGTTGATTTCCCACAGTTAATGTAAAGAAAAAGAAAGAACTATTTACTCTTTCCTTCCTTTGTGTTAGTGATGGTTCATCTCTTGCACTTTACATTTGAGTAGGCATGTGATATTGTGAGTTTATTTAATGAGAGTGCATGTGAGATACAACAGCAGCTCCTGGCAATGCATACTAACACATAAGCTGGTCAAGATTCAATTTTGTGGCCCTTTGCACCAGAGAATAAAGTTTATGATACAATATGAAAAATGTTGATTGAATATGCAGAGCTGTGAGCACCATCTGGTTGCCTTGTTTGTCTAACCTCATGGGTTTCTCACTACAGCTGCTAATTGCATTATAACTTTTTCATGATAGATCACTTCAAATTATATATGTGTGTTACACTAAATAATACTGTCTTAAATTTGAAGTTTGGGTTTTCAATGCTGTATTTATGTCTCCAGATGGAGAAGCATTAGATTTGGAATAAGGACTGTGGCTTAGCGTAACGGGCTTTAGTTTGCTGTCTTTATTATCTGAAAACTCTATAAAGTGGTAAGTGTGAGACTTACAGCATTTTAGTTGATGTAACAGCAACCATCCTCCAGCACACTTTAGGCTGCCTCAGAAAGACTAAGTGGAGGGGGCCTGTTCAAAAAAAAATTGCCTTGAGCTTGCTTAAGGAATTTTTCAGAAACATTAAAAGAACAGAATGAGATTTTTGTATTTATTTTCAGACCATTTATGAAGGTTTATGAAGTTTGAAAGCTGAATTTGGCTCTCACAGTAGAGTAAGAGGAGTTGACTTTGCAAAAGGTTTGGACAGAAAGCACTGTAAAAAAACATGACAGAGATGAACCAGTCCCTGAGACTTAGCAAAAAAAAAGAAAAAAACACAGAAAAGCCTGTTTTTTCTTAAAGGACTATATCTGAATTGTGCCCTCTTAGCCATAGAACCTGAGACCAAAAAGCAGAAGCCTGACCTCTGAAGCCTCAAGGGATTTAGAAGGAGGTTTTTACTTAATTGTTCAGTAAAAAATAAACAATGATATTACTAATCTTGAATTAACATCTCACTCTATGTCATGTAAAGGTCAAGATTATTGGATTATTCTCATGCTCTGCAGTTACACAGGAACTAGAAGGATAGTTCAGACCAAGGAATCCAAAAGTGCGGGCTGAAAAGTCTTTGCCTACAATTCACAAAACGGCTTTTTAATTGTGAATGTAAGTTGCTTTGAATTACCAATAATAAATGTCAGCTTCATGAATTCTAGTCAGGCATGAACTAAGAAATGATTCTGATTCTCCCTTTCACAATGTTGTATAATGAAGATATAACACGTCACATCATGTTGCATCTCTGTTTGGCCCCAGGGCACTGTACTGGGCTCGGGAGAGCTGGATTCAATGGCTGGCTTAGACATAGCCTTATTGTGGAAGCTTGGTTAAATCTCTTAATCAATTTTCTGGGAATTAAGTACCTAAGTGCTTTGCAAGATCTGACCCTGTCTGTAAAATAAGTAGTAGAGTAGAAATTAATATTCTCATAGAACCTGCAAAGTTAAGAATCTGTCAACATCTATGAGGTGCCAGAAGATATTGACCACAAAAAAACCAAACCAAACAAACAAAAACCACAAAGCAAAAACCAAACAGACAGAAATAAATGTTTTGTTAGAAAAAGCTGGGGATAATTGTCAGATTCAGATGCTATACATCAAGACTAAATTTCCAGCTCTCTTATTTGCCAGCTGAATGTGCTTTGGAAGTCATTTCACTGGACTTTGCCTCAGCTATCCCATCTGGAAAATATTATCAATCTCTTTTTTAAAGCATTTTGAGATCTATTAAGGAAACAGCGTAATAACAGATTTAGTTGCTGATCTCACTGAACCCAAACCTAAAGAGGACATATAAGTTGCTTGGCAGGAACAGCATTAGAGCATTTTTTCTATGAGTTCCTAATGAGTACAATGTGTAGGGTTTTTTGTCTTATTGAAGTATCATGGATAAATCCACAGATCCCAATCATTAGCATCAGTTAGATGCTATGAGTAAAAAGAGGTGCCTACATACAGCTCTCAGAAGGAGAACTTTTAATTTTTGCCTCTTCTGATACAGCGGATTTCACAGAATGTCTTCCCAAAGTACAGGTTGATGAGGGACACCCATTTCAGTCTTGCTGATATGACTTACTCGCAAGGCTGGAAAACATATATAAAAAATAACCTGCCCTTCTAAATGGAGATTTCTAATTTATGATCTCCAACTCCCAACAAATATATCTGAGCTGAAACCCTGGCCCCAGGGAAGCCAATGTCAGATCTCCTATTGACATTAATAGACCATCGTGAGCCACTGTAAATAACCAAAATATGCCAATCAACCTCTCTCACATGTTTCAGAATTCTTAAGGGCATATTCCAGTTTATATCTACTTAAGGTTCAGACTTACAATTGACTTAAATTTTTCTCTTTCAGTGCTAATGTTTTTTGCAGTGTCCCCAGAATTGTTCTTTTTTTAATTTTGGACAACTGTTCAAAGACACTTTGTGAATAGCTTAATTAAAATGTTGTGCTGTTTCATGCATGCCAGAAACACTACAGGCTTAAAGTAGAAAAAATTCTAAGTAGAGACTTGGTTCTCATTCACACGAGTATAAGTTAACCAAGTGAGATGCAACCCTCATTCATTCAGTATATCAACACAAAAAGGAGACATGTCATTTTCTTTTGTGAATTATTTTCTTATTCCTCCCCATTTCTGGCGTACCATTGCTGGTGTTTCTAAGATGTAAATTGAAGCATGCAATTTTTTTCGACATAAAAATGTCTAGATGCTTAATGTTTAACTCCACTCCCTGAATAGCAGGCTGTCATACCAAAGAGGCAGTGACAATTCGAACTGACCATTGTTTTCCAAACTGAACCATATAAATCATAGAATCATAGAATCGTAGAATCATTAAGGTTGGAAAAGACCTCTAAGGTCATCAAGTCCAACCATCAACTAACACCACCATGACTCCTAAACCAGGCCCTGGAGTGCCACGTCTACACCTTTTGTGAACGCCTCCAGGGTTGACGACTCCACCACCTCTCTGGGCAGCCTGTTCCAATGCCTAACCGCTCTTTCGGTAAAGAAATTCTTCCTGATGTCCAATCTAAACCTCCCTTGATGCAACTTGAGGCCATTCCCTCTCGTCCTATCGCTAGTTTCTAGGGAGAAGAGTCCAGCACCCGCTTCCCTACAACCTCCTTTCAGGTAGTTGTAGAGAGCGATAAGGTCTCCCCTCAGCCTCCTCTTCCCCAAACTAAACAGTCCCAGTTCTCTCAGCCGCTCCTCATAAGACTTGTTTTCTAGACCCTTCACCAGCCTCGTTGCCCTTCTCTGGACACACTCCAGCACCTCAGTGTCCTTCTTGTAGAGAGGGGCCCAAAACTGAACACAGTACTCGAGGTGCGGCCTCACCAGTGCCGAGTACAGGGGCATGATCACTTCCCTACTCCTGCTGGTCACACTATTCCTGATACAAGCCAGGATGCCGTTGGCCTTCTTGGCCACCTGGGCACACTGCTGGCTCATGTTCAGCTGGCTGTCAACCAGCACCCCCAGGTCCTTTTCTGCCAGGCAGCTCTCCAGCCACTCTTCCCCATTATCATTCATAAAGGACAAATTCCACCTTTGTTCACAGGGATAACAGGAAGCAGAGCTTCAGCTCTGTACCCCTTTCCTTTTAAGCGTAATTGAATATGCTATATACTTCCACTGTGCCTAAGTATGGAGCTAAAAAACAGTACTGCCTCTGCATACAGAAAAGCTCCTGGGTGTATTAGTACTTCCTCTAGATCAAGTGCTGCATATCACTGCACTTGAACTCTCTTTATTATGCTGAAATAACAGCCTGTCTCCATCAGGCAATGATTTTTTTTTTTTAATTTGTTTCAAATTAAGATTCATTTACTCCACCTGAGATCTAAAAGAAACCAGGAGAAAGTAACATTCACCTTCCTTCTAACATTTATTAATTTACAAATGAGTAATAGAAATGACCATCCTGAAGATGTTCTTCATCTTTATAAACATGTGACTCTTTCCTGTGCAGTATCAACAGCCTTTGGAGTCACCCAGAGGAAATGACACTTAATCAGACCAACTAACTCAACTGATTTGTCCAGTAAACAATTGCTTTTATTTACTACACATCACCTTTTGCTTTGTATGGGAGTTCTTGGATTTATAGAAGCCCCGATCACAAGGGGTCTGTAACACCTGCACAAAGAACCACTGCATATGTGCAGGCCAGCTTTCTGGCTTGTGCAACGAATGCCACTGTTAAAGCAAATGCTAGAACTGAATACTCCAGCAGCTGAGACTCAGTAAATTCATAGCATCCTGAGTCTGACCTGCTGGGCTTCCATAACTCACACCTGCATCCAGCAACTTGAACTGGTGTAGGAACATGTATTTTGAAAAGAATAAATTTTTCTAAACTGTAAGGAATTATTAAGTTTTTTACTACATGGTCAAGGCACCATTACTGTGGTTTTTCTTTAGCTTCAGGGTTTGTATTTCTAATAAACTTATATGCGATATAAATGTTCAAGATAAGTAGTTCAACAGGCAGTAGGGAGCTTAGTCATTTAGGAGTGGGGCACTTTTGAATCTACCACATCCATCTGAATGAATGTCTGCAGGTGCTTTGTATCACACTGACTTCAGTGACTCCAGCCCACAGCCTCTTAGAACTAGTTCTTTTTCAAAACTGTACTCCCTACATGGTTTCTGGAGGTGGAAAAAAGAAAAAAGAGTGACCACAAATGTCAAAGAGTGCATTGTGAGAAACTGTACTTAAATTTTTTCATCTTTTTTAAACATAAAAGGTGTTCTTGCTATCTCTTGCTAATTCAAGACTAGAGGAATTGAAGCCTGATTATTTTATAAAATAAGATAGCAAAAGTACCAAAAATAACAGAAGTTATTTTACAGTTTATCAGCATGAGGAGGAGTATTTTTCTTTTAATTAGCACTTCTGGAGAGATGAACAGAGCAAAGCATCCACAGCAATAAGGTTATCAAACTGTACACTAGAAGTGAAGCATCCCCCTGAGCTCAGGAGCATATGATGTGGCTGAACTTGGTGACAGACGAATTTTGCAAGGAACAAATATTCTCATTTTGAGTTAAATATGCTGGTGTAACCAGGCCTGATGTTGTGATGGTGGGGTGTGTGTAGAGTATGGAAGAGAAGACCAGGAGAAGGATCAGCTTTTGTCTCACAGTGCAGAGCACCAAGCCCAATTGTTTCCCAGATCTCTGTTCTTGGCTCAGTTATTATTTCTACAGAAATACATTTGGCTATGTTTAGAGAGTGTAAGAAAAAATAATTTCACTGAGAAAAAAAAGTTGAAGCTAGATAATGTCGTGTCCTTGACATTTCTAGATGAGCATACCTACTGCCTCAAGCTGGCTACGTCTGCAGACACCTGCACTCCACTGTGAGACTGCTCTCTGTTGACCTCCTGAATAACACTATTTCCCAACATCTCCTAGCTTTGCTTCATCTGCTGCTCTTTCAAAAGTTGAAGTTAAATTCTTACAAATCTAAATATTACCACTTAATGTTGTCTGCAAAGAGTATAAGATACCTTTTCTATGAAAGAAACAAACAGAAAATAAAAAATTCCATTCAGGTGCCTCTTGGGGACCCCAAGTTAGCATACTGGGAAGCTGACCTACTGATCCATGAAAAAGCCATCATCTCTTCCTTCCCTATCATTGGAGATACATGTCACACACCATGGAAACAGATGTCTCTCACTGCTATGCCAAGTGATGAAAACAGTTTAAAAAACTGTGTCTAAGCTGTGGATCCTGAAGCTTTCCCATCTACTGGAGCTCAGTGTCTTTGTCAGCTGTATCACAGCCAGAGGCTTGTGAAAAAAGAAAAGTGTGAGCAGATAATGGTATACAGAAAAGAAACACAAGGAAGAAACGCAGCAGGTGGAATAGACAGAAAAGTCAGTGGACAGACCTGAATAAGAATGATATTTAAAAAAATGGATCAAATGAATGATGGGGACTTTTTATTTGTTCCTTTTTATCTCTGACTTTGGGAAAACAGTACAGTCTTGCTTCTTGCTTCTCCTCCGTCTAAACAGCAGAACAAATTCCTGTAGTCTCAAAACATCTGCCACTCTGTATGCCTTCAATGTAGACCAGAAGCACTCACATAACTCTTCTGTTAAAATTAAATGTAAAAAGAAAAAGCTATTGAAATTTCAGATGCATTTAAAAGAAACCATCATGGACCAGCTGCAAATAAGCATGGGAAGTATGTCTAAAAGTATCAGCAAAAAGCATTTACTGAGAAATTCTCAGTATCATGACCTTCATTTAGAAACTGCCACTTTCCCAGGACCAGAACTTTTCACAGGAAAGTTCTAACATTCATTAACCTTTCATTAAGTCTCTTGGTTCCAGTAAGGAATTTCTGCCTGACTATCAGAAACAGAACAGTACCCGGACCAGCTGTTCTCTAAAGAAAAGGTTACTTACTTCTCCATAACAACCTTGGTCTAGCTCACAGGGTAGCTCACAGGCACACTCCTTCCTAGTCTCACCTGATATGGAATCAAAAAGTTTCACCACACGAAACAACGCATCCTCTAGTAGAAACAGATACATTTGCATAGCTGGAGACTAAAGACAGAAAACAGCCTGTCAACAAGTAGGTTCAATCCACATCTTAATCATTAATTACTTATAAGAGTAGGCCTAGACTTAGCAATTCACTTGAAACTAATCTGATGAGCTCTAAGCAAACCAATATGTCTTCACAGAGCAAAGGCAAGATCCAAACTTGAGTGCAAAAGCCATACAGCCGAGTGACAGTATCCTGCTTCCAGTTACAAAGCTGGCTCACAGAGCATCATCCACCCACCTTGAGTGAGCATCCCCTGCATTTATTTTGTCATTGGACTCCCGAATTCTTTAAAAGGCAACAACAGAAAAATTGACTACTTTTTAAAAAAATCTAATACCAGAGAATTCTGACATGCCAAAAAGGTAGTGAGTCTGGCCATAGGTAATGTTTCTATTTCAGATTTGCCTGGGAAACATATAAGTAATTCTAGTTAAATCATTTATTTATATCCTTGTCTCATGTTAAATGTAGTAAAAGAGCTGGTAAGATCTCTACAGTAATTACTAATTCTATCAGAAAACACCAGACAATCTAAAGCCCAGCAAACTTTTACCCTCTAGGGCTCTGTTTCTATATAAAATACTTGTGCAGTGTTAAAATTCAGACCCATTAAACCAGAGCATGCATGCAAAGGCAAGAGAAGACTATTTAGATTAAAATACAGTTTTTGAATGAGACCTTCTATGTTCAAAGTCATTACGGTATCTCTGAAGTTTAAACTGTATGGTATTATTGTAGGCTATATTTCACTCTAGTTAAGAAAACTGAAATTAAAACCACTTAGAATAGCAAATACTGAATGAGAGCAGTTAAATAATGTCACTTCTCACTTTTTTCCTCTAGTGAAGTGTGTCGTGATTTGATTGTACATAGTACTATATACCACAGAGCTTCAGATACAACAAAAGCCCCCCTTTTACAGGAAATAGGACCACATGAACATATTTATACAGCTGTACTTCTGTTCTTAGAAGTCCTGTAATTCTATGCACGAAGTAGGCATTTTTTGACCCAAGTAGTGAAAAAGGCACATCAATTTACATTGTAATTAGTGAAAACTAAGATACAGTTTTAAGAACATAACTGTTTATTCAGAGATTGCACTTAAAAATATTTGCCTCCTTAAGTCATTGTTATTATTGTTGTTGTTGTTGTTGTTGTTGTTGTTGTTATTATTATTATTTTATTTTCAGCACAGGTCTGTGTCTCTGTTTCCGTCTTCTGGTACTTGTATTAACAGTTTATAGAAAAGAAACAGAATACTAGATGCACATGGAAAGACTAGTGGATGCTGGCTTTCACCCTCAGGAATATTTAGTTATTCCACACAAGTTGTTCATCTCAGAACTGTCACACAAGAAAGAGAAAACATCAGAAGATTCACCTCAGAATCCTGAATGAACTCACACACGCAACTGTAAAAAAGCCAGGCAATTTAGCTCAGGCATGACATCATGCTAAGACATCAGGTTCTAGAAAGCAGTATTGGAAAAGAGCTCCAAAGTAACTGAGCGTACCCTCCTTCCAAGGCTCAAATATAATGCTGATAATTGCAGAAAATCATATGCACATTTGATCGCCTATTACAGTTCCTTGGCACAATTCACACTGCAACATTTTTAATAGATACATAAGTCCAGTGCATAAAAAAAAAAAAAAGCTTTCAATCATCAACTCCGCTTTTCAAGTGATGCTCTAGAGCATCTTAAAAACACCTTGAAACAACATTTTTTAAAAAGGAGATAATCTCTAAATTTTATTAGAAAAAAGATCTGTCTGAATTTTCTTTTAATTTGATGGACTAGTCTGTCAGGAGAAGTCTGGAAGAGGCCAGTAAAGAATGTGAACCCCCTGTTCTTATAATTCAGAATTTTTGTACTGAAAACCTATACCTAAATACCTTCTATATAGGTCCATTTGTTTCAGTTGCTTGTGGAATAGAGGTGAGAAGACAAGAACAGTACCTCCTAAAACATCAAATGGAGGGGGAGGAGGGGGCAAGAAGGGCTGTCCTAAAGATGCAGCACAAATTACTCATATGCAGTAAGTGGAACACTGAGCAACACTCCAGGTACTTTCTCATGGACTGGGAGAATTGGCAAGGGCCTGACTGCTCTCCATCATGGAGTTGAGTCATCACCTTCTGGGATTGTGGAGTTGAATGCTTAGCACTTTACCCCTAAAGCCTCTTCTACTGGCTATTCCTCCATGGATGTGCTGATAAGAGCAGTTATATCTTCCTATGCACATTCTTAAACAACAGGTAGTAAATATAAGGGAGCCTAGAGAGAGGTGATCAGAGCACTCCCAAATTGTCACAACAAATCTCTCTCCTGAGGCAGTTAGTCAATATACAGCAACATAGCTTGAATCCAGATCCCCCACTGTATATCAGAACTTTACCTTTAAATGAAATTACAGTAGTGTCCTATTAAACAATTTGCATTTAAAAGGAATTTTGGTGTAAAAGTCTACTCTTTTTCATCTTTTTACAGAGGTCCCCAAACAGAATGGTCAACACTGTTAATTACAGTTTGGACAACAAGTAATATGGCCTATTTATCAAATTAATTATTTTTTAGAAGTGGAACTCTAATAATGTTTTGAGCTAAAGGTTGTAAGGCATTAAGAAGATTGCATCTAAGGATGTCAACCAAGTTGTCCTCAGTGATTTCACCTCCATGACACAGTCCAGAACACCTGAGTCAAGAAAATTCAAGCCTGGGACAAATCAGGCTCCCTTTCCTGTTTTCCTGCCCTTCAAACTCTGTTCCTCAGGAACTCTTTCATCTTCAAGGGGAGCAGAGCAGAGGGGAGGCAAGGAACAGCATTACCAAGTTTTCCCTTCACATTTTGATGGAAAATTAGCACTTTTGAGGTCAAAAGAGACTCGGATCCCTGCAGAGTGGTGAATAACCTGTATAGGATGAGGGTTGTCATATGCAAGTTCCTCACTCATGCATCAGTGCAATCCCATTGACTTCAGCCAAAGTGCTGCATTTGAAGCAAAAGGATTTTTCAAGTCGTTCAATAGTCACACAGCATGTGTTGGTATTTATGCTCATCTCCAGTATTTTCCCTTGTTAGTGTAGCTGCACAGCATGAAATAAGCCTTCCTTGCGCTTCTCTGCAGAGGTGCACCATTTTTCAGCTTACATAAACCAGGACTTCTTGTACTCTTGACTGTGTGTGCCCTAACAGCCTTTCATGTCTAAGGTGTAAGTACTGTAAAAGCAAGGCAGGTATTGCTGATTGAAAATGAAAGGATGCTCAGTTATTTAAAAATGAAAGTCTTTGTACTTCTATTTAAAAAAAAAAAAAAGTTTTTAAGGCACTTCTGTTTGGAGTAATGGTAAAAAAACCTCAAAATTTGTTCTGAAACCACCCTCCCTTTCCCCTCATTCTTATACACTCAGATGCACATGCAAGCATCTTTTCTCTTTTTCTCCTTCCACTGAAAAATAAAAAACATGGGAGAGGGTGAAAGACAGAGAACACTGAACCAACTATTCTGTTTCCATATTCATAAAAGTGGTCTTTTTTTAAAGAAATCTGCTTTCAAGTTTTCACCCTAAGAATTGCTACCAGTTCTAGTTGCTACCCAGAATTTACATGTCACACATTTTTTAAAGTGACATTTGGGTGTCCTCACAGATGAAATCTTCACCTTGCCCTTCCACTTTTTAGGAAAGATCAAAGTCCAGCATATTATATAATTATTCCACAAGACTGTAATCAAAGTAACCAAATTGTCTGGACATTTTTGGACACTTGAAGATAAAGTGTTTTTATCCACATTCAATTTATGATCTTTGTGGCAGCTACCACCTTTTGTCAGGGTTCATTAAGGTACATACACTTCCAGACCACCTAATTCACTACAGAAAATCGGTTGGGCAAATAAATTATTTCTTCCTATTCTCTCAAGTCTTCTTTTTGGTACTATATTTTATAAAATGTTAAAAACTTTAAATAAGCCAAAATCTTAGCTTTAGTACCTAAACTAGGTAATAATCTGAGAACCTGTGGTGATTATGGCAGTGGCATTATGATACCAGATAAAGCATAAGTATTAATTCAATTCTTATTTCTGTCTTACAATCAAGATATTATACATACAAGTATATACATATGCATTATACAAGTCCCCAACATGAAATATTTATAAAGCTGTATCAAGCTATGTGTAAGTATAAATCTATCCAAATTCATAAAAATCTACACCATTCTGTAGCGTATTGGTCCCTATTCTCAGTTTATTTGAAGTTAAACAAGTCCATCAGAAGGTACAGGTATGGTTCCTTTGTATCTTTTTTACTATCTTATTCTATCGTTAATTAAATAGAAAACAACCAAGGTTTGTAACATTCAAGGAACAGGTAAAACCATCACGTAACAACTTTTATACAACAGGATTCCTTAAGGTTTTTCAACATAAAAAAAAAAACCCAGTACTTTTTCAGTAAAATGATAGAATATTCATCCTGATAACAACTGTATTCTATTACATAGAGAGCAGCATATGGTAAGTATTTATACAAGATATTCAGCCAGATGCACACCAACATTCACTAATAAAAGCTAAATTAACACAGCATCTGATGAGAGCTTTGCCCAGCATGCCGGGCTTATGCCAGGCAGAATCTGAGATAGTACTGCAGCGTCCAAGCTAATCTACCATTTACCCAGCCACCTATTGGTTCCAGCTTTCAAAGGAACAATAAGGTGAAACTGCACATACCACTAAGGATCAGGGAGCAGCTTAAAAGCTGCTGTGGTCTGGTATCACAGGCAAGCAAAATAGTCTAGACCCACATCTGCACTAGCAAAGCAGCTGAAAACAGCTCATTGTTCAAAAGTTATTTTCCCTCCTATAAATGGAAAGGATGATGATGATTAAGCCTTGACTACGTCTTTCAAAATTTCTACCACAAAAACATCAGCAAAAATGTAAAAATATTGGAAGAAGTCTGATGAGAATTTTTTTTTTTAATGAAAGACGGGAAGAATGAGCTTTTGATACTGACAGTCTCAGGAAAAAAATCACTAAATTCAAGGTAATAGACATAGTGGTTTGGTCTATAATGATTTTTACTTTTTTTTTTTTTTTGTAAAATTTTAATTGTTAAATGATTTTTTAGTTCATAAAGTGTCTTATGGCATCATCTCTACTACAGAGATGAGTGCCTCCATCTTCCTGTTTTAAAATTCCGGACTTGTATGAGATTTTATGCGATATTAAAAATGTCCTTAAGAAATTTCTTGTCCTTCACTATTGCTCTGTTCTTCATTTGTCCTGATCTGATTTAAAGGAAAACCATACCGTCACAGGATATTACAAGTTGGAAGGGACCTCAGGAGGTCTGTAGTTCAACGACTTGCTCAAGGCAGGGCCAGTTATGGGATCAAGTTAGGATGCTCAGGACCTTGTCCAGTCTGATCATGAAAAACTCCAAGAATGGGGGCAGCACAAACTCTCTGGGCACCCGGCTCCTCTGCCTGACTATCCTCATGGTGAAAAAGTTTCTCCTCTCTTTTTGTACTTTATTTCTATTGCCTGTCATCCTCCCCCAGTGAAGATCCTGACTCCATCTTCTTGACAACCTCTCCATGGGTACTAGGGGGCTGCTGTTACGTACCACCAAAGCCATCTCTTCTCTGAGCTGACCAAGTCCCCATCCATCAGCCTCTCTTCACAGGGCTAACGCTCCAGTCCCCAACTGTCTTGGTGGCCCCCTGCTGAACTCACTCCCATTTTACTTATCTCTTTTATATTGGAGGGCCCAAAACTGGATGTAGTATGCTAGATGTGTGCTTCTAACGAACACCATGTAAAAGGGGGTAATCCTTCCTCCAGTTACTGGCCATGCTCCTGCTTATACAGCCCAGGAGGTTGTTGGCCTTCTCTGCAGCCAGTGCATGCTGCAGGCTCACATTCAGCTCACTGCTCACAAGGACCTCAGTGCCTTTTGCACACAGCAGCTCTCCAGCGTGGCAGTCCTTAAGCTGTACCATTGCAAGAGGCTCTTCCTTCCCAGACACCGGACTTTTGCGTCTGTCCTTGTTGAACGTCATGAGATTACTGTAGGCCTATTCTTCTGGCTTGTCTAGATCCTTCTGGATGATAGCCCTGCCCATGACCATATCAACTGCTGGCCCCAGTTCAGTGCTATCTGCAGACTTCATAAGTGTGCACTCCACCACCTCCTCCATTCATTGATAGAGGTGTTAAACAGAACAGATAATAATATAGATGCATTCAGTACTCCACCTCCAGGTAGAGTGCAACCCATTAACCACCACATTCTGAGTCCAATCATCTGGGTTTTTTATCCATCTGGTTTTCCACCCATCCTGACCATAATATCCTAACACACATACAAGAATACTGCAGAAGACAGGATCAAAAGCCTTGGTGAAGTCTTGGTGAAGAAATGACATTCACTGCTTTCCCCTCATTCATGAAGCCAGTCATTTCAACCCAGAAGGCAACCAGGCTGATCAGTTATTATTTGTCCTTGGCTTTCCTAGCATCAACCCTTACATCACTATATAGGCAAGGTTTGTAAATTCCTCCTCTGTAGCATCTCCCTACCTCCTTTGTGTTGCTGTTTAGTCATACAGGTCTCCTGATGAACTAACTTGTTTGCTTGAGTATCAGGATGGAATCATTCTTGAGCTTGAAGGAAGCTGCCCTTAGAGGTCTGCCACCTTTGCCCTGCAGAGGTGCTTCCCATGGGATCCCACCTACCAGGTCCCTGAATAAACTAAAGTCTGTTCTCCTGAAATCCAGGGTCTGT
This sequence comes from Fregata magnificens, assembly GCA_013389945.1. Lineage (NCBI taxonomy): Eukaryota > Metazoa > Chordata > Aves > Suliformes > Fregatidae > Fregata > Fregata magnificens. Next base: position 23,622 of record WAAD01007497.1, read on the forward strand.
ACGCTGCTACCCTCCTTCCTCCTTCCCATCAGGATCTTGGACTCCATTATTTCATGGTCAATACAGCCAAGGCTACCATTGATTAACACATCCCCAACAGGTTCTTCCTTGTTAGTGAATACAACATCAACACATGCATCAACCCTGGCTGGTGCAGGAGGTGCCAAAAGCAAACAGATGCCCCAGCAGCATCCTTGGTCCCCTGCGTGTTCCCTACCCCTTGACCCACCCTGTGAACTGCCAAATACCTGATTGCAGGACATGGTCGTGCAGCTTCAGGTCATGGCAGGGATCAGGCCCAGGTGAAGAGCAAATAGGATCCACAGATAGGATGGGTCCCTTCTCAGAAGCCTATGAGCCTGCCTGAACACCTCCCAAGCATGAGTCACTTAGCTCATGAACACCATCCACCTCACCCTCACAGCAAAATGACTTCGTTGAAGTACAGGAGGCAGCTGTACCACTATGTCAGTGAGAAGGGCTATGAAGTTTGCAAGAACATTCTTAGCAGATGTCACAGTTGGCATTCCAGGGTCACTGGTTTAACTGCTCTGCACATAGATTAGTTTGACACTATAAAACTGCATCCTTACAAAATGAAATGTAAAGGAATAGAAGGGTATGAGCCTTTCTATTTCTTGTGTTTGAACACTGTAGATTACTTTTTGGGAGGGGGTGAAGAGAAACCCAATGAATGGTCAGTACCTATCTAATTATCTGTCCAAGTTTATAATAACAGGTACAGCTTGCAGCTCTTTGTCTTTACCAAATTCAGTTAAGTAAGAAAAATAGTTCGTTTAAGACTGCTACCACGATCTTGAGTATCTCGTAGTCTGAGCTTCCCCTACTGCCCCACTCTCTTGTTTCATGTTGATTCTCAAAAACTACTTCCATAGGGAGGCACCTTCATGGGTTGTGCCTTTGAGGAGGTATGCAAGTTTTTGTTACCATTAATTAGCTACCTACATTTCCCAAAACATGCACATTCCTCTTCCAAACACTTCTCTGCTATTCTGAATGTTAATCCTCTATGCCTTCTCTCAAAGAAAGTAATCACAAACCCACCACTAAAGTCCCAGTTTGCATGCTGATTTTGCAGATAGCCACCATGGAGCTGCATTTGGCACAGATTTTTCTGTAGTTTCCAGCTACCTCCATTCCTGTCCACAAAACAAAGAAATGACAGATATATGGTGCTCAGAGCCTTCAAGGGTCACAAAGGAGGACAGGATTTTTCCTCAGGGAAGGAAAAAATACTCAGTGCTAAAAGGGTACTAACGGGAAAATATATTTAAATTTTTGTGCTAGGAAATGATGTAAGGGTAAGGGAAAATGCTTGGAGAGGGAAAGTTTTGCAATTTGAATTTCAATTGCTAACTTCTACTATGTGCATTATAATTTTAGTGAAAAAAAGAAATGAGAAGGCATATGAAGCCATGAGAATACAAGGAAACAGTCTGAGCAGAAGTGCCACTGTAAGTATTGAAGCCTAATTTCATACCGTAGAAGTTAAACTTTGCACAGCAACTTATCTGAAATTCAGCTATTTTACAACAGTGGTAAATGGTAGATCAAACTCATGTTGATAAAGTCAATGTCTTGTTGAATTTTAAATAATAGAGATATGATCTAGTTTACAGTAAATTGGTTAATTCAACAAACATCCCAATATCTAGTCAGCTAAACAACAATAACTGTGAAGTATCACAGCAATCTCTTTGTCTTAGAAAGGTTGGATTCTGCTGCAGATAAAAATACACAAAACTCTCCTTTCAGCAGGAACTGAAATGCAGAATAATCTGTTTTGAATCAACAAAATAAATAGTAAATTGAAAAAAATTTCCCAAAATCTGAAAGGAACTATCTATTGAGTGATCCCCAAAGCAGCAAAAAATCCATTGTTGACAACGTCTGCTGGGAATAAAGCTCCCTCCACTCTATGAAATGTTTGAGGACAACTTCTTCCCCAGGAAGCACATGGGCTTCCATAATCTCTCTGTGGTTCTGGTGCTGGAGGGCGCACACTGGGGAAGCAGGACTTTAAACAGCAGGACAGGGCAGAGGCAGAGGAGTGAAAAGGCATGGAGACAATGAGCTTCTGGTTGGCCATTAATAGGTACAAAACCCTCAGAGAGGTAAATCCCTAGGATTTGTTCAGAAGACTTCTGCAGCCCCCAGGGACCTTTCTGTCTGAAAAAGAAGAACACTTTTTATTACATTCTGAAGCAAAAGATTTGGGTCATTCCTGAGAGACTCCTTTGTTTGGGGGAAGCAAGGGAACTATTTACAGCTTCTCTGGTAAGAAAAGGAAAAACTTATTTCCTGAAGGCTCTCTTTCTAGACTTAATAAATACGTTAAACTACTAAGCCTTATATTAGGCTTTCGTGCAACTCAGAAATGAAAGAAAAGATAATCATAGTCTAAACAACAGAAGTTGGGGTTTTTTTGGTTGGTTTTTTTTTTTTATTAACCTTTTGGTTATTTTAATCCCATGAACAACAGCTTTTAGATAAAAGTTTTCTGGTTAGCAGTACCTTTACTCCATGCTCCAGTGTCAGTGCAAACTACTTATGTAAGTGACCTTCAATGCAGTACTTGCTTACACTGTATGTTACTGGTAAAAAATAATAATTAAAGAAAACCTTTGAATGTTCTGAAAGCAATTACTGAAATTTTTACTTTGCATTGCAAACACCAAGTAAATCAATCTGATTGCATCCATACAGTACCTACATATGTAGATCAATTATACAGTTTCATCAGAAGCTCCACTTTACGGTCTACCATCCAGATTATTATAGAAATACTATGGTATTTCTTTACTATGGTTATTGTCGCATTAGAAGAACAAAACCCTTTACAGAAATGTGTATGAAATACTAGTGGATGTAGAAAAATAAAGAACTTCTTCTAACCACAATATCCTTGATAATTATTTCTATGTATTTAGGGTTGTTTTTCCCAGTCACCATGTACCAACTTGAAAGAATTTATTTTCCAATCAGCTTTAATGTATAGCATTTCCTGGGCTTATGTCTGTTCCTGGAACAGTGAAACCAGAAGGACCAGGTTTTTGCCATGTATTGTCTAATATTGTCTTCCTGACAATGCACCATTCTGTCTGACAATATATTTGCACTTTAATTTCTATTTTGCATTAACCAGTTGTAAAACTGGTATGCACAACAATATTTTCAGATGATGATCACAGAAGTAGCTGAGATGGTTTAGGGTCTCCAGCCTTTTCTTCATAACAATCTCCTCATTGGAAGCTTCTGATCTGACAAGAGAGACAGTGGAACAAACCAGACACATGCTCTTGATTCTCTTCAGGGTGAGGTTTGCCAGCCTACGGAAAGCTATTCAAGCTAGCTTGTTGACACTGCATGGACACAGGTGAGAACCTGCACATACGCTCTGCAGCTTAGTCATGCAGAACTTTTCTCCTGGCATTTTCAGCCCTTTCTCTAATAATAATCTGTCCAAAGTTTCACTCATTTTCAAGCACAGAGTTAAGAACCAAAGTTCAATATCCTACTTCCACATATAAAGAAGTAATTTAATTTCTTGTGACCGTTCATATGAGACTGACACAAAGCAAGGAACAAACATAACCAGAATGTTGAAGAAGCTCAGTTCCCAAAACCATGGTTTCTTACTTCCAGAAGTCTTTTTCTTTCATAGCATTAAAGACCAAAAGTAAACTAAGGTTCTCACCTCACAGTAATATTAATATAAAAATGTACTGTACTGGGTCTGGCTCAGCTGGAGCTAATTTTCTTCAGGTTATGCTGTGTGGTGCTGTGTTTCAGACTTGTGACTAAAACACACCAGCATTTTGGCTGTTGCTGAACAGTGCTTGTACCCATTACACATACACAAAATCCTGAAAGGAGCCTTTGGGCTCATTGCCCAAAATGTCTTGGAATCTGCCAAGACAACTAGTGTACTTTTATAAAAAACAATGATATCTGTAACAATCAACGTCTTTCAGACACATCCTGAAATCATTCAGATAGAATACTGGTTACGTTGCTGGTTCGTTCCTCAGATGGCAAAACGATATTGACCTCCTTTTCATTAGAGCAGAGAAGCAAGGAACAAGAAAACCTTAACAGATTACATATTAATTTTAGATTTCTCTTTCTCCAAAGTAGCAAAGATTAATCAACTTATTCTTTCTGCATTTCTATTCTCATGAATAATTACAAAATCTTTCAAATTGTGATTCACTCATAACAAAAAGAGGATGTCTTAATTGCTCGAGTAGTTTTAAACTTTGAAAATTTATCAAGTGATTACGTGTCTTTCCCAAATTTATGGTGTGTCAAAAGTCTCTTTTCAAGTTGTTTGAAACACCATAGCTTTACAGAAACAAGAGATTTACTTCTCTCCTTTAAGATAACTTCATTAAGAAAATGATTTGTGAGCAGGTCAGTGTTATCTGACCTGATAAATTCACAAATCTAACTAACAAGATAAATTACATAGAAAGAAGGACTTCAGAAGTTTATAAATAAAATTTCAATTCCCACAAGAAAATGTTTCTTTTTAATTTAGCTAAGAACTGTTACCCCTCTTCCTCCCACTCGACTCAATTAATTCTGTACTTTGCAGTGCATTATAATTTCCTTTCTTTTACTGAAGTTTTCAGAATCTTTGCTGTTTCTACTATCTAATCCATACAATTTATCATACTGTGCTTTTGGAGTGTTGATTTTCTGGGCTGCTTGGGGGATGAAGCAGAAGAGGAGACGTAACTTATGTCAGCTGAAATACAGGTACCCAAGTAGTCCTCTTGACAGCCACATTAAGAAAATTATCAAGAAAAAAATAGGGGGTTTAGAACATTTATCTCTGTCACATTCAGTGACTTAACTATTGCAAGGTAGTCTTGATTAAATTAAGCATCAGACTTCCTTTCTATGCCTAAGCATTCAGCAAGGATTTAAGGGAATAAAAAATAAAGGGCAAGAACTGGTAACAAAATACGTTATCATTTACATCTGTATTTCTTATTTCACTTGTAGTCTGGTTAACAAGTACTTAACTTACAAACCCGTGGCTGCCTGGGAGTTACTATCAGGTAACTTATGTTCCCATTGCAGGTTTCATATGGGTACCAACATTTAGAGACAATGGAGTCTTTCATTTTCTGCTGTATATTCTTGTGTTCGTATCACAGCAGTCAGAGGGGAGAGAACATGACATGACATAAGCAGAAGGCTGCACAACCAAAGCTTGCGTGATCCTGAAGGTAATAAGTTTAACTAAATTGCATTTCTCACACTTGGACATATCACACGTCAGAATCAAAGGACTTGGATAAAATAAAACATTCCTCTATTAGCTACAAGTAAAGCAATGATTTGGGGGTTTTTGTTACAATGACGTTGGCCAGCAGGTCTGATGTCTAGCTCTTCTGGTAAGGTTTATCTTAGTTTTAGGGAAACATTTTGTAGCATTGTTTAAGATAAACATTTTATAGTTCAATCATCTGCCCTATATGCCCATCTTAATTTCATTTAATTGTATTACAATCTTCAGAGAATTTTTTGGGTTTTTTCAAAATATCAGCACCTTTCTATTCTTAACTTGGAGCATTCTACGTTTTTCCTTAATATGTCAGTTCTAAAAATTACACATATATATCTTCTCTGCATACTGTACAGGAGCTCCTGAAATGATGGGTTATACCTCATATAGCTAGATGAAAAGTAAAGGATGTGATTTTAATGACAGCCCAGGGAGGCTTTGTTACTTGCCTGAATATCTGGACATCTGCTAACTGTTGTTGTAAAGGCTCAGGATAGATCTGAGGAAGGTGTTACTGGATGAAATTTTATGATTCTTGCTGTGAAGAAGGTGAGACCAGAGAATCAGGAAGGTCAGTTCCTAATTTAGACATTTATGAAGATAGGAACAATTTCTTCATTTCAGACACTTTTATCTGCATCTGCTGAAGAGAGTGGATTGGTTGCAAGAGGATAGAGAATATCTCTACTTGCGTCAGGATGGTACTGTCAGCAAAGCAGTGAAGTCATTCTTAAGCACCAATAATATCCGTTAATTTGACATAACAATAGTGGGAGACCCTGTTGCAAGACTGAAAAATAGTCACATGTAAACAAAAGCTCACTTTGGTCATGTCTTTTTCTTCCTAAATCCTAATAAAAAGATGCTGATATACACCCTTGGGCCAAAATACATATGAACACTCCAGCAGGTTCCTGAAATACGTAGAACTTAAAATAGGTGTGGGGTGAAGGGGTGTCTATGTAACATTCAAACCATTTTCTTAGGGGAAGTGGTCCTACACAGAATGTTTCTGTAGAACACAGGCTTCTAATTTTGCCTAAAATTTAGCTGAAAAATATTGAAATACCTCAAACTTTTATTGTTAGGTAACAGCTATGGTTCTGACAAATTTTATTCTGAAGATGCAACTCAACATATCAAACACAAGATTAAGCTTATATTTTATGTGGTTATTTTTATATTTCAATTAATCCCACTCAACTCAGTTTTCTGTCACCAAAGCAGAATGTGTAGTGTTCACTTAACTAATTTACCTACTGTTCAGCTTTTATTCAAAGGAAAGGGAGGAGAGAGAATGGAGGTGATAGGGAAGATACCAATATTGCCAAGTGCAAGGTTCAAAAAGTCACGTACTTAGACCTTGGGTGATGTCTCCAGCCTTCTAGAAAAACTCTGTTCCTTTAAAAAAATTGTGGTCATCTAATTAATGATCATTGGTCTCCTCAAATATAAGGAGCATCACTAAAATTTCTTAGGAAGCCATGACTTTGTAAGAGAGTTCCACACTCTCAGAGGAATCAGAGTAATTCAGTGTTTTCCATGTAAATACATCCAGGACCAATTAATTAAAATGACCTATAATAGCTATGTACTTTACCAATTAATCTAATAAGATCGTTTTGTATCCAGGTATTGTCTTTTTTCAGAGGAAATATTAAAACTGCCTTGATTTGTTTATATGAAATAGAGGAATTTTGATCATCAAATTTTAATTTCTTTACATATAATCTTCTTAAGTCTTCACTCTCTGCTTTGATCTAAAGATAGCAGTTTCAAAGTTAGCAAGCAAAAACATGAATAACAGTGAATACAGTAATGAAGCCATTTAATTTAATGAAAAGTTTAAA
>WAAD01007499.1:365-18117 GCA_013389945.1 Fregata magnificens
GAAGTTTAGAACATGTGAGTTTACTTGTGATACAAGTTTATACAATAATTTGCTCTCATGCTCCACAGACAGTAGTAGCTATGAAAGTCTTCATGATGGCTTGCACTGCAACTACTAGTTTGACAAAATTCATTAGAAAAACGTTGAAGGCCCTATGCTACACTGTCTATTGCTTTTAGCAGAGGCAAAGACTAACAGGGACAAGCCTACTTTATGTCACATCAAAATATCCTCAGTAAAGGGGGGAGGTGGGGAAGGGTGAGAAGCAGGGTTCAGAGAAGCAGCCAAAACTTATTTAATTCAGTATGGTTTTAAAAGAGTTAAACCAATCTAGAAATTCATAGTTGAAGATCACACAATGTTATTGTTACCAGGTCCTGATGCTTAAGACTCTGCTTTAAGTAGCAACTGTAAAAGATGGAGCAACTTTCTCAAGTCTGCTTCAGCACTGGACATTATTTTTAAAGTCGCCAGCTTTGAAAGTCCAAAAAGCAACTTCGTAAAATCAGAATGCAGTTCAGTTTCTGCCAATCACATTTATATTNTCAGAATGCAGTTCAGTTTCTGCCAATCACATTTATATTCATTTGCATCTGTACAATCCCAAAGGGGAGTATTTAATACTCAATTCAAAACCAAAACAATTCCACTGATGTAAGAGCTTCAGTAGAATGCAACCTGGGAATACTAATAAATATAAAAAGGTACTATTATTACTGTAGTTCAGACTTTTGTCTGCCAACTTCATTTGCGAAACAGATTTGGTAATAATGCTTTCCAGACATCTTATTCCAGTCTGGTCAATTTAGACACACTAGAGTTGGTTTGCATGAAACTCAGTAATATGACATTTTTAAGAATAAGCTTTTGCAACAAGACCAGTTTTTACGCCACCTTAGTGAAGTTGTTTCCCCACCCCTCCCAGATGCATTACTGTATTCCAAAGAGGCGGGGGGAAGTCTAATCTAGCCTTAAAAACATGCTTCAATACTGAGGGCAGACAAGTTTAGAAAATGCTTACAAAATCAAAGTCGGGGCCCTTAATGCTATGATATCTTATCAGGTCTCTTCCACTGAATTAAATAGAATGACAACATAAAAGACTTCTGATTTACAGTGCTACACAAAAGCAGAAGTCAGGCTTGGTAATTTATCTAGATTCAGAGTCCATATAACCCTTGTTTGATGAAACAGGAATCAGAGAGGTCAGACTTTAGGCTTCTAACAACTGAGTAAAGCAGATTTGTTTGGAGGCACGGAGGCTGCCGAGCCTTTACAGTCACTAACAAACTTTTAGAAGGCATAAAAGCAGTAATTCATGGGCATTTGTTAAATTCAGAAGCACACAGAATACGTGAACACTGTGTTCTCCCTTGGACGGAGAAAAGAAGAGTCAGAAATCTGTGAAAAGATACTAATTTCATGCACCAATTAAAAGGTGCAGAGAAGTATCAATCCCAAAGCCCTTTTTGGGGCTGTCCAAGTATTCCCCGATTAGTTTTCTGGTGTCCTAAATATAGTATCTTTTTTGTGTCTTAAGTATACCACCACAGATTTCTGGAAGAAAGCATTTGCTTTTAAGTGGTCCTGTAAAGGCAAGCCCAAACCAAGACAAACGCACCAATTTAACTTCTCCATATCCTTCTATAGCAATCGCTTAAGATGATTCTCATGCAACCTACCTCTAATTTTATTCCTTTAGGCACGCTAATTCTTTCCACCCTCAATAACTCCATTTTAGTCATTAATTTTGTTTTAGATTAAAGAGTAACTAATGAAGACTCATCTCTCCTACAATTAGGATACTGCCAAAAACATTCTGGTTATTTCTGTTGTTAGTATCTCTGAACAAAGTTTATTTTGAGATTTAAGCAGCAAAACATACTAGTTTGTTCTCTGAATGCCTTTTTCTGGCGGATATCCAACTGTACTAATGCCAACAGGAACTATCCATAAGTAAATTAAATCATTTTTTTCTTTCTTCTCACCATTTCTGTGCGTAAGCATTTCTCTCAGCTCTTCATGGTCACATGGATGAGTGAAATCAAATACACTGTGCCCCGTCAACTCAAACTGCAAAAAATAAGAGGTATACGGGCGTCTAACTTTACATATACAAAAATGTAACAGCTTTTACAGATTTGAAACAGTCTTAAGAAATGTCAGTATTTCACCTGAGTGAGTCCCATACACTTGTTCACATTTTCAGACATGTAAATCATGTCCCCATCTTCGGACAGAACCATGACAAATCCATCAAGAGCCTTCAAGTAGAAACAGTTCAGTTCCTTCTCCATTTTGGCTTCGGTCTCCAGCTCACCTACAAGCAGCCACACATTTTCGTTTAAGTAAACATCAGCCATTCTTCACTTACCAGCAGGAATGACTTCTGGCACCAGTCTGCAAGGAGTCAATCTTGCAGGACTGTTCAAAACCAGTATAATTCACTTAGATAAGCGATCAATTAAATTCTTCAAGCTCTAGTAATGGTATCACAATCACAGAAAATCAGGGTGAGGTTAAACCTCTGTGTTTTTATAGAAACCAATAAACCTTCCACCTTAAGAAAAAAGTCTACGTGGCAGAAATACTACCATTTATCTCAAAAAGGCATTACAAACGTTTCTCAGGGGCCTCCTAGGAGGTATTTCAGAGTATGGCTGTCAAAGTTAGTCCTCCATACGGTATAGGTAGGCATGCATTAGTACAAATAACCGGTACGGCATCCGTGGCATGCTATACAGACACTGGTTCATAAGCTAACTCAGATACTCCTGTAGTTGCATGGGAATGTATACTGCAGAGACAGACATATCCTCAGCTAACTTCACCTTCAGTGGAGTACAAAATTACAAAAAAATCCCTTGCAGTTTATATTAAGGAGAAACACCTACAGTTAGCTAAGCCAGCCTTGCACCAACCACCTACACTTCAGTAAAGCACAGTTGTAGCAACAAACTCTAGGGGGAAAAAAGGGGTTAAATGAAAGAAATTAACTTTGGGAGAAGGGTCAAATAGCTGAGACTGAAAATGGCACTATGGCTGTGATAAGCCAGCTGGGATCATCAGAATAGAAAGGGAAAAAACAAAGTCCGTTGAACAGTGGCCGTATTTTTCTTGTGCCATCACCAAAAGCCTATTTCTACTGTAAGGTATTCCACTTTTCCATAGAAAGGATGCAACTATTAATGTATTTATTTAACAGTTGATAGGTTTGAGAAATAGCTTCTTCCTCAATATACCTCCAGCCCCTTTTCCAGCTTCTGCTACATTAGTTGCTTACCAGCATCTAGCAGCTTTCTCATGCGCAAGTAGCTGATGGTCAGTCTCATAATGGATGCCTTGTCCAGGTGTGCGCTCACAGTGTGGGGCAGAGGCAGCTGATGAGCAAGCTCGTAGAATACTTCTGATTCCTTGCTCCTTCGGCACCGGGCTGCATCTCTTGACTTCTCTTTTCTGCGTTCCGAGCTAATCCTATATAAACAAAGTTTGGGGTTAATATAGGAAACAGTTCTCTGTGCAAGTTAGATTTGAAACTAAGCTGCCTAGTAGCCAATTAACCAATTATTGAAGTTGAATCATTTTAAAAGTGAAAATGTAGTTCTGTATATAGAGTTCTGCCACAGTTGGGCTCTGCCAGAACTAAACTGAAACCCACAGAGTCTTCCAACAAGATCAGTTCTTCAAACAGACATCTGCGTACTCAGAACCATTCCTGAAGCGCTTATCTCGTACCTTGACTGCTTCCTCCCTAGCATCCAAATCCTGTTTCCTTCCTCTTTCCTAACTGCTTAAGTCCATACAAAATACTACAGCGTAAGTTCTTTCCAGCTCAATGCTTGAGTAGTATCGTGTACACTCTCCAAGTTCTTCCCTTTTTACCATCCTTACAAAGCCCACCTAATGGGTCACATAAGCAAGGATACTGATTTAGCATGAGGCGTCCTGCTTTTCAAGTGATCCAAAAAGTCCCCTTCCCAGCTCCTTCTCCCATATAGCCCCTTCCATTGTCTCCCCTATACTGGAAAACTCCAGCTGTTAAGAAGTTGCCTCATTCTCCTTCCATTGCCTCTGTTACACTCGCCTCCCCCCGGACACATGAAGTAAAGGACAGCTCACTAAGAGCAAACACCAAAACAGCTGAGACTCTCTGTCAGTTGGTAACACAGATAATTCTCCCTTTTCCCAGTACCCGCACCAGTTCACATTTGTCTCATGCATGTCACATGAGTTTTGAACTAAGCATTTTGAGACGAGAGCTCCAAATTTTTCTTACATTTGAACAAGAACTCAATGCTGCTGTGGTCCCTGAGGAAATTATGCCAGAGCAGTTAAATGTGCTTTTATTTTTAAATGGACGATACAGAAGCATACGGTATTATTGTCCATTTTTCTTTTTATACATTTATGTCTTCTGAAGGCACCCTATCTTCATTTTGCATACACCTGAGATACAAGAGGCAGTTGCACTCATCTGTAGGATCCCCTTTTTTCCATTGACTAAGATAAACATATGCCTATTAACACTACTTCTATATTTCAAAGTTGCACGCCTTTTAATCTCATCATAAAGAGATTAAGTGTCACTAGTTTAAAAAGACAGAAAATAAACCACTGCATTATTTACTACCAACAGTTTAGGAATTACTTTTTTCCAAATGTCACTAAATTAAAACACTCAAAAGTCACACACTACCACTGCCAAATTCACGTTGCTAAGTCTGCGGATCTGTGCAAAAAACCTTTTTAATTAGCACACATCTTGTGAGAGGTACCACAAATGATAGAGGAAAGCTATTCACAAGCTGATATTGCCTGGGAAATAACGAACCAGATTCAAAGCAAGGAGTCAAATACATACCCAAAGGATCACATTTTCAGTCTTTTACCTAATGTGCTACCCACAATAGCCAAAAACCTACTTAGTTTATGCAGAAACATGCAAGCGACAATACTATTAAGACTGACATTGGAAGCATGAATGCCTTGAGACACAAAAGTTGTTTAATAAGCTCTGATAAAGACAAAGCAAGCCATCATAATTTCTTCTGTGATTACCTTCATTTCTTCCAGCTTCATTAAACTGTACAGCATCCCCATCCATCCCCACTCCCACCATCCTCTCCTCCTACCCCCTGCCACTGCCAGCAGAAGGAAGCACTGGAAGCTTGATTTTCAGAATCCTAAATTTTGTAAGAGCTCAGAATAGGATTGTGTTTTCTCCTTTGGTGGCAAAATCAGGCTACCAGATCACAGAAATACTATTTCTATGTAATGAGAAACATTACTAAATCAACATAATATTAATGGAGATCTTTGGAAAACTAACTTATGGGTATTATAGTAGTAAAAATTCCAGACATACAATAGTTCTATCTGCTTCTGTGAATATAAGCTCGTGTTCTTCAGAAGGGTAGCCTAAAACATCTGATAATATTTCCCATCTTGCAGATTTTTTCACATTCAATTTTCCTGTGACAACAGATGTTCCTGCTCTAGTCGTGGACACCTTGGTCTGAGAAGCTTGAGGCTTCTGACATACAGGTATATCCGGAAACAGCCATTACGAGAAGTCTGACCTTTAACAATACTGAAAAAATATTTTAGCTATATAACCTGATTGATTAAACATTTCTTACTGAAGACAGGCCTCGAGTACCTTTCCCCTTGGTGGAAAACTAAGGGTGGAGGTGAAAAACCATCTGGATTCTCTTTGTCCTCTTTCTTGGACCACAGATTTCACTGACAAAGGTAAAACAAGTTATTTTGCTGTCTTAGACAGATTCACCTTTATACCCCTGATTTTTCTTTGCTAGCTACTCATTCAAGATCCCTTCACCTGCAGAAATTTCCTCCTACAATAGAAACTCAAGGGAGAATTACTGGAAGTAATTGGTTTCCATCTGCCTAGATGCCTGCAGTTTTGTCACGGCTTCCTTTTCAATGGCAGACACTGTTAAGTTAAAAACCCCATGCTTTGGCAATAATGCTATGCACTTCAAGTCTTCAAGCAAGAGATGAAAATAGACCCTAACCTCACAAGTTGCGATTTCAGCCCTTTCCCTTGGATTTTCTTTCTGAAAGCCTAATGTTCGTGAAAATATTTCAGCTAGTTTCTAGATTTTTGCCTGGTTTTAGCACGCTTAGCAGCAGACTTCAGCATAAGCAGTCAAAACTTCTCACAAACATTGAATTATTAATTTCCAACTGAAACGCTGCTCAAATCAAGCTCATAGCACCTCCGTTAAAAATTAATCCTGGAGTAAGAGAATCAAGTGCTGCCTGCTGGAGCGCTGCCTGACCTTCCAATGGGCAAAACTCGAGGAAAAGTGCAACGCTGGTATCAACCGGTGCTGTCCAAGCAGCAGTCTCCTCTCCCTCTTACTAGGAATTCCCTTTCTAGAAAGGCTACTACTGTAGATAGATATTTGAACTATACAGCACAACAGTTTGCTATTTTTAGCTGCTGTTTAAAACTAAGCTGTAACCAATCTGAGTAAAACCCAGCAGTTTAAATAGGAAGATTAACTACCAGCTTCAAAGAGTGTTTCTTTAATGGATCAAATTAATAGGGAAAAGGTCTTTCACAAATGAGGTTTAATTACCAAGCGAAGTCAGCGTTGCCTCAACATGGGATGCCACCAAATAAAAAAAAAAAACCACAAAAAGTATCAAAAAAATTAAAATCCTTTACTGCTGCAACTACTCTAAGCTTTGTTACTTACAGTAACAGTGAATGAAAAACACACACAGCGTGTGTAGCTGCCCACACTATTTCTGTGTAGTCAATTAAAGGATGTTGAATTCCTGTAAAGAAAATATATTTCCTAAGTGAGCTCTCTCTCAACTAGGGGGAAAAAAAAGGGAGCTCAAGGAAGAGGACTTTAAACAGCAAAATGTGAACTGCTACAAAATCAGTTTAAATCATATCATTTCAGAGAGGTTTTCAGAACTGCCCATGTGTAAAACTCATGGTCTTCACAACAGAAATACCATTCTGTAGAGACAACAGGAACCCGAGCTCCATTTAAAACAAACCCCAAACCTAAGAGCTGCATTGCAACCTTTCTGCTATCAGTCTTGCATGAAAGAGAAACACCTAAAGACTCAGAAGAAAATCTCAGCTGAAGAGTGGATTATACGTGCAATGAAAATATCAGAAATGCCGGTGCTAGACAGGAAATTGCATGCATTTTCAGGTATGATGTTTCCTGCACAATTTCAGTGCCAGACATTCATTTCCATTTTGTATTTCCGCCACCAGAATACAGAAGCAGAGAGCAATCCAAAGCAGGTTATGCATCATAGCTCACAGAAAGCAGTGTTTCACTGACAGTTTTAAACCCAATACTAGGCACTTTTTATATGTAAGAGATGTTTACATGCAATAGCTGAATAAACATGTGAGTTCCAAAAGACATTCAAGTTAGACCCAGAGCAAAAAGCTATTTCACCACCAGGATTCACTGCAGCTGAACCGAGAGCTCAGCTGAAGGATATTACCCAGGCTCCCACTCACTGCCTCAAATCAAAAAGGCTTTAAAATACAGCGAGGTGAATATAAACAAAGTTTTACAGCAAGCAAGAATTGGCCCAACAGCCTTCAGAACAAAGCACGCCAGCAGCAATCCCATGCACACCAGTTACAGACGTTAACACAGCCTTTCTACTCAAATGTGCAACTCCTGTCGTTACGGTCATATGAACCATTTGGGCCAGAGCGTGTCTCAAACAATATATTGTTCCCCATACCATCCCAAAGACCTGTCTGCCCACCACTGCATATTGCTACAAGTGATTCCCCAGTTGCCTACATGCAGCCCACAGTTTTCATCTCCTTGAGTGTAAGACTAATCAATGGCCACATTTAAAGCTGACGTGTTCCTGCTTATTTACTGCCGGCAAATAAGACCAAAAAGAACCCTGGAAAATAGGCCCAGTAACTGATAAATTTCAATTAAAAACAGCTAGATTAAAAATAGTCAATGGACAGATCTTAAAACATGTAGCACATCAACTTTGTCTCCTTCTAGCTTTTTAAATCACCAAAGGAAAATTTTACATTGTGCACATAATATTACATGAACACAAGAAATCAGGGGTTTTCCTGTATGTTGCTTAACTGCTGTTATCTATTTCCTAGCCTTTCTCCCATTCTAACTCCCTGCTTCTCTAATCAGGTAGATTTTGTCCTATAGGTGTTTTCAATTCCCATGTAAAACAGCTATTGTGTATGTATTAATTAATGCAGGTTTTGAGAACATTCTAAAAAAATAAGCATCTTCTGATAGCAATTCACATTTTTCTCTTTAGAATTGTTTTCTACAATTGAGTGGCTTTGTATTTATCATGGTATCTGTTCTTAAACAGTTTCACAGAAGTATACCATGTGGAAACAATATAATCCAAATTAATAATGTCCCTCAAATTTGGTAACATCTCATTATTGAGCTTTAACTAGTTTTCAGTTCTGCCATTAATTCCCATCATTTGCCAGTACAAGATTCACACTCAGTACTTCAGTGTTAGATACAACCTCTCCTCAGACTGGAAAACTAGTATGGGAAATACCTGGCTTAGAAATGGAGTCACAAAGACCACATCCACTATAACACAGCTTCAGTTTTTCTTCATTATGCAAAAAAAAGACGCAGCTATTACAATACAATAATACATTAACAGTATATGTCATCACGATGGTATTGGAACTCAGAAAGCAGACCTGTAAGTGGCCTCGTATTTAGCTTTTAAGGTTGAACTTATTCCTGCAGTTGGTACAAAACTTGGTTGTCTTTTCATGCCTAGCCTAAATATTTCTGCCAGCACAGCTGTATGGGACAGAGGTGCAACTCCCAGTTTGCAGCCATACCCCAGCAGAGCACCCTAACCCTGGTATCATTACACCAGTGTAACTAGCTGTGTTCATGTGGACTGTCTGAAGAGGTCAACCCCAGGCACGTCCATGCAGACCACTCTCACCTACAGCACAATAGCACACCAAGAAAATACCAACCAGATGCAAGCTCACTTACAAGGCGCGGACTGCCAAAGAGTGCATTACAACAGAGCTCTACTCTTTTGACTGTGCTGAACATGAGCCATTCATTTTTCTTCACTGTTTGTCAGATCTTTGTTTTGTCCAGAGCTGCTAGCCACAATACTTACTAAATTATTCTTCCTTGCAAAGAAGTCCCAGGCACGCCCAGCACTTAGTACAGAGAAATTACAACAGCATAACTCAACTTCTCCAAAGACAATTTAATAAGAAAAATGGGTTTATAAAGTAAAAGAACACTGCTCAAATCCAGTTATTTAAATATACGGTGAACTAATGATGCAAGTATTCTTCCAAAGAAAAACAAACCAAAACAACCCACCCAAACCCCCCCCAGAAAACCAAAAGCCCCTCACCTTCCACCTGGCATAGATGGAGAACATGCCAGTTAGCCCCCTTATCCCCTTAAAAATACTTTCTAATTGAAATTGATCAACTTCAACTAGGGGCAACAGAGTTGTAGTGTTAACACGATCAAGTCTTGAGACAGACCCGCACAAACATTGCCCAGAGTTGCAGGCAGCCCCGAAAGCCCCATTCCTTCTCACTTCCCAGCCCATCGGTAACATACTGGTCTGGCCTGACCAGCAGCCGAGATGCAGCAGCCCAGACTGTTCATCGCTCAACAGGCAAACAATAAAATAGGTTACAAGTAGGGGCAACTGGGTCCACTACAGTCAGTCTTGCAAGGGAGCCCCCATCTTTTCTCTTTAAAGATGAGAAAACCCAGGCAATGGGGTAGGGAGGAAAGGGGCCAGAGGAACAGCTTCATCTTGTGTGCCGGCTTACGGGGCTACTTGTTTCCAGTATCCAAACACTCCTCCCAATGGTGGGGGAAAAGACATTTCAAGCCGCGCTCTCAAACACTTGTTGCAAAGTCTGAATTTTCAGTTGAATAGGCAGGCTTCCCGGGGAGTGTAATATATTTGCAAATTCACCACAAATTTTACTTTTTCCAAATTGGTTAGGAGGGGTGCTCCGTCCTTCTATAGCTACATTACAGAATTAGTGCAATCTCTCAGCTACCAGTTCACAATGAACTCGGGGTTACAGCTTTGCCTCTTCTTGCTTTGACATGATCTTCTTTTTAAAGTATTATTGCTTTCACCATTATGGCCAATTTTATTTACCAATTCTCCTTATTTTATAGTCTGTGTAGAGAGTTCTTGTGAGGAAAATACCAAACAAAACAACCACACACTCGAATCTCATGTGTAATCACAAGCATGTGATTTTCTAGAAGAAAGTCTTGCTTATTATGAATTAACGAACATTACAGCCCAGTAATCCAACTCAGGAAAAGAAATCAGAAATTCCTTACATACAGTAAGAAAGATTTAAAGGAGATTTAACTGCAGAAACTAGCATAATATCCAAGCAGAGACAACGCCTCTGAATGTACACTATTAAAATTAATTCCTTCGTATATTACCTTCCAACATAGCAATGTAAAACATTTTCTTTACATGAGGGTAGTTACAGGCATTTACCATAACTTGACTACCACCAAAAAACCCCTAACAAATTAAGAGAGCAAGCAGGCAGTCCAGACTGAAGTAGCTACAGCAGCACAAACATGCCGAGTGAACCCTGGAACCCACTGCCATTTGCAAAATGATAGTGGGGAGAGGCAGCAAGAAGAGAGTCCACTGAGCTACGTGTTAACTTACAAAGTTAAATCTTACTATCAAGACCATGAAGTCTATAAACAGCCATTTTACAGACAGGTAAATTATGGCACGTAAGAGTCAGCAGCAGAGCCTGAAACTCCTGAAGCCAGCACAGGACCACACTGCCAAGATTATCCATCACCTGGATTTGGCCTTGAACTGACCTGAAACCCCAACTACCTCCCCGCTTAGAAAGTGTGAGTAAGAAGGTAAAAGCTTCCAAAATTAGTATTTCTAATTCAGAATGTGGTGAAGTGATTCTGCTGTGTCTTACTACACAATGTAACCCACTGATATTTTACCTTTGCATAGTAATTTACTGTTTTAAAATAACCACATGGCATACAGTTGTTGTTTGTAAGAAAAGCTAGTTGGAAAAAAATTAGAATTATTTGGCTTTTTCCTAGAATACAGCTTTTCTGTGTGTGTGTGTTCTAATTAGCCGTGCGCTGCCCTTCAGGATGAAAGATACATGGTAGTTAAATTGTGTTTATTATTACACAAAAACCACAGCTATTCAAAAAGAGATCTCTGGACATGGGCTTGGCAGAACTAGCCACTAAGTGCTCCCCTCCCTTCAGCCCTCCTGCTTTTGCTTCTACCAAGCTCACAAAAAAAGATGCAAAACATATCCCTGAGATATCTGTCAGGCTCTCAATTAACAATGTTTTAGCTATGAACCGGTTTATCTTCAGACAGATGCAGACTCTTGATAAAGTAACTGATTTTAGTCTAAATCATAGCTTTAAAATATATCATTTATTTTATGTCATTGCATTCAGGTTTTCCAGACTGGAGGCTGGACATTTTCCCTCACTGCTTCCATCCAAGTTCTCGTCCCTTCACCTTGCATTCCTCAACCGCTTTCAATTAACAGGGTATTTCATGGTCAAAGGTTTTAAGAACTAAAAAAAAAAAAAAAAAAAAAAAAAAAAAAGGAACAGAAGTAAGAGATATAAAATTTTGTTTTTCTGTATGAATAAAGAACAAACGGATCCACTAAGCAGTCAAGAAAAACACTCACAACAATAGCTAGGACAAAAAGCCTGCAGCAATCTCAGCTCAACATCTAGTAGATTCAATAGGGTGCAAGGAAAAAGTCCCTTCTGAAGGACTGAGCACTAAATACTCCCATCCCCAGCTAAACCATGTAGAGTTTCTCATTTCTTTAGCTTAGCTAGTAGAGGCAGCTTTTATATTTTATGTGGATTACTTCAAGTCTTCTGTTCCTTGGAGCATATTCCCATCTCTTCCAATGGATGTGAGCAGGGGGCAAACATAAGGAGGAAAGCATCTAATAACTCCCTTTCTAGCATAACAGTCCATTTACTATTCTCACTTGCAAGCAGCATGAAATAACTTCACAAAAACGGGAGCCTTGGCCTCAAGTTCTTTTGCTTCTCAAAATGCAAGAATTTTCATAAAGTAACACCAATCTGGTTTTGGTTTAGGATTGACAGTGAAACGACTCATTCTGGTAAAAAAAAAAAAAAGGGTCATCTTTTTCACGTAACACTTCCAGGATTATTACAAATTGAGTTGAAAAGGTTATTAAGTAAAGTTACATGGTAAAACCTTCCACTGTTGTAAATACAATAGCACAGTTCAGCGCTGCTGATTCAGTTTCCTCAACTCCTCACTTGAACTTCAGGCTCTATTTTTACGTAGTGAGTTACAAGATCTGTTGTAACATTTTTTCCTCAGAACACTTAACAAGCATTCATTCATACCACACCAAATCAAACAGAAGCTGTACAGTGTCTCTCCTAACACACACAAAGTTCATTATGTATTGGATATCTTTATGGAACGACTAATGGATCATCTTTAAGCATCAGTTCTTCAGTGCCAGAGCCATTTCAAATGTCTCTGTACTAAAATATCTCAACATTTTAAAAGGCTACATTTTTGTACAAGTCCCAGTATTATCAGGCTTCAACAGAAAGAAGTGACAGATTATGCATACAATGAAACTCCTCTTTATCAATGCACTTACTCCGAGATCTTGGACCAAACCCCCAGGCTGGTATGAACAGGCGTAGCTTCAATGAACCTGTGCTAATTTACATCAACCGAGGCTATGGCTCCACATCAAAGAACCCTAAGGTGTTCGTCACCTACATAAACTGTATTTAAAAAAAAAAAATATATATATATATATGCTGGCATGTATTCACTTGATTTGATGTTCATGTTTCTAATAATTTCAGAACTTAATTTTCATAGACACTTTTATTCTAAGCTAAATAGCAGAGATCTCAGTAGAGGAAAAGCTTAACAGCCTTCAATATCCAATGGTAATTTGGAAACCTGTATCTCTCCTGAATTTTCAGTCATTAGTTAAAGTAAAAAGGCTCACCTTCTCTCCTGGGCCATTTTTGTAGTTCCCAATGTCAGAAAACCCCCAAGCATCTCCGGTTTTGGAGCAGTACTCAGTGGAAAACTCAGATTCTCCTGCATGCTCTTCTGCCTGCTCTAATACAAAGCAGGTTTCTCAAGAGAGGCTCAAAATGCTCAAACTTTCTCAAATTCAAAAGAGAAAGGGCTGTTATAACATGAAAAGATGATTAAGGTCCAAGTTCTTTCCATGCATTACCTAGGTGGTTTTTCTGAGGCATGTAAACACCTGCCTGTATAACTGTGTATATAAAGATAAAAGCAGCATTTGAGCTGATGACTTGTAATCTGGAACATTCCTTCCTTTTGGACATCAGCTAGCCAGAAACGGGTTACTGCGCCTTCTTGCTAAGGTTCTTTCGAGATTTGTTTTTGTTTTGAAGCTGTTTGTTTTTTAAAGAACACATATTGTAATTGGATCAGTATTTGCATCTCCTTGAAAGAGCAGTATCATCAGGAAAATCTAGATGCTCTCGTATACCACCACTGAACTTCCCCCCTGGGTTTACTTAACAATGCATACTCTACAATCATCCAAGAATTATTTTGTTGGCATATCATAACACCAAGCTCTTCAAGAATAAATTGAGATAATACTGCCAAATTCTCTTCTGCAGTACAAAAAACCCCAAATACTCAAAAAATCAGCGGTTTCTGTCATTCAATGTCCTCTTTAATACCAAAAATCTCACAAGAGCCTACTTGAAATCCAGCCTTCTAATATGAATTGGTGCAATACTACTACTGAACAACATGAACACACTCAAGAATCCATTGTGTTACGTAGGCTCAGCAAGAGTCTTCAAGGCTTTCAGATCAGAAGCACACCAAAGCGAATATGCGCACTCTTAAGAACCTCAGAAGGGTCTGGGCTTACACCACAACACTGCTGACATTTGCTAGTGTTAGTATTATTGACTATTTTTTTTTTCCACTTCACCATCAGCAATCAGAGTCCTGGAAACAGCCTTATAAACTCCACACATTATAGTTCAAGGATAGGGAGGAACAAAGGTCTATGGTTGCTTTCACGATATGCAGAGGCGGAAGCAAGCACCTCTAAGAAAATGCATGCTGTTATACTGCTGACCAAAGTCTTACACGTAAGGATGGTCTTCTCTGGCCTCTCTTCTGGTGGCAGTAGAAACACAGCATGCAACTGTGCTTCTCAGCTTCTGGAGGCTTACCAAGGACATACTTTAGCATGATCTTAGCCTAACCTAAATAAGCCCTTGATGGACATTTCTGAGAAGAGAAAAACCCACCAGAAAATGGGGATGGCAATTAAATGAGGGAATAAGATGGATTATCCACTTCACACCTCCACCTTTAAACCAATAGTTGACTTAATTGCCAGACTTACGTTGCTGATAACAGTATGCAGCTACATTTGTTCCCCCCTCCCTAAAATGGTCCAGGATGTGCCTTCAGAGATGCCAGATAGGAAAAGCATTTATACAGAAGGCAGAGTTGCTAAAAAAGTTTCGAAGTACTTGAAAGAAAAACCTCTTACCATCCCATCACCCCGCTACAGGCCACCTGACAACCTGGACCATCTGATCACATGTACACTAGACCTCTCCACTAACTGTGGACCGGTTGTTGGTATTTCAGGCACGCCAACCAAGAGACCCTCACTGCAGACTGGAGACACTATGTTTTAAAAGGGCAAAGCAAGTATGACTGTAAACAAAACCCAGAAAGCCCTCCCACTGCTTCCATCAACATACTGCCAAATACTCAGACCTTCACTGATAAAAGGAAACCAAAGCACCAACAGGGCAAAATTATGGAAAATATCTGCAGTAGGCAAATCCTCCACAGCTATTCTTCCCTGATTTTCAGTGCCTTGATAACAAGGAGGAAGGGCAGTAGCACTACACTGTTGCCTTCATCTTTAGTGGGCACTGGAAAGTAATTGCTGACCACTTCTATTGAAGGAATTCAAAACTGCTACATGTTTGGGGAAATGGCAAAGAACAGACAACACAGTCACTACCACCAGATAAGCCCTATGGCAAGGCAAACAACCCAGAAAAATCCAGAAAGCAGTAAAAGCACCGTTCTGTAAGCCAGAAACCACTCTGCCCTCTCCGTATATGTGGGAAGACTCTACAGGAGATTTACGGAAAGACTTCTCTTCTTACAACACGTAGAGAGGTACAGTTAGAGTATATACAAAAGGTTTTTGTATTCGCTTTTGACTCTAGTAATGGTGGCTCAGTTCCACCAGCATTGAAAGAAATTAACAGACAAAAAGCAATGGCACATACAATCCTAAAGACCTCACACAGGTTTAAGAAAAAACAGCAGTAGCCACTGCCCCTCATAGCCAGAGGCACAGGACCTGGGCTTCTTGAACAGATTTTTGAGCTGGACCTCAGTGGCAGAGATCCAGCAGCAAAACCCTGGTCTTTCGAATCATCCTCTTAGACACTAGATGTTAAGTTTCAAGTCCCAACTCTGAGAAACTGAAAAGCTGAAGTTTCTCGGCAAGACACTCAAGTCAGGATGTTAATTCCACTGTTTTATACCATTTTAAGACTCAGACTGAGCACTCAAGAAATAACTTTTTTAAATCCTTCTGCTTCTCATTTTTACTTAGCACCCACACCATTAAAAGAAAATATATATATATATTTTACGCTACAAGTAAGGACTTAAAACAATCCAAGATTCATTTCTCTCGTGTATCTCTCAGCTGCAAGCCACTACCAAAATAACCAGTAACCCTAAATGGCTCATTTATTTAAAATGGTGCAAGAATTACTCTGCTAATGGTGAAGTGTCACACCACAGACCTGGGGAAAAACTTTTCATAGCATCAGCCATCTGCGCACTACAGTTTGTTAAAAGAGTATTGAGAAAAATCAGCATACTTCTCAACAAAAGCCTTAAATTTGAATCAAATCAAAGTCAATTAGCAAACAAAGCTCCCAACAATGCTGTTTTACCCACTCTATGCACTCATATAAACTTGCTCCTTGTAGCCCATGGGGGAAAACCCAGGAACACATGAAAATGATACAACTACTACTGAAGAACAGCTAAAACCCAAAAATAACTCAATACCTAATCATGTTGCTGATACTTGGTTTCTTATGGAATCTTGATCCCTGTATGTATAGGAGAAGCACAGGACTACATCAAAGAATGGCTTCAACAAACCAGTAAATGAATCTACACTTCCAGTTACTGTTACAACTAAATTTCACTCGTGTAAGACTGAGACACACACTTGGTCAAATTCCATAATTTCTGCATCTCACAGCACGTAATTAAGCAAACAACAAGCTTCACTTTAACTACCAAGATCTAAACACTATCCAAATACAAGCACAGGGAGGGACAAGCAGTAAGAGGCAATAAGAGGATCTTAACACATGCCAAAATTGAGGTGCGCTGTATATACAATCAGCCAAAGTTTTATCATAGAAGAACAGGCCTTGAAGGTCTTCTCCCTTAAAGGTATTCTGAACATGGACACCGTGAAACCTAAACCCCTCTGAAACAACCCAGGTTCTTGAGAAACACTTGAGATTTTCAATAAATTCTGTGGTGAGCTCATATCCTTCCTTTTTTACTTAGCCATCTTTGCTCAACTGCGTATCCACAGCCCCCAGGATGAGCATACCACAGACACAGCTTTATGTTTTCAATTAAAATGTACCCTACAACAGAAGTAATCTGAATATTCCTTACTGTTTTATCAGAAACATTCCCAACTTTGAACTCGGTCTACAGGAAACAGAAAACAACAAATTCTCTTTCTTAAGCCCTGCCTTTAGGAAGGAAGGATAAGCTTTGCATACTGATTTTTACATTCTGAAGAAAGCAGATTACATCCAGGATAAGGAAATTGCAAAAAAAAAAAAAAAAAAAAAACCAGTAAAAAAATAACAAATGCTCAAGGCGAAAAAACTCAAAACCAAAACAAAAACCAGCAAGAGAGAACAACTCAAGTCTCAAACCTTCTTTCTAGACCTGCCACTAAATTAGGGCAGCAGAGCAAAGCACAGAATAATCATTTCTGTTGCAACATTTTCTCCCAGGCTTCTCAATAGCCATTAGCTTTGAGTAGAAAAAACCCCAAAGGTTACAGAATCGGTGCCACCCCCAGGTGCCCCACTGTACGGATTTCATTAGACTAAAAGCTGCTTCTCCCCCCCCGCCACCTCCTGCACCCCCCATAACAACTCCAAATTATCACCCAGATGATACAGCCCTAGAGGTGAAGCCCTCCCTGGTCACAAGCCCGGTGCTCTGCGCTCCCAGCTCGGCACAAAGCTCACCATCCATTTTAAAAGCCAGCCAGTCTCCTTCCCAGCACAACTTACGCACTTTAATACTTATTGCGTTTCACCTACTCAGCTGACCCTTTGATACGAGAGCAGAGAAAATCCATCTTAAAAAAAAAAAAGTATCGATATCAATATAAACAAACGGCATCTTCTGCAGATGGTGATTACGGCTATTAATCCCTCCACAAAGCGTGCCGGTGGAGCACCAACGCAGAAATCTGGTCACCCAAATACTCAAACTCCCTAACTTCACTATGTAACAAAGGCTTTTAAGGCTTTTATTTCCCCCTCCTAATTTGAGCTAACAATCCTTGGTGAATTATTCATAC